>OX637572.1:21501926-21889114 GCA_951800085.1 Comarum palustre
AGAGAGAGAGAGAGAGAGAAATGATTCAATCTCATGTTAATTATATATTTGTGTGACACTCTGCGAGCGTAGAATTTGTGTGGATCTTAATCGCTAACGAATCAATTATGTCATCATGATAGTAATGATTGTATTGTGATAATTGATAAGTTCGTTTGAAATTTTGAGGGCAAAATTTTTTATAACGTTGACAGATTGTAATAACCCGAACCTAATAGTTACTTATTTACGAGTTGTAAATGTTACCGATAATTTTTATCAGCGTTCAGAGATATTAATAGGTTATAGCTCGAGTTTATTTTTGAATTTTTCTGGAATCGGTAAATAGTGGACTTAATGCCCCGAAGTCGTAGTACGCGATAATGACAGCTCATCGGATGCCCGGATTATTTACTGGAGAAACGAGCTATTTTCTGTGAATTTATGAAGATTACAATAGTTTTCAATTACTGTTTGTTTTTCGTAAGTGGTCCTAAAAGATAAATTTTCGTTAAATCGATAATTTGGAAAATTTCTCTTCGGGAAAGTTGTAGAAGACATTAGTACGAACCCGTGGACATGTCATGCGTCTTAATCGAAGTTCATATGTGAAAGTTATTGTGTGGTGAAACGGTTGAAAATCAAAATATCTGAAGTTACTGTTGAAGGTAAAAAGTATAAATATGAAAACTTACTAAGGTGAAACGGTAAGAAGTGAATCGGTGGAAAGTTACTGTGCAGCTTGAGGGTGGAAGATTTCACCCTTCCGCGTGTCATGCTGCCTAGCGCCATCGTTTGGCCACCATAGGTGGCGAGTTGGGTATAAAATTGAAATTTGGATCGAGACCTTCATTTTTGGGTAGGTGACGGCCTCCCTAACGCCACCATTGGAGAGAAACCATGGCTTGAAGGTCGGGGTACAGTGAAGAGTTCTTCACCGGAGTTCACCCTTCTCAGATCACCAACCATAGAGATCTAGGTATGGTTTTGATCGTCTTAATGAGTACATCAATCCTCCAGAACCTTATAGCTCGATTCTTTGTGTGTGAGTCGAATTTAGGATTTGAAGATTTAGAGTTTTTAGCCCGAATTTGACATTTTTTGTTCATGATCAAATTGAACTGTTTAGAGGCATAATTTAGCTTAGTGTTGAACATAAAAGTTATCGGGCCTTATCAGATGTTCAATATGTGAAATTTTGGTAGCAATTGGAGCTGGCCGGAATCCAATGGTTGGTCGCTGCTTGTGGCGGAGCTGGCAGCGGCGCTATCCCTTTAAGGACAGTTTTTAATGATGATTAAATAGTATAAAATTAGAGGAGTCTAATGGTATGTGTTTGGTAATTTTTCGGAGAAGTTTTGGTTATGTTTCATATTTTCTAAAGGATTGAGGTTATTAACGGTGAAAATTCGTTAACCGACTATTAGTATATTACCGTTACATTTGAGTAAATTGTTTAAAGTACTTTTGCCATAACATAGGGGTTTTAAATTCAGATTCCCACAAATTTTAGAAGTGGGTGAGGATGACTGGTGATTATTAATTGCTAATTTGGTCGTTATGATTTTTATTAACGGTTGAAGTACAAGTGGCTTGATATCTTTCAAAGGGTACGTAGGCAGCTCGATCTAATGTGCGGGTGCAGTCATAAATATTAGCAATAACCTAAAGGGTCAGAATGTGTTAAATGCTCTAGATATCGTGGATTAGTTCAGATAATTTATTTGTGGAGTGTAGATTTGATTTGGGAAGAAAGTTGGCTCCAGGCGTCAATAATGGACTATTTTTGATCATTGACAATTTGGTTAAAAGTAGAAAAATTGTTATCCATTTAAAGGTAGGTTGCAGTACAATTTTCTCTTGTGGTGGATCCCGTAGAATTTACCTCGAGTTAAATGAGTTAATCCGGGATGAGTCATTTTAGTGGTATCAGAGCGGGAATATGATTCCTCAGGAATAAGTAATGGTTGTGAAGTTACACTCTTTTTAAGAAGATACAAGAAGGAGAAAGGATCAATGAAGAATAGCTAGCTCAAAACGTAGCTAGTAAAATAATCATACCCCTTTACCAAAAGGAGAAAGTGAGTTTAAGTTTAGTGAACTTAAACTCCTTACATGGTCCTCGTCAAAATCTATATCTTCAACCAGAAGAGATGTGAAGATGCTGAGTAGAATACTCAGTAAAAGAAACACTATGCCTATACAGCTAATCAAAGCTCAAGAATTTGAGTTGATCTCCTTACATGAAATTGAATCTAGCGTGCGTGAAGCATCAGTTCCTAGATTCAAACTCAATGAGATCTACAAGGGATGATCTTTCCTTATGGATTTTCACAGATTCAAAATTCTTGAACTAACAGTTCCTGCCACAGGAGGAGAAACTAACATCATGTTAATAACTCTAAAACAAGTAAGTGAAGCATCTTAGAAGAAATATTATTATATGCATATTAGAGCAGTCCAAGTGGGAATAAAGCTTTTGGATAGAGTTGGTATAGACTGTTCTGTTTTATGTGTCTTACAAGACGATAGAATAACCGATTTTAAGAAAAGTATGTTAGGAACAGTAGAAGCTTCATTGTGCAACCAAGTTGCATATTTCAATGTATTTTCCAAACTTCACCACACATCTCAAAGATGCAGCACACTGTCTAAGATTGCGAATCAAGACATATAGAATTTTCATGAAGAAAGGAATGATGGAGCTCGCGATAGATTATTGAATCTATTAAAAGCTGATGAGCTCGAATGTAACTCCAAACACTAGATTTCTCAATAGTTCCAGGATTACTACATCAATCCTCACAAATTCAAGAACTCATACTGAACAGAATCATGTCACAAAATGGCATGAGGTAACATTTTCAAGAGAATGGAATTTGACACCTCCAGCTAGATAGGTAGAAAATAATAATGCTTCTATTTATGAAGATATAGGAGGAAAAATAAGCTTACAATTTAATAGGCATTCATTTGCTAACTACGAGGAAGTTAGTACTTTGAAAACCAAGCCAACTTCTTGTCTTGAAGAATCTTTCGAGGAAGCAGATGCTAAAAGACATATGATGATGCTAAACTCAGAAGAACTAAAAAGCTTGTATAAACAAGCAGAAGTTTGTGAATGTCTGGAAGAGCTTGAAAAAGTCATGAAAAATATTTCTCATGTCCAACTGAGAAAGAACAAAAGGAAGATTCTTCCTTATCAAGCAGCAAAAGAAGAACCAGGCGAATCCTCGACAATGGAAACTGAAAATATTCCCCATAGAAGCACTGTAGTTCAGAACATCATAAACTACCCCACTAAAATCATTCAGGGAAATAAGATTAAACTTCTTAAGGGACAAGCTCCTACAAGGAAACTAGGATAACAAAGTTCTCAGAAGTACATCCCTACAAAACTCAAATAGGGACAGTCAATATCTAAAAGAGGAGTTTATCTTGATCTCGATAGGGTAGGAGATAAGAGAAAGACAATAGACAAATAGGTAGCTAGCTTAAGGCTAACTCAGGCTTTGGTGTTGTCTAAATATGTCTACGAGGAAGCTCATACATATTATGAGTCCACCTTAACTGGAATAAGTGGTATCAGTCTTTCATGTGAAGCTCTCAATGGCCTAACTAGGCAACCAAATTTGCTCAAACCAATAATCCTCTAGATTTAACATGTCCTATCTATGAATAATTTTGTGGAGACGTTACTAGGCATAGTGAGCAGTCTAAAGAAAAAGCTAAAGCAAATATTCAAAAGTTGAGTATTTGTAACATGAGATACTTTGAAGAGTACACTAATGAGTTTCAAAATTACTATTGTACCATTGGAGACGTAGATAATGAAGATCTGGTCAGAACCTATTACAGGAAGTTACCAGAACCATGGAACGATGCAGTAGCACAATCTTTTGAAGAAAATCCTTTGTCATTCTTTACGGTGGGAGGAATTGCTGAAAGAGTCAGCGATCTCCTAAGAAAGTAATGTGTTGAGAACAAAAAATCTAAAACTGCGAAAAAGCAACTCAGAGGAGTTGAAAATATGTGTCCCAGGATATTTGAGACACCAACGCAGTGGGGATGTCACATAGAGAAAAAAAATATAAGAAAAGGTTCTTCGGCAACATGTAGAGAAAGAATTTATGCTTCTTAAAAGAAGTATAAATTCAGGAAAAGCTCCTTCAAAAAAGAGCTCAGCAGGGGAAAGATCTCCTCCTAGGAAGAGATCTTTTAAAAGAAAAATAACCAATTCCTCGAATTCCTTTCGAGAAGTGAAGAAGTGCAGATACTGGCTTTGTAAAGCAGAAGGACATTATGCAAATGAATGTCCAAAAAAGGGCAAGAGATCTGCGAAGGTTTTAATTGAAGAATATGATGCAGCAATAGAATATGCAAACCTGAAGGGTTTTGAGGTAGCCTATTCTGATGAAGAGAATGATTCAATATATTCTCTTGAGTTACCTTCATAAAATGAAATAGAAAACACTTTAGAAAGTTCTGAAAAAGACGAAGATGACAGATCTCGTCATATGTTTGTCCGAAATATCCTAAATTGGAAGAAAGAAACTACTGATATTATCAGTAACTTCCACCCCAATCCAGGAAGATATACATATGATCACTGCAAGTGTGAGGATTTTGATTATTTCGTCAGCTAAAGTCTTTTTTCTGGTAGTGTTCCCACAAAACCCTATCAAAAAAGATGTTTCCCCTTTATAAGTCACTAAAGCTTCAATATGGCCCCAAGAGAGGCCCACTACCTTAACATAAACATGGTCCTTCCAAAGTAGAGCAAGCCCACCACTATGTTTTCTTTGCCTCTCCACTACATAACATTGTGAAAATCCTAAGTCATTACACATCTGTACCATTTTCATCTCCTTCTTTGTTTCCATAAGAAACATGACATCAGGGTTTCGGGCTTTAAGTAACATACTTAAAGTATGGAACTTGTGCGGGTCCCCAATCCCTGCGCGTTCCAACTCAAGATGATCATTTCTTGTGATAGACTCTATTCCCGGAGCCCATCACGAATTTAGTCATTGCTACCTTTTGGAACTATGACATCTTACTAGATGAGCGGCCTAATCCCTCCTTGGATTTTGAACGCCTCCCACCTAGAAGCCTTTCATTATAGTGGGTGTGGTTTTTAGTTCAGACTTCTTTGCCTTCTTTATCTACCTGAATCCACATTTCCATCTGAACCTTCACTAGGCCCAATTAGCACACCTATCCCCTTAATAGACTTGAGTTCTTCCAATTTACTAGGCCAACCCAATCAATTAGAAATATGCACCTCAGAATCGAATAGAATTGGAATATCAACAAGCCCATCTTCCACAAAGATCTCCTTGCCTTTTGAGGTTGAATTTATCCCGCTCTTGACGACTTCTCCATAATTCTCACTTCCCATTCCTATCCACTGTCCATCCCGATTATCCTCTGTCATTAAGACATCCACCAAATCCTCCCTAATATCCACTGCTTCCTCAATCTCGTTAATTCCTTCCAAACATTTCTGTGAGATCCTAAAAATCATGTGAGTCGCCTCCATAACTACAGAGCTCGTGGAACCCATTGGAAAGACTGTCTGACAGCGTTTGTCCGGATGTAGAACATTCAGCACGATTTCTTACCATCCCACTAAGACGTGGTTCCGACGCCGAGCATCTCCATCCCCTCTTTGAATTCTTCCCCCCCCCCCAATCCAAAACTTCGACCCTTCAATTCACCATCAACAAGGATACTAAAGACATCTCTGGTGACAGTTTTCCACCTCCCATATCGACACACCAATTCACCATTACCTTGTTTCTCTGGACAACAAGAGCTGAGATGCGTAAAGCGTCCACAATAAAATCAGAAATACAGGAGTCTTTCATACATAATCTCACACTTCTTAGTCTCATTCTGGACGACCTGAACATTCTTGGAATAGGAGACGAGGACTTCAGTCACACTCTAATTCGCAGACAACCCCCCATAAAGTCCCAAAGCAATCCTCATCGGTCGAAACATGTTCACCTATCAGATCACCAATTCTCTTTCCCATCCTCCACAGAGGGGGATGACCCCAGATTCTCACCCAAATGTCAAACTCTTCTAGGCGAACTTTTTTAGGATCAGAACGCCCATCCGTCTTAGCTAAAACAATTAAGGTGTTGTCGAAAGACCAAGGACTTCCTTCGAGTATCCGACCTCTATCAGATTCAGACGAGCAACTGACCAAAAGCAGTTAGGGCCTTCCACTGGCCAAATGTAAAACTTCTCCTTGGTACTCCATCATCTTCTTGTAGAGGGCCTCCACATTCACCTTTTTTGAAGAGATGACCCTTCCGACCATAAACGAACGAATTGGCCCCAGATCTGGGCATGATGCGATTCCTTCTACCATAACTTCTTCCACCTCCACTGAAAAGGTGTTTCTAAGGGCACGACGTAACCCTTACCAGTAACCATGTATTCCACAGGAGAAACAGCCGTTTTAGTCCCAACTCCGATAGGCTACGGTGACTCTGCAGGAAAATCCTTAAAACTCCTGCTCCAAACCTTAACTTTGTCGTGCCTTAGGAGAACGAGAGAAGGGACTCCATTTGATCTTAAATGTTGAGCTTTTTGTTGTTTGAAAGGGTATAATTAAAAAACAAAACGATAAACAAAAATGGAGTGATGTGTCTTGATCTCAGTTTAACAACTCTGGATCTTTTACCATACATAAGCCCAACACACTACCACTAAGGGGTGAAAATATAATATATGAGAATGTAGCCATCAAACTGTAAGAATCACCAACCAAAAGCGAAGCAAGGAAGAAGGTTATGCGAAGTTTTTGGATCGATGAGCTGAATTGTACCTCACCACCGATCTGCGTTTTCTTATTTTACCTTTTTAGAAAGGCTCAATCTTGATCCCCAATTCCCCGTTAAATTCCATCTAGTCTTCCGGAATTCCTCTCCCCAACCACGTTTCACCCCTCGGCTTACCGAAGTTCGATGTTGCTCTCGGAGACAGCTCGCCGGATGGTGTCCTTGTCGCGGTGCCAGTTCATGTCGAACTAGAGGTAGATCCTCAGAGATGTTGTAGCAGTGGTCTTCTTCGCCATTTAACCCAGCGACTAGACAATTTTTACCCCTTCTTTCTACCTTCCACTCAACAATTCTAAAGTTTTAATAAAACGTTAACGGAGGAATTCTCAAGTTAGTCAAAATTCGGTCTATATTGTAACTTGTGGTGGTGCTTATGCCACGTCACTTAGGAGAGTTTTCGCTAAGTGAATGGAAGAATTTTCTTTTAATCATATCATGAATTTAACGTTTTCAATTTTTAAGGATATGCAGGTACCTTATCGTTATATAAGAAGTCTATGCTTCTCGAAATGGAATGTGTTGGTCCCATCAAACTGTTAGATAGCACGATCAAACATGGTCACTAATTATGTAATGAAAATATAACATGTAATCTACTTACTCATCCCTTTCCGCTCCCCTTTTTGTTTCACAGGCTCTCTTCGATTTTTCACAGTTCATCGCATACCCAGCCTCACGCTTCTTCGTCGCCGCATCCTACAAATTCATGTTTCATAACTAGTTACAAATTGAACTATGATAAAGGTAACAAAATTTATCTATTAACAGATGAATAATCATTGAAAGAGAATACTAACAGATGAATAATCATTGAAAGAGAATTTCAAACCATCCTAAAACTACGTATATACTCATTTTCAAACCCAGGCAACACTGCGTTAATCAGAATTACAATTGAATCAAATGTTGTGTTGCACACTATTATGAGCAATATACACTCATTTTCGAATCTGTTACATGTCTGTCCATGGAAGAGAAGTTGTTATCTGATAACTGGAACGCTTAATCGATGCAACGGATCTAAATCAAGGGTTGAACCGTTGTAGATATGAAACCATGACTACTAGACAAACAATTTAGTATAACCCAACCCGGTTTCGTTAATGAACCTCGGACAACTCAAATTATTCACTATGCACCCAAACTATCACATCCTGATTCTAGAATTATTTTACGGTTGGTTACTTTGGTCTTTTACCATTTAAAGTAACCGTTTAACCGTACAATGATCGTAAAGTTGACTTTTTGTTAGGTTGAGAATTTGGGAAAACGTTCTTCATGAAAGTTATAGAGGGCGTCGTTACGAGTTCGTGGACATGCAGCACGCTCAAATCGGAGTTCGTATGGAAAAGTTATAAACAAAAATGTAAAGTTACTGTGCGGTAAAATGACTATATATAGGAGTTACTGGGGTGAAAAATAAGATTTTCACCCGGCCTTTTCTCTCTCCTCTCCCGACGGAAAACGCTGTCGAAGCTTTCGGCCGCCACAGCGCCGCCGTCGCTCCATCACTCGCCGCCGCACCGGTCCCAAAAGATCGGCCTCCGAGTCTACTTCATTCCTAGATAAGTTTTCCGACCTAACTCGCCGTAAATCGGGAGAAATTCTGATTTGTTCTTCAAGTGTACAGTAGAATGTTCTTGATCGAATTTGTCGCTCCCTAGATCACCAATTGGTGAGTTCTTTATATGGATAGGATGAGTTTTAAGAGTACTATAATCCCTTAAAATTTGGTGGATTGATTTGGAGTGTGAAGGGGGAATTGAGGATTTGAAGTTTTGAAGTGTAAATTTTCGGGTTCTAATGTTTATCATGTATTTGACCTAGTTAGAGGTCGATTTGGCCTTTGAGTTGAACTAGAAAATTGTTCCAAATGATGAGACGAAGCTACTGTTAAAATTTTGTGGCGATCGAAGGTCGCCGGAATTTTGGCCGGAATTTCTGCCGGCGAAGCTGGCGGCGGTGCCGCTACTTTTTGGGTAGTTTTTCATGCCCATTAAATAGTATAAATTGTGAGGAGTCTAAAGTTTAAATTTGGTAATTTTGGAGGAGTTTTGGTTAGGATTTGAAATTTTTCTAGTTTAGTATTATTGGCAGATAATTAAATATTATTCTGACCATCGATTATTGCCGGATAAGTTTTGGAAAATATTTTAAGGACTTCTAAGCTATTGTTAAAGGTCGAGGATTTTTGTTGATTAAATTTGAGAGTTTTGGCCGAGGGTAACGTTATTGCCAATTTTAAATAATTATTCGTTTGGCAATTGAGATTTATTATTATTCGTTGAACAGGAGATGAAGAGTTCTCGCTTGAGAAGCGATCTGGATTTCGTCAGGCTAAGGCCTAAGTCTGTGAGTGGACTTTTATTTTAAACCGTGCATGCTCAAATATTTTTGAATATTTATAAACAACATGTTTTTAATTGTTTGTTGAGCTGGTGGGGCCAAGAAGGCGGGTTGCTCCCCTCTCGTGAGCTCCTTTGTTTAGTCGGCTGGAATTTATGTCATGTTGACTGCATTTGGAATTTACTTATTTATGGCCATAGTTATGAGGACGGTCAGGGAACCGTGCCTCCTGCATGAGATGCATGTTTTAATTAACGGGGAAGGAGTCATATAATAATGACTTTCTTATTCTTTTGTTTTTCATCACCATGAAGGGTCGTTATTTACCTATATTCATTCATTGCTAGCTAGCCATACGGGCCCCCCACTTTAGAGGTGAAGCTGGACAATAGTAGCCTTATTTGGCTCTGACTCTAGTCTGAGAGGCTCATCGTCATGGTGGAACCTCTTCACCATGAAGAGTCATTCATTACCAAGTAGCCTCTTGAAGGAGGCTCCGACCCTAGTCTGAGAGACTCTCCGTCATGGTGAAACCTCTTTCCCTATTTTTAACATTGATTTTTAAGCCAATGAGATTGGTAAGTGATGTTTGGTTTTCTCGAAAGGATTATTTGGGATTCCTTCCCAACGAGGCGTGCACATAGATTTTTTTTTAGAAAATCAAAGGGAGAGCATAAATCGATTATTTTTCTCGCGCTTAAATATTCTTTTGTCCACTCACTCTAACATCCTGTTTTTTAAATGTTTTTCCCTGAGCCTTTCGTTTTCAAATGGCCAGTGTTAAAGGGATGATGAGAGGAGGTCGTGCGTATAGAAGACAAGGCATAGCCAACTAATCCGTTGATGCTAGGTTTTTTACTTAGATATCTCTTCTATGTAGATCTGCTCTGATTACCCCAACTTAGTTTAGTTTTTTTTGTGAAGCGTAGTTGTGGTTTGGGGAGCAGGATGACTCCAGGAGTTGGGGTTGATTTAAATTATCATGGAAGCGTTGAGGTTGTTTGTAGGAAGGGTTGTCAATTTCAAGGGGGTTTCAGTAAGAAGTTCCATTGAGATGGCTCCTGCATGATTTATTTCGAGTTAAATGGGTTTAACTCGGGGTGGGTTCTGACACAAACCCTAAATTTTAATGGAAAGAGGAATCACAATATATGCTTCAAGGAACAGAGGAATCACGAGTTTTATCGATCGTGCAAGAGGCGTGGCTATCTAGTCAAAACAAAACACATCTGGTAAAAATAAAATATACTTGTTTCCACTGTAAAATACTTTAACTTTGAAACTCTGTACAAACGAAAACTTGGGGACAATACACTGACAGCATCCCGATAACCCAGATAATTGAGGCATTGGGTAGATTTTAGACGTCTCCTATTTTGACATACCCCACAAACCACATCAGAATTCATGCATTTTAAGTCATTGTTTGTATAGTTTTTTAGTATGTGAGGTTTTTTATTCATATTTTAATAATTAGTGTGGTGCAACTGTGTGTTATTATCCCTAGGAAAATTCCATTTAGTTTGGTTTCTTTTCACTCTTTGTCATTACCACAAAGCTTTGCTAAGATCAATTTTGATGTCTCCGTGTTATATACTTCTCATGCAGCGGATGGTTTTGTTTTTAGAGACGAGCAAGGGTTTACTCTCCTCGCCTCAACTAATCGACTTACTCGCTTCAGTTGTTGTAGAATCATATTGAGGGAATGAATTTTCCTTATCTTATTGATAGAATGAAGCCCCTTCATATAGGGAAATACATGGGCCTTTTGGGCTATTACATGGGTCAATGGGCCTCTTACATGGATATGTGTAAAACCCTATACAACATGGTTTACTACATAAAGCACGTATACAAGGCATGGACCAAGACACACATATATATCAAATATCCCTAGAATACTCTCCTTTGTGTCGCGTGTCTTCATGCCGGTATGGTGCTTACGGTGTTGCCTCATCAAAACCTTGCCAAGTAACAAAAACCTTGTGGGAAAACTAAACCTTGGTCGAAGGAAAAAGAGTACAACGCACCAACTACTCAATTGAGAACTCGTCATGTGATGATCCCCCTGATGTGTACTTCAATAGGATTTTCCTGATGAATGGTGCATTCCAACATGCTTCTCAAGAGTAGATGTGAGTCAAGACTTAAACAAGTCTACATAAAGCACGTATACAAGGCATGGACCAAGACACACATATATATCAAATATCCCTAGAATACTCTCCTTTGTGTCGCGTGTCTTCATGCCGGTATGGTGCTTACGGTGTTGCCTCATCAAAACCTTGCCAAGTAACAAAAACCTTGTGGGAAAACTAAACCTTGGTCGAAGGAAAAAGAGTACAACGCACCAACTACTCAATTGAGAACTCGTCATGTGATGATCCCCCTGATGTGTACTTCAATAGGATTTTCCTGATGAATGGTGCATTCCAACATGCTTCTCAAGAGTAGATGTGAGTCAAGACTTAAACAAGTCTGCCATGATCAACCACAAATGGGGATAAATGGTCTTAGTGGTGCATGCAATGTTACCTCGTTAAAAACTTTGTCAAGCAAAAGCCCAGTGGGACAAAAAGCTGTGACTAAGGGAAAAAGAGTGCAACTATTAAGACCCACCCCGAGTTAAATCCCTTTAACCCGAAGTAAATCCTGCGGGAACCACCTCAAGGGAACTTCTTACCGAAACCCCCTTAAAATGGTCAACCCTTCCTATATACCAACTCAGCACTTCCATGAGTATCTAACAACAATCCCTAACTCCTGAAGAGATCCTGCTCCCTAACCTACTTAACTAGCTAAACTGGGTTAGTCAGAGCAGTCTACAAAGATGATTACCCTAAAGAATTTCAAGCGGCAAAGGATTGATCGACTATGCCTCGACTCATGTACGCGTACGACCTCCGCTCAAGAACCCTGCACCACTAGGCATTTGAAAACGAAGGACCCATGGGAGAAACATTGAAAACAGTTAGACTGAGTGGACGAAAATCAAATGTAAAAACTCTATTTTTCCTTTAATGTTCTCCCTTAGAGTTTTCTACAAAAACCTTATGCACGCACCTCATAGACAATGAATAATTAAATCAATAAAACTCCCTTGGCTCAAACATACATATACATGTGGGGTATTAACCTCATCCACGAGAAAACCGACCTGCTCTACCACGAGAGGGTCTATTGACCAGCTCATCGGAGAGGGTCCCATGACCTGCTCTATTCGGGAGGGTCTATTGACCTGCTACCATCCGGGAGGGTCTAATGACCAGCTACCACCGAAGAGGGTCTCGACCTGCTACTATCCGGGAGGGTCTAATGACCAGCTACCACCGGAGAGGGTCCATGCTAGCATGCAATACATATAATCAAATCCTTTAAAACCTCGTGGGAAATATAATCAGAAAACCAAGTCAAATCACCCTGACTTTACCCCAAATACATTGGATTTAAAAACCTTTCCAGGAACTCAAAACCGGTTCTCTACCTTTACTTTAAAACCCTTTTAAATCCAAGAGTCAAGTTTCTCCTTTTTAAAACATCCCTCTCCATAATCCCAAAACGGTGATAATCATAAAATCATATCCCGGGAAAATCCATTAAAATCACGGGAAAGGTATGAACCTCTTTCCCGGCTCATTTCTCTTTAAAATCATTAAATCTCATTTTCCCAAAATCACCGTAAAACATAAGTGGAGGAAATCACATATGCAGGAGAAACCAAATAAAGTCTATGGGCATGCAATTTAATTTAAAAACAAGGTCCACTCACAGTACTATTGCGACCTTCTTCCTGCTCAGAAAGCTCCTCGAGCGAAACCCTCAAACTAACCATGTAGTCGAGCCCGTCTCACGTTCGACCGGAGACTGTACAAATAAACCAATATATTAGTCATTCCATAGTTGACTTGGTCTTTTCCTAGTTTGACCAGGAATTCTTATTTGACCACGTGTTGACCAAGTTCCTTTCTTTTTAATAACTTTTTCAACAATACGCTTAATTCCGAATATCGATTCGAAGTTTGGTTTCTGACTTCGTAATCTCAGCGTATCAACTTTCCTTTCTATTTTATTAACAATAGGTTATCACATAGTAATTTTGTAGAATTACTATGGACACCCAAATCAACCACTTTACCAATTTACGGGTTAAGAGTAGATATACCCGGTAAGACATTATCCGAATTATTTATAGCACCCAACTCGGAGACCAAGATTCCTGAGTTGCCTAGAATCTCACTTAAAGATCTGGTTGTCTTAACTTAACCAGTTACTAAGATTAACCTTTCCCATTCTACATTTATCGGTCAATCTTCCATAAATGGAAACCTTCCAAAAAGGAAAAGTTTCCCAAAATGATAAGTTTCCTAACATGGCAAGTATTCTTTAGATTGGGAAGTTTCCCAAAATGGAAACTTCCTAATTGCGTCCAATTTCTCCGAAATTACTCAAATTAGGAATTAACCTTACTTTTTGACTGAAAGCTTAACAGGGATTCGATTTCTACCTCTTCGGCATTCTGCCGGAACTATTACGTGCCACCGAATTCCGGTAACTTGCCGGAATTTAGCCATAACCTCCCCATTTCCTTCGATTCACCAAGTTATCGACAAAACACACAAAACAACAAGTCAACAACAAATCAACAACAATTCCAAGCATCAAACAGAACCAAAACCACACAGTGAAGAATTCCACAGTTCAAAGAGGGGATAAACCTTATCCTCTGCTTCTGTGCTTCCAACTCAAACCAACAATAGACCCAGCAACTTTACTGCTGCCTACCACCTCCAAGACCACTCCAGCAGCTTCTCCAGCTCCACCTCTGCGCGTCACTGCCACGAGTTCAGTGATTCCCTACTGCCTAAACTCGCCAACCAGGACCTCCTTCACCTCAGTCCTCTGTCTTCAGCCTCGTCGGAGTTCCAACGTCTACCAGAACCCCCGAGAAACACCCCACCGGAGGTGCACAGAGAAACCCAGAAAACCCAAGAAGACAGTGAATTGGGGCTTTTCAATTTGGAGATCAAAACAAACATTAAGAGGCAAGGGAAGGAAGAGGAAGAGAAGAGGAACATGAAGATACCTACCACGCGCCAAATCGTCGCCTGAACGGCGAGTTCTCGCCGGAAAACTGTCGAGCCTTCCCCTCGCTCGATCTCCGGCTGTGGTGGGTGTATGGTGGTTGTGGAGGCTGGGCAAGGTAGAGGAAGAGAATGGGGGTGGTCCGCCGGCCTATGGTGGCCGGAGTCGCCGGCGCTGACGGAAAACAGTGGAGCGGAGAAAGAGAGTTCGGGGGAGCCATTGACCCGAAAAATGGGATCTTTGACTTCGGTCAAAGGTCTCCCTCCTTTTTAAACAAAAATGGACGGCCAGGATTTAGTCTGGAATAAATCCAACGGTCCAGATTTAAAGAAAGTGAAAAGTAAAAAGATTAAATGGTAAAACTCCTTTTTACCGGATTGATAATTAAAAGTTACCATAAACTTCTGAAATTCACAGAAAATAGCCGGAAGCTCCGAAAAATATTCTGAAAATACCGGGAGACTCGTGTTGACACGTACTACAACATCGAGTCATCGAATCAGGTATTTGGAGAGTTTAGAAAAACTTGAAAATTAACTCGAGCGATATCTTATCGAATTACCGATCGCAATTAAAAGTCCTCGGTAACTCGTAAGCCTCTGTGAAAAGGTAACTTTTAGGTACGGGATGTTACAGCAACATGGTTGACACAAACAACCACACCCTTCACATTTGATCATGACATGTATATGCTAGACTTTCTTTCAAATCTGCATCTCCTCCTGATCTCAAGATCATTCATAGGGCACTTCTGGATCCTTAGTGACCACGGAGCTGTTTTGACAACTTGGCATATGTATACTCTTTCAACATGTCTCAAATGTGGCATTACTCAGTGCCAGCAGCTATGTGCACGGTGCCTAGCAGCTGTATGCACAGCGCTCGGCAGCTGGCGTGCACAGCGCTCAGCAGCTGGCGTGCACAGTGCTCAGCAGCTGGTGCACAGCACTCGGCAGCAGGTGCACAGGTGCACGTATAGTGTCTGGCAGCAGTGCACGTGTGCACAGACAGTGCACAAGCAGCGCCCCGGCAGCACACAGGCAGTGCACAGGCAGCGCCCCGGCAGCGCACAGGCAGCTCGCACAGGCAGCGTGCACAGGCAGCGTGCACAGGCAGCGCGCACATGCAGCGCGCCATATGTCCGGCAACTCGGCCACTAAACCAACCGGTGCCTAGATCATGATTCCGCTTCCGATGCATCTCGATTCATGCATGGCTAGCAATGACATAGGCAACAACCTTTCTCTCATGCCATAGGGATTGAATATGCCAGAAACTCTTTGAGTATTCAAGTGATGTCTTTTGCCATATTATTGGTATTGCGTGGGCGCAAAGCTACTTAGCTTTATAACGAATGAAGGTGAGGTTAAGTCTTTCTTTTGATTAAACGGATCACTCTCTCTTGGAGTAAAAGACCTTGACTAATCATGGGAGCATATGAAGGTTCCACTCTTCTTCAGAGGACCTAAGCCGATTGATGGAAATACATCATCAATACACAATCGATCGACTTCAATACGAGATTGTGTCTTTCCCAAGATACTTTTCATTCCAACATAGGATATCCAGCATATACTGCGATCATCCGGAATCAATACGAAATGTCATTATTCATCATATCCCATCCGAAATCAAGGAGTCATGTACTATGTGTCCAAAACACTTGGCCAACGCAAGCTCCTCTTGATTTGGCTTATGAAGTCTTTTAAAATCTTCATGCATATCTCTGATCCTATAGAGACGTCACTATGATCATATTCATAGGGCTGCATGTACAATTATTGGGGAAACTACCAAACTGACAAGGTAGTGGAGTGCAATAACATCCATTACGAGAGTACTTCTCATCGTAGTCGATCCCAATGCGTGTTTATGAGAAACCTTGCGCCATAAGGGAGTCTGAGACTCTTGTTCTCACTACGCTAACTCACAAAGGTTTACTTGATAGGGTTTACACTTGTGGTGTCAGCAACACCTGCCCAAGGACCTATCCCTTTGTCCGGGTCGCATCTCCCCCTTTTAGGTCAATACACTTTGTCGACATATCAACAAATGTGTGGTTCGATAAACTCATCATCCCACGTCCTCATGTACACTAGTGTAGTCATTGTAGAGATCTCTTTCTATGAATTGGATTTTGACGTTGAGGCGTCCCCCAACGATAGTCACAATTCAGACTAACATGAGACTGGGTGAGTATCACAGACGGGGTAAGAAATGATTATCTTTTTTAGTTTCATAGATGTTTTTTTTGTGGTCAGTTTTAAAGGTGGTTATCTCTCCTTATTTTTATGGATAATCTTCTCACAATCTCACGTCTACTACATGCGTATTTACTTATTTACCATAATACTCTTTTTATTTGTTATCTAAAATTAACTAATTGTGGGACAAACGTTAGTTTTTATTTTGGTGAATTTTCAAGAGACCTGATTTGTTATAGTATAGATAAGAATGTGAAAGTGGAACGAGATTCATGATATTTTAATTCGTTGCTTTTAGACGATTGAATTATGCCATTTTTAGAGAGAATTCAACTTTTGGGCTGTTAGGATCGCAAATCTTTGTCATACTATTAACTTGCAAGTTGAGATTTCTCATTTGTTTCTCACAACTTCGAACTTTGATTTCTATAATTTAGATTGTTCATGTGGATTCTATTTGTATTTTTATTTTTTGTTTCTTCCTTAAAAAATGCGTTGGAACCATTAACTATTATGCTATTTATGTTGGTCAAATTAACTCAGATGGTTGTCTAATTCAACATTCATTGTATCCATTGACATGTATGACAGTCCCTCCCATTTGGAGTGAGGATAAGTAGATTGAAGCTAGAGTTAATCGATCATAATTATAAATCTGTTAGGTGCTGTAATTGTTTTGTAATTACAGATTATTGAATGAAATTCTTAAATAAAAAACTATGGTAGAAGTGATTTGTAAAGTAAAAGAGCGACTGGAAGAGAAAACCCTACGGGCCACAGCCCAGCAGCAGCTTGGATAGCAGGAACAGGCAGCAATCCGCCATGGCCTCCCCCTCTAGGGCCATCGCATTCAAATGCTCTCCCTCTCTCGCCATTTCTTCAAAAACGCTGATGGACCCCAAACCCAGAACCCTCCGCAACTCATTTTGTAGTTCAAGTTCAAGCGCTTCTCCAGGAGAAGTTCCTGAAGCCTCTATCACATTGCAGGAATGGCAGGGCTGGGGCACCACCTCTCCTGTGCCTGCCTTGGTCACCAAAATTGTTCATGATTTGAAGGTTTTGGAGAAGGCTATGGATGAACAAATGAGCTTTGGCGGTAGCGGTGGCAAGCTTCAGGTATCCCATTTTAACCTAATTCCTATTCTCCTATTCTGCTGCGGGCCTTTTTTGTATAATCTCTATTTAAATTCTACAGCAACAGGGTTTTCAGTGTAAAGTTTCAGGTGTGTAGTCTGAGTCTTCAGCATAACCCCATTTAGCTGCTTTTGGTGCTCTCTAAGACTTAAAAACTAAGGAACAAAATGATGAAATTAATATTTTTTGAGGCCCCTAATATGTTTAGACTTTGGTATTTAATGTTTATTGACTGATAATTGATGAATTGCTTCTGGAAATAATCTTTTCATATGAATCTTTTCAGGGAGATTTTAAAGTGCAAGAGGATAGAAAACACAGGAAGACATATAAGGCTCTAGGTGATTCTGAACAAAAGCTTCAGTTTTTTTCAGCTCGACAAATAGCATGCCGCGTGCTTGGGAGTAGGGGTTACCTTTGTCAAAAGGTATTGGGCTGTTTTGCAAAACTGTTTGTGTGCATTTTGGCTTTTAACTTTTTCCTCCTACTGAAGTGATAATGCTACATCCTAAATTCCTGTATTGTAGGAGGCAAATATGTCTTTCATTTCCTTTTCATGTTCATGATTATCTAATAGGGAATTATTATTTTGCAGTGCTGGCTTCCTTTGGAAGATTGTATGTGTTCAAGAATAGTGCAATGCTCTCTTTGGCCTCGAATGCGATTCTGGTTATACATGCATCCAAAGGTTGTCACTTTGTCATTACATAAAATATGTAATTTGAACACTTCTGAAAGAAAAGCATATATATATATTTATATTATTGAAATGAGCAGTTAGTTTTTGTCAGGATTTCTTAAGGCAGAACAATACTGGTAAGTTGTTATGGCAAGTATTTGGCACTGAAGCTGCAACTTTGTGCCTCTTTGGCATCGTGGAACAGGAAGAAATAATGTGGGATGCATTTACGCTTGCAGGTGTACGTGCTTTTCCATATGAAAACTGATAGGGCCTTTAAATATGGTGTCCTTAATTTTATTTTTATTTTTTAATTTGCAACTTTAGATATTAAGCTGTTGTTTGGGAAACGTAGCACTTTTCATATTGTACCAACACATATTTACAAGGTCTTTTGATTCTGATTAGACAGATGCTTTATTTTAGTATTTTTTGTTGCTATTGCTATTGACACTGAAACTGCATGTTGAAATTTAGTGCTTGACATTACATTACCAAGTTAAATTGTTGAACTTAAGTTGCCGCTGGTATTTTTACAGTCATGTTCACCTTGTCAGTGACTGACCAAGAGATTCATGGTCGGCCACCATTAGATTTAAATCCAAGGGTGGGGAGAATTATTTTTAAGTATAGTTGTTTTGTTTTTAACCCTTGGATGTAAATCTAATGGTGACTGACCATGAATATGAATCTCTTGGTCATTGACCATGTGAATACTACTAGTTATTTTTACATTTTGGTGTGAAGTTGTCAGTGCCTTTTTTTTAGTTTTTTTAGCAGCTAGAATTGAAGCTTCTTATGGTCTGTGGCTTACTTATGGATACTATCTGTGGAATCATTAACCTATTCTTCAATTAATATTAAATCTAGGAAAAAGCAATGTTTGGTGCCTCTATCCCAACAAAAATGCTGTGGTAACATCTGTTCAGGATGTATTTGGCCAAGAATCTTCAGCTGATCTGGAATTTCCATTTACGAAGGTATAATTATTTTCAGGGCTATGTTTGTCAGAGTTTTGTACGGGGTACATTTGCTAATGATCCTCTTGCTAGTTGTGAATAAGGCAAAACAAAACAAAAAACCTTTCTAATGTCAGTGTGTTTCTTACATGGTTATCCCAATAAATTTCCTGAGAGCCATAACTAGTGTTTCTTTTGAACTAACTAAAAACAGTTTCTTTTCACCAAATTAACTATAGTTTTTTCTACCATCCAAACCAGTAAACATTTTTTGGCTGTCTGAAAGTGCTTTTGGCATCCCGGAGGGGTCAATTCTGATGTTAGTTGATTGTTAACGACCATGTTAAGAAGCCATAAAAGTGGCTAGCGTATTTAAATAAATTCCATTTTTGACTGCTGCACAGATAAATGAGGACAGAACTCTAAATTTCATTTTGATCGATGGAACATGGAACAATTCTGTTGCGATATTTCGTCGTCTAAAGGTAATATTTTCTGTCATTTATTGGTTCATATGCTTTTCTTGTAGGTTTTCATTATTATCTGTGAAATCCTACATGAACAAATTTATTCTGTGAATTGGAATTTATTCCTTCTGTTGTAGATGATAATAAAGTCAACATGTATACTTGCAAGAATCAGTTTTCTTTCATCTTTCCTTTGTATACCTTTACCCCTGAATAAAAGGGCAAGTCTCCAAGTGAATGGAAAGATAGGAAAAAACCATTGGGATCATGCT
This sequence comes from Comarum palustre, assembly GCA_951800085.1. Taxonomy (NCBI): domain Eukaryota; kingdom Viridiplantae; phylum Streptophyta; class Magnoliopsida; order Rosales; family Rosaceae; genus Comarum; species Comarum palustre. Next base: position 21,521,903 of record OX637572.1, read on the forward strand.
TCATGCTACTATTCAGTCAAAATTTGTATATGTCTAGACTCGTTTGGTAATATTAACAGCCTCAAAATCTGGCCGTTGGTATACTGACAACTGCTTGACTTGCATGACAATATTAAACGATGTAGTGATGACCTAGCTGATAAATCCCTTAAACCAATTCATTAAAGCATTTATATGCTGCTCTCACGGAACTTCTATATTTTTCCCTTCATATAATATTTCTATATGCTGATCTGGTGGAACTTTTTTTTCCCTTTATATAAAATTTCTATGTGCAGGATCAAGCAAAGTTAGTATGGGGAGGAGAGGACTTCCCTTGTATTTCCCTCGCTACTGGTGCTTCTGCAATGCATAAACTTAGGTAGAACAACTTCACTTCTGCAGTTTTCTGACTTTCTCTACAGAGGCTTTTCTTTCAGTTCCTTTTGTTCTTTTCTTGTTGAGCTATTTCTTTGCTCTTCCACAAATAACTTCTGCTCACCTTTCCAAAATACCTGCCTCATTGAATCTCATTGTTAATTGATTATGTGTCCAGGCCCCAACCATCATTGGATCGTACCTGTACAGCTGCAGCAGCTATTTGCCTCCTCGCCGAGCTGCATCATCTTCCAGTTTTAAGCTCCCATGGATTTGATAAGCAGGCTGAAGCTGTGGAGGATGCTTTAGTTGTATTATTAGAGGCTCTAACAACTAGACGACTTCGGATGGGCAGGTCCATCAGTCGCGCAGTAAGACATAACAGCGATTTTTGTTAACTGCGAAACCAAGTAAAGTATAATGGTTGGTTGCCCTGATACCTGGAGGAAATATTTTCTAGAATGTGAGGTAATTACACGATTTTTTGACCATATATGAGTGCCCACTGCTTGTAGTATGCGGTTTGCTGATTGATAGTGGCCATCTGTGGTCGCACTTTTACACATGAAAATACTTGATACAGTAAGATCAGAATCGTATGAGAAGCTGACTTCTCATATTTGTTCTTAGTTTCTGTTGCATATTACGTAATTGTTTGCTGGCAAGCATCCATAATGTGAAACATTTACTCTTTAGGTTCATTTTTGAAAGAAAAGGACACACTTTATGTTCTCTTTGTTAAGGTCTGCGTATACCAGTTCATATGTGATGGCAATGAAACATAATAATGAGCAACTGGATAATTTAGCATATTCCAATTTGACAACCAAGCTGCATCTATTCCAATTATGTTATAAAGCCTATACTTGCTACTTGTCCTACATGTTCTACACACAGTTGGGTTTGTTTGTGTCCCTTTCCTCTCCCCCTTACACCTCTTTTACATTTTCTGTTTGCTGGTGGTTATGGGAGTTATTAACTTATTATGGGATAGTAGAAATGGCTGTGTTTGAATTGTACACTGATTCCTTTACTGCAATTAGCGAACAAGTAGGTTCGGAAACACTTGTCTCGTTCTTGTGAACGGATCTCTCAACAGTCAACAGACCCCTGGAGGAGCTCCCAACTCCCCGACTAAAACATTGTTCTTAAAGTCTCGGATGCGATTTTGGAAAATGGCAAGTGGAGAAATTATTTGTTGTTGCCGGAACACCAGCTGTCAAGTCGATTTGGTGTACCCAAACCATTAAACACGCGACACGTGGATAACTAAAAAATTGATAGGATTTCCCATTTGTTTGTCGGCTCTACTTCCTCTCCGTTTGGTAACCTCTCAGTTTCCCACTCTCCTCCTCAAGAGTCAAGAGTACAAGAGTTTTATGTTCTCTAAGGTTGGCCTCTGCCGAGATCGATTCTTATTACTTCGACGGAGGGCTCGCCTGGCCTCCGGGAGAGTTTTCGCATGATTGGGCCTTCATACTGATAACTTTAAGGTCATAAGATTTAACTGATAACTTTAAAGTCATGCGATCAAATCTCAGGGACATACATAATGTCACGTCCCGGCCCGAGTTTACATCTCTAAACCCGAGATAGGACGTGTGGGACCCATCCTAAGAGAGATTCACACGAAATCCCCCTTGAGAAGAGATAACCCTTTTTCTCAAACCATTTTCAACAGTCCAAACGATACCGGAATAGATCTCACAACCAAAGGTTATCCTGATTTTCACATTTGGATCTCAAACCAATTACTTTATAGGACATTACCGGAATCAATAGTTTGGCCGACGAAACATTTTCGTCGGCCTGTTAGCCAAATTCGTCGGCTAAGATCTTAGCCAACGAGTTGTCGTCGGCTATGACTTTAGTCGACGAAATCAAAGTGGTCGTCGGCTATAGTTTAACACTTAGCCGACAACTTATTTTTATATTTTTCGTCGGCTAAAGTAAGACTAAAGCCGACGAAATAAATTGTCGTCGGCCTCAACCTAAGACTTTGGCCGACGAACTATAAATATTTTTTGTCAGCCAATTTAAAACACTATAGCCGTCGAAATTTACTATAAATCGTCGGCTAAATATTAAAAAAAAAATTAAAAATTTAAATAATATACCCGACGAAATATAGTACATTTCGTCGGCTAAATACTACTATAGCCAACGAATTAAGCCATATTTCGTCGGCTAATTTGGGTGACCATCGAATTGAATATGGTTCATCTGCGACCAAATATTCAATGTATTGTAAATATGAATAATTATGCAATGAATGAGTCATGAACAAAAATAAAGAATTACATACCCAGCGGCCAAAATAGTTCGCGAACTCTTTGTTGTGGTAGTCGAGATCACCTTGAATGTCTGGACAGTATAAATTGATGTCTTTCTAGTTTTCAACTTCTGGACAGTTAATCCATACCCACCAATGGGCTATGACTAGCTCATGTGGTTGCAACTTATAGGAGTCTTGCAAAATTCCATAAACTTCAACATCATTAGAGACTATGGAAATGTTGAACTTCGGTACATCTACCGGTATGGTTTGTGGAGTTTCCTTCAACGCTCTTAAATACAACTTCATGTAGGTGATGCACTCGTGCGCAATATATGCTTCAGCTATACATCATTCAGGCGCAGATTTATTAGTCAGCAGGGTGTATAAGGGTATCTTCGCCATGCAATTCCCTATCAGCGCGCCATCTCATAGCTTTGGCCGTGTGTAATGACATGTACAACCGTTCCAGCCTATCCCTCAACAGGAAATACTGAAGTACCTTCACAGGTTTCCTATTGCCTGTGGGAGTCAGCTTATACTTGTCACTCTGACATACTAGACATGTGTCAAGGTCATCAAGGTCATTCCCTTCTAGATCTTTACCCCAGAAGAGAACACAGTCATATCTGCATACATAGATCTTGATGTAGGAAAGCCCAAGATCTTTCAGGATACATCGCACCTTATAATGAGTGGTAGGAAGACAATGACCGTGGGGCAGCATCGCAGTCTACTGTAGATAGTCATCAACAGCCTTCACAGTCATTTTTGTCTCAACTTTAATCTTCATAACGTTCATCACACTTTCAAGAACCGTCTTCTGACAACCGGGGTACACAGGGGTCTGTTGGAAAGCAAGTAGTTTGTCGTACCTATCAATATCAACAGTGTTGACAACTCTAGGGAAGGGCTGCACCATACAGCTCGTCCTCCTCCCTCACACCACACAGCAGCTCGTCCTCCTCCCTCACAAATATAGCAGCTCGTCCTCCTCCCTCCCACAACCACAACACAACCGCTTCCCACACCAAGCAGCCGATTTCTACACCATAAGTCAGTCCAAGATTCATGGTTGTTTTAATTTATGTTTACATTCCGTATGTTCTTTATGAATTTTGTAACGAATTGTGGATGTTCTTATGTGTTATGAAGTGTTTCTTGGATTTCTGTATGTGTTTCAATTGTTTCTTGGTTTAATTCTCAATATATGCATGCAATGGTTCGAATTTAAGTCTTAGGGCAGTAGATTATTGATCGAATTTATGATGTAATTTGGTTTATTTTCAGAATTTGTGTACACAAAAATCTTATGCACAACGGCAGCCTTGGCCATGGTTGTTCCTTGTGTATTGATTTTTGTGTACACAAATTCTGAAAATAAACCAAATTACATCATAAATTCGATCAATAATCTACTGCCCTAAGACTTAAATTTGAACCATTACATACATATATTGAGAATTAAACCAAGAAACAATTGAAACACATACAGAAATCCAAGAAACACTTCATAACACATAAGAACATCCATAATTCGTTACAAAATTCATAAAGAACATACTGAATGTAAACATAAATTAAAACAATCATGAATCTTGGACTGACTTATGGTGTAGAAATCGGTTGCTTGGTGTGGAAAGTGACTGTGTTGTGGTTGTGGGAGGGAGGAGGACGAGCTGCTGTATTTGTGAGGGAGGAGGACGAGTTGCTGTGCGGTGTGAGGGAGGAGGATGAGCTGCTGTGTGGTGAGAGGAGGCGAGATGTTGTGTTTGTGTAGGGGGTCGACCTCTTTCTCCTCAGCAACTGCTGAATATATATAGGGGAAGAAGTAGGGTTTGCTTCAACTCCCTTTGTGGGATGGACTCTTGGCTGCAATCCTTCTCCATTTAGGTTAAGGATTACTTCTTTCCTTGTTGATTTAGACCTTTAATTCAGCTGCCTTCTCCCTTTTGAATTTAATTCGAATACAAACTCCTCCTTTGGAATTCAACTTGGCTGCAATCTCCTCCTTTTGAAATTAATTCGGCTGCAACCTCCTTTCTTTTGGAATTCAATTCGAATACAATCTCTCCCTTTGGACTTGTTGGAATATTTCTGTAAATGAGAGAGAAATAATTGTTAGTCAACAACAAGAGTATATATATATAGAGCTTAGCAATCCTAATTAAATAAGAATTCCTAGTTCAACTTAGTTTCCTTGTTAAATAAGGATTCCTAATTCAATGAGGATTCCTAACTCAACTTGGTTTCCTAGTTAAATAAGGATTCCCATTTCAATGAACTTCTGAAAATCTTTGTTGTTTTAAAAACGCCGAAATTGACTTTACATTCCTAGTGTGATTAGGATTGCTAGTTTGATTAGGATTCTGCTAAAACTCCACATTTTCTTCTATTTAAGCACGTTTTCACTTATTCTCCACCAAACAATCATGGCTCAATCTAACGACTCGAATCTACCAAATTAAGAGTTAAACAAAGTATAAATAGGGATAAAAACACATTAAAAACGTAGCATTTTATGCTCTTATCAAAAGCCTAAGATCTTTCAGGATACATCACACCTTATAATGAGTGGTAGGAAGACGATGACCGTGGGGCAGCATCGAAGCAGTCTACTGTAGATAGTCATCAACAGCCTTCACAGTCGTTTTTGTCTCAACTTTAATCTTCATAAAGTCCATCACACTTTCAAGAACCGTCTTTTGACAACCGGGGTACACAAGGGTCTGTTGGAAAGCAAGTAGTTTGTCGTACCTGTCAATACCAGCAGTGTTGACAACTCTAGGGAAGGGCTGCACCGGCTCAGGCATATACGGTCTTTCAGAGCATACACCGCTCTCATAAGGAAACATATTGTTGATGAAAGCCGTTGTTGGATCGTTGGATGTACTGCCCGTCTCAGAAAATTGCCCATGATCATGCGGACCCCATGATGATGTTTCACCATGATATATCCAACATGTGTACTTCTTCCAAAACCCATTACTCTTAAGGTGCTGCCAAACCTTGTCAATTGCAAATCGATGTATATCACTGCGACACTGACATTTAGTGCACGTGCAATAGAAAATTGTATTCCCTTTAGCATTATCCATCACATATTCAATAAAACTAATAAGTTATTTACCATATCTTTTATCCCATTTTGAAAGCGAAATCCAACTCTTATCCATATCTTGAAAAGATAACATAATATATATATATATATATATATATGTATAAACTCTAATTAATTAATTAAATTTTCAAATCATTTAGTATTCTATCTACAGTTAACGTACAATTAATTAATAATTAACACACACCCATATATATATATATACTAATTACTAATTATATAACAATATTATATATATATATATCAATTAACATCAATCATAATCAAAATATTACTTAATTCGTACTATATATATGGGCATGAACACAATATTATATATATATATATATATATATATAACAACAACTTCAAAATCAATATATATATATATATATATAACTCAAATAAAACTCTTAAATCAACACAAAAACAAGATATATACACATATACGTATCTATATATAGCACCAACTAATTTTGGACAGATTTCGACGACACCCAACAATTTCGCCAACACCCAAACTTTTTCTCCTGTTTTTTTTCACATGAGTTGTTGTCTAGATCTGGAAATATCCTTTAGTCGCAAAATTATATTTCGTCGGCTAAACTTTTAAAATTTCGTCGGCTATAGTTTACAGACTATAGCAGACGAAAAATTAACTTAGCCGACGATTTTTTGTTTCGTCGGCTAAAGTCAAAATGAATATATATAACTCAAATAAAACTATTGTCGGCCTGTTTTTTTTCGTCGGCTATAATGTTTATTATGGTACTGGGACCAACGGTTCTAATGATATTTGTAATTGCACCCAAATCCCGGTCACGTTGCCTACGTACCCTGTCCTTAGGGATCAAGCCACACGTAGCTCTTATTTTAATTAACGCCCTAACCTGGCAAATCCCGCTTTTATATTTATCGGTCGATATAAAATTATAGATAGTATATGCCTATCGCATATCCGGAGTTTAACCTCTCTGTTGAGGTATCCACCAATGAACTATCTATCGGAATTATCCTGAACATACCATTATACTTATATAGAACAATTATACACATACAAACAGAATAAAAGGCAACCACATAATTATACAAATCCACCTAGGATATAATAGTCAATTTATCCTCAATGACACTCTTGTAAATACCTAGAACTGTCAGGGACAATATTGTAAATTCAGCCATAATAGCATCTTGGTAATTATGCTTAGCTGCCAGGGGTATTCTTAAAATTACACCCTCTAAGTGCAGTCCTATAATTATCAAAAACTACCGAGGGCAATATCGTCTTTTAACTTTAGTGGCAGTCTTGTAAATATACAAATCTACCAAGGACATTTTTTGGGATTTCGGCCTCAATGGTATCCCTGTAATCACACAAAACAGTTAGGGGCATTTAGGAAATTTCAGCCTCAATGACATCCATGTAATTACCTCAAACTGCCAGGGGCAGTTTCGTCATTTCACAATCACGGTAAATGGTAAAAATACAAGATCTACCACGATAAAAACCCATGAATTTACCCTCTTTTTACCCTAGACTAATCTGATTGGCCTCCTGGCCGATTCCAAGCCAAATCCGGCCAACCCCTTCTCCTCCCCGATCAACAACAGTACAAGCAACCACAAACAGCACCAATGGAGGAGATAAAGGAGGAAAATTGAGGAAAATACCTCGTTGAACTCGTGTGGGAAACTTTCCCGGCAAAGTGTTTCAGATGCTCTCCCTCCTTCGTGCCACTGGGCAGCTTCAGCTGCTGCTTGAGGCCTCCCAGGCGCTCCTCCGGCCAAGGTTAACTGTCCCACTCACCTTGGTAGTTTGCCAGCGTGCTTCTCCTCCTCGGTTGGGCCTTGACTTGGCGTCTCCGAGCAGCTGAGGGTCTGGGCAGGGTGGCGGGTGTGAGGTGAGGGTGTTGGTGGTGGCGGTGAAACACCACTCGTAGTTGTGTGGCTCCGCCAAAGAGGGAAGCAGAGGGAGGGAGAGAGAGCGAGCGAGAAGAGAAACGAGGGAGAGAGAGAAACAGACTTTCCTATTTCGGAAAATCTCCCCCATATATATTTAAATAGAAAGCAACGGCCCAGATCAATTCTCTGATTGATCTGACAACCAAGATTGAATAATAAATGTTACCGTGAACAGTAAATATACATTTTGCTATTTACTATTTACTGTATAGTAACAACACATTATCCTGAATAACTTCCGCATACGAACTTCGATTAATTCATAAGACATACCCACGAGTTCGTATTAACGTCCACTACAACTTTCTCGAAGGAAATTTCCTCAAATTCTCGACTTATCGCAAAGTCATATTTTTACGGTAAAGTAAATAACATTTATTACTTCCGTAAACTAAATAAATTCATAATAAACAGCTCATAGCTCCGGAAAATATTCCGGATATACCGGAGGACTCGTATCAACATAATCTACCCTCTTAGGATATCAATTCTATCTTCCCCCAGAATTGAGAATACCTCGATATTAATAAACTCGATTATTATTTCGAGAAAAACTAATAACGCAGTTACAACTCTCTGTAACTCGTCTGATCCCGGTCAAAAAAGAAATTTTTAAAACGGAGTCTTACACATTACGTTAGTGAGTTATTAGTAAAAAGTAAAAAAATAAAGGTGTGAAAGAATTGGTTTAGAAAATGAGACACGTTAATATCTGCATAAACAAAAGGCATGGTCGGTGAAGGTCATCCTTATCTAACCGAACCTCTCTTCCTCGTGTTTCTTATTTTTAAATGAATCCTCCCGTTTAGTAATCACCCACCCCCAATTTCTGTATATCTTGTTCAATCTCTAACCTTCCTGATCCTTGCAACATGGCGTCTGGATCGTCGGGTCGGGCCAACCCGGGCTCGAAGGGCTTTGATTTCGCCTCTGACGACATTCTTTGCTCCTACGAAGACTTCGGTAGCAACCAGGACTCCTCCAATGGAAGTCACAACGACCCAGCCATCGGAACCCAGGTTTTCACCCCTAATTTCTTTAATCTCCTAGATTAGGCTTCCGATCATGTTAATAAATCGATTTATTATCTTTTTAGGTGCTCTCGAATTTGGTGCCCTGATTATCAGTTGAAATTGAGCACAGCTTGCTTCATATTTATAAACCAATCTATTAAATAGCTTGATTTTGGGTAAAGGCGTGACTCAATTTCTTTTGGGTCATTCTAGATTTATATTTAGAAACAACCTAACCATGTAGAGCCTTCGGTTTGTTTCTGCCGATCACCGGAACCTAGTCCATAATACAAACTAATTTTTATAGCTATGTATATAATGTGTTAGAGCTATAAACTAGGTAGTGACTGCTACAAATTGAACAGCAAGTTTTTGGTTTTTATCGAGTTTTGGTGGTTGCACTGTTATGTGGACCATAACTTCACAAGGGTGCCAGCTTAATTGCATGAAATAATATGGAAGCTGTGTGTTAAGCATTGCATGCACAGTTCTCTAGGCATTAATATGGTTGCTAGTATTAGCTGTACGCTCTTAGAGAAATATTTATATCTACCAACACAATTATGTCTGAGAAACTTGCTCTTGGGACTTGGATTCCAATTTCTGTTCCTTGAAAAGTGCATATTAGGTGCTTACACAATGATTTGAACGGAAATTTTTGATTGGCTTTGTGCCTTACAGTTTTTGTATAGCCTGTTCTGGATATTTGATCTCAGAAAAGCTGTCATTAATTCATTTTTGGTCTTGCTTGCTTGAATGCTGGGAACTATTTGTTGTTGCTCTAGTTGATCTTGCAAACCCTATGAGTGAAACTGATTGTCTGCTGCAGTTAGCTGGTTCGGATATTGTATGTCCTGGTATTACAGTAGCCAACCTATATATGTTACACTTACGTAATTCAAAAATGTTTGGAACATGTGAGATCAAAACAGATTGGGGCGATAGTTGCCTCATTTGATAATCAACTGCCTGAATTAATGGGACTTCTCCTGAAGATTGTTTTGTTGGTAAATGCTAATTGATTAGATTATCAATTTTTCCCTCAATAGTCTTTGTAAATATGTTTGTAAAAACAGGCTTCATTTTTGAATCTAAGAACCAGTGCAAGGGCTAAGAATTAGGTTTCATGTGTAGATGGAGTGGGGTTGCTACTGCCTCAAAGTTTTTGAGGAGGATTTGTTGACAAGATTATTTGTTCAACCACATTCTGTGTTGGAAGCTGGCCAGCCTCTTATGTTTTATTTTTTCCTTGAGAGTTCTGTGTTCTGCAGTTTTATATTTAAGCATTCATAAGAGTGTGACTTTCCATTATTTTTTGAGTTTGGCCCAGTGCTCTTTTTTTTGATAGCTAATTTTACCAAATGTTTTATTTTTTGATTAGAAGCATAGAAGAGACTATTCTGTTTTCTGACTAGTTAGCTCTGTGCTACCTCTACCAGGATTTTCACAAAAGTAGAATGGCAAGATCACCAATGTACTCTTCTGCTGCCTATGGCCAGCCTGAAGACTCTCTTAACCAAGAAGTAATTGCTACTGTTGAAAAGAGCATGAAAAAATATACTGACAATCTCATGCGCTTCCTTGAAGGAATCAGTTCACGGTTGTCACAGTTGGAGTTATATTGCTACAATCTTGATAAGTCAATTGGTGAGATGCGTTCCGATTTAAATCGTGATCATGGGGAGGCAGACACAAAGCTCAAGTCTCTTGAGAAACATCTTCAAGAAGTGAGTTGTAACTCTTTATTCCTTTTTCATAAATATTTCCATGGTGGAATATGATTTATAGGCCTTGTTTGTGTGTCAGTATTTGACTAGTCTTTTACATGCCAATTTATTGCATTGGAATTGATTGTTTAACATTTTTGTTAAATTGCTCCTATAAGCTTTCTTAGTTATCTAAGGATTCTCTCTTGGCGATAGATACCTGAGGATCATATATTCTTATATAAGGCTAAGTACTTGGTTATAGATACTTGTTATTAGAATTATGAAGTATACTTGTTTTGAATGATAATTTTTTACTCCGTGCCTCTTGTTCGAGTTCTTGTCAGGAATGGATCCTTTGAAATGGAAAATTAGAGCCTCAATAATTGGACCTTTGTTGTCTGACTGTTATAGTTTTAAATTTAATTCTTACACTAGGAATAAGTTTTTGCAATTGTTTAACTTTTTGTGATTCTCATTTCAGGTCCATAGGTCTGTCCAGATCCTGAGAGACAAGCAAGAACTTGCTGAGACTCAAAAAGAATTAGCCAAGCTTCAGCTTGCACAGAAGGGATCGTCTTCATCAATCCATTCCCAATCTAATGAGGAGAGAGCTTCACCACCAACCTCAGATGGTCAGAAGACTGACAACGCATCTGAAACAGCTAACCAGCAATTAGCTCTTGCCTTGCCCCATCAAGTAGCACCACAGCAACTGCCGGTGGCTCCTCCACAACAGGCGCCAAGTCAGAGTGCGACCCAGCAACAACAAACCTATTATGTTCCTCAATCTCAGCTGTCAAATCCACCACCCGCACAACAGCATCCTCAAAGTCAATATTTGGCTTCGGATCCTCAGTATCAAACCCCTCAACTACAAGACCCTAGAGTGGCACCACAGCCAACACATTCTCAAGTAAATCAACCACAAGTGCAGACGTACTCTCAATATCAACAGCCATTACCACAACAGTTACCTCAGCAGGTTCAGTATCCACAGCAGCCCTCTATGCAGCCCCACATGAGGCCCCCATCAACACCTGTGTACCCACCTTACCCACCTGGTCAGCAGACAAACCCATCTCCTCCAGAGACTCTTCCAAACAGCATGCCAATGCAAGTATCATATTCTAGTGTTCCTCAACCTGGTTCCGGTCGTTCTGATGCTATGCCTTTTGGGTATAGTGGAGCTAGTGGAACAATGCCACAGCACCCTCCACCCCAGCAGATCAAGGGTGCTTTTGGAGCTCAAGGTGATGGGTATGCCGCTGCTGGGCCTCACCCTTCGCTTCCCCCAGGGAGTACATATATGATGTATGATAGTGAAGGGGGTAGAAATCCTTATTCTGCTCAGGCGCCTCATTACAGTCAAGGTGGATATCATCCAGCAAGTGGCTCTCAGACTCCACAACCAACCACATCTCCAAGTCATATGGTTCGCAATCCACAATTCATTCGTAACCATCCGTACAATGATTTGATTGAGAAGTTGGTGAGCATGGGATTTAGGGGTGATCATGTTGCAAGTGTAATCCAGAGGATGGAGGAAAGTGGCCAAACCATTGACTTCAATGCTGTGATTGACAGGTTGAATGTACATTCATCAGGGGCTCCTCCTCAGAGAGGATGGTCAGGGTAAACAGTAAGGGGCTGGAAAATCTCGAGTTGAGTAACAATCATTGCATGTGTTTTTTTAATTACGCATTGAATAAGGGCTGATGATAGGTGATGTATGATATCCTCATATGTTTGAGATACAAGAATATTATTGTATATATGTCATCCCATTGGAAGATGTTAACGTTTGATTTATGTCAATGGTGGGTTTTTTCTTTGTTTTTGCTTTTTCTTATACGGATATTCTTGTATACTTTATAATGAAGAATATTGAATTTTGACTGCTGCTTATCTTTAATAATGAAGTTTTTCGTGAAGTTTAATATACCGAGGTTTTTCATGGAGTTTGTAGAATCCTAAATTTTGAAGTTTTGTGATGTATGAAAGAGCAAATTGAAATCAATTCTACGAACGGAAATGCTCCTTGTACATCCTCCAGATTTCTACCAACTGAATCGAGTTAGTGTCATGAAACATATATTAAGATTAAAATCGAAAGAAGCGGGTACAGTATTTATAATTAGTTGAGAGCCCCCTAAGTTGCTTAAGATCCAAGTAAAAGAGGCGCGTTTGACTTGGTATCATCGGCATTTACATCCATTCCTAAAGAAACAAAAATAATCTAAGGAAACACGGTAACCACGATTCTAAACAAAAATACCAAGAATTAATAAAATTTTAGAGCAATGCATTCGTCTGACCAATGGTGTTGGTTCTGCTCAAAAAAATGGTGTTAGTTAATTTTGGCCGATTTGCTGTTTAAGATTCGAATTTGGAAATTCGGTCGTAATCAAATATATATATTTGGCATAAACATATATTTGCGGGTTCTTTAAATTTATATTGGAACTGAAACATTACATACATAGTTAAATTTTTTATTTTTTATTCTAGTATATATGTACATATAGTTCTTAAAGTAACGTCATAAAAGACATATTCATGATAAAATGCTACAAGCTATAAGAAACTTGTTATGCACTTTTGCGCGCTTTTGAGCTAGCTTATGAGATTTTTTCGTGGAGATAGTTTAGAGTGCATCTATTGACACCTCTAAATTTGTATACCTCACATTTTTCTTAGACCCAGTTTGATATAGAGTTTTTAAACCACAATACTAAACTAAGCCTTACACCCATTTACTTTTAACTACAATCATTTTGTCAAGGTCCACTCTGAATTTCACCTTAAATTCCAAGGTAAACCCTATGATGACCACTTACAAGGAAGATTTTACCGAAAATTCGATAGAACCTCCCTTGAAAGTGGACAACTTTTCCAAACGAAACCACAAGCACTTCTACAATCAAATTCCAACCTTATATCTCTTGGAGCCTACCATTACCAGAACAACTACTTTAGCCGACAAAATTTTTTCGTCGGCTAAGTAAAAAATTTTGTCGGTTAAGAAGTCGTCGGCTAAGACTTTAGCCAACGAAATTACTGTTCATCATCGGCTAGTCATTTATTTAGCCGACGAAGAAATTTTTCTTCGCTTAAAGTCTGGACTTTAGGTGACAACCTTAGCCGACAAATTTTATTAAATTTCATCAGCTATAGTCATTTATTTAACTTTAGCCGACGAATTTTAATAAAATTCGTCGGCTATAGTTATTAATTTATTTATTTTATTTATTTATTTAACTTTAGCCGACGAATTTTATTATAGTTAGTTATTTTTTTTTTATTTCTTGTATTTTTGATTAAATTTTTTTGTTTTTTTTTTGTTTTCCGCCGGTGGTGGAGGAGGAGGAGGATGAGAAGAGGAGGAGGAGGAGGAGGAGGAGAAGAAGAAGAAGAAGAGGAGAAGGCCGAGAAAGAGAGGAGTCTTGGAGTAGGAGAAGGCTATCTAGGAGAGGGAGAAGGTGTCAAGACCCACCACGAGTTGAACCCCTTTAACCCGAGGTAAATCCTGCGGGGACCACCTCAAGAGAACTTCTTACCGAAACCCCCTTGAAATGGACAACCCTTCCTACAAACCAACTCAGCACCTCCATGAGTATTTAAAAACAACCCCTAACTCATGAAGCCATCCTGCTTCCCAAATCACATCTACGCTTCACTAACCTATTCAACTAGCTAAGCTGGGTTAGTCAGAGCAGTCTACATGAAAGTTTTACCTAAAACAATGTGCAAGCAGCAACGAATTATTCGACTATGCTCCGACTCTTGTACGCGCGACCTCCGCTCAAGAACCCTGCAACACTGGGCATTTAAAAACGAAGGGCCCAGGAAAGAAACATTTAAAAATAACATTAGCGTGAGTGGACAAAAATAAAAGAATAAAAGATAAATATCTTTTACTGCTCTTCCGTTAGTTTTCTAAAATCCACATGCACGCAATTCATAGTAAATGAATAGATATATCGTAAAGCAAATCCCTTGGCTCAAATCCAAAATTAAATATGGGGTATTAACCTCAACCACGAGAAACAACCGACCCGCTCTACCACGAGAGGGTCTATTGACCAGCTCAATCAGAGAGGGTCCCATGACCCGCTCTATTCGGGAGGGTCCAACTGACCAGCTACCACCGAAGAGGGTCCTGACTTTACTTTAAAATCGTTAAATCCAAGAGCCAAGTTTCCCCTTTTTAAAAATCATCCCCCTCCATAACCCAAAATGGCAATAACAAATAAAAACCATATTCCGGGAAAATCCTTTAAAATCACGGGAAAAGAAGGAACCTCTTCCCCGGCTCACTTATCTTTAAAAAGTATTAAATTCCCATTTTCCCAAAATCACCATAAACTTAAAATGGAGGAAATTCATAAATAAAGGAGAAATTAAATAAAACTATTGCATGCATTAAATTTAAATTAAAAGTCCACTCACTGTACTTAATGCAGCCTCCTCAATGCTCGGAACACTCCTCGAGCGCCATCTCAAAATATCCACATGGTCGAGTCGAGTTCAATCCCACGTTCGACCATTGGCTGTAAAATTAAACCAATATATTAATCTTTAAATCGTTGACTTGGTCTTTTCCTAGTTTGACTAGGAAATCTTATTTGACCAAGAGTTGACCAAAATCCGATTATCGACTCGAAGTTTAGTTTCCGTTTACGCCACCTTAGCACATATATTTTTCCTTTACTAAATCATTTGACAGTAGGTAATACATAGTAATTTGTGGAATTACTATGGACACCCAATCAACGACTTAACCAATTTACGGGTCATGAGTCGATATATCCGGTATGAAATTATCCGAATTATTTACAGTGTCCAACTCAGTTTCTGACTAAGATTCCTGAGTTGGCTAGAATCGCACTTAAAGATCCAGTTGTCTTAATTTAACCGGTTAATTAAGAATGATCTTTCCCTTTTTCCTTTTATCAGTCAATCTTCCATAAATGGAAACCTTCCAAAAAGGGAAAGTTTCCCAAAAATGGAAACCTCTTATTTTCGGTAAGTTTTCTGTAACTACTCGAATTACGAATTAACGGAAACTTTACGAATTTAAGGTTATCGGGGAAATCAGATTCTACCTCTTCAGCTCAAAACCGGATTCACTGCGTCCCCGGAGCAGTCACCGGATTCCGACAACTTGCCGGAATCTTCTGCCGGATTCTGGCCAACTCGCAGGAATTTCGGCATAGCTTCCCTCGTTTCTTCGATTCCAAGTTACGACAACAAACAAACAACATAATCAACATCAAATCAACAACAGTTTCAGCCATAATAGCATCAACAACATCATAGTACAAGAATTAACCACGACACAGTAACCTAAAACACGAATCTTACCTTCAATTCTGTCCCAAAATCAAACCAGCAGCTTCTCGGCCTCCTCCTTGTCGGACAGCCGACCTGCAGCACCTCAAAACCTTGTAACAGCTACCACACTCGCCAACTCTTCCCAACACAGCAGCCCAACAACCAACGGTGGCTGCCATCCACCCTCTTGAATCAAATCCTTCCCAAAAAGTATGAAATTTATATCAAAATCTTCCTCTCATCACGTAGAACACTTTGATGTAATACACGAAGCCCAAATCGAACCCAAAACTCAAGAATTTACAAAAACAGTCGAAATCTCCAAGAACTAAAAAAACAGATTTCACTTTTTAATTCGAAACTCCCACCTCAAATCGAATTGGTTCAAGCTGTTTAGAGGGATGACTATGCGAGTTGAGGGCTGCAAAACCCAAGAAAAATCACGGCGAACAGTGGCCGCACGACAGAGTTCCAACCAGAGCTCCGATTCACCCAGTCCTCGAAACACCGCTCTCACCTTGGGTCGAAACAAGTCACATGGTGGGTAGGAAAATGTCGAGGAGGAAGAAAGGAACCCGATGCCGTCAATCTCGTAGAAAACCGTCTCCGGACGGTAGAGATATCGGTGAAAAACCGATTCTGGTCGGGTTCGGGTCGTCGGGTTTATGGGTCGCGTCTAAGGGGTCGAGAGAGTGCTCAGTAAATTTCTGCTGTTTCTACTCTAAATGGTAAGTCATATTTATACCTCATCACCAGAATAGTAACTTTCCATTTTTTGACCATAACTTCTTCATACAAACTCCGATTTGGGCGTGCTACGTGTCCACGAACTTGTAACGACGCCCTCTACAACTTTCATGAAAAAGTTTTCCCGAATTCTCGACTTGACAAAAAGTCAACTTTATGACCTCTCAAGGTAAAACGGTTACTACAAAATGGTTAAAGATTAAGGTAACTTGGGTAGTAACCGACCGTAAATTGATTCTAGAACTGGGATGTGACAGAAGGAGTGGAAAAGGAGAAGGAGAGGAGAAGGAGGATAAGAAGACTAGGAGAGGGAGAAGGAGAAAGAGAGGAGGAGAAGGAGGAAGAGGAGGAGGAAGAGAGATGAAGAGGAGGAAAAAAAAGAATGAAATATATAGAAAAAATTCAAAATTTTCAACGGAGATTTTGAAGATTTTGAATTTTATCCGACGAAATACCCTAATTTTGTTGGCTAAAGTTCAAACTTTTAGTCAGAGATTTTGAAAATTTGAAGGTACTTTAACCGACGAAATACCCTAATTTCGTCGGCTAAAATTCAAAATTTTCAAAATCACCGCCGAAAATTTTAAACTAACTTTAGCTAACGAATTTTAATAAATTTCATCAGCTATAGTTGTTTACTTATTTTATTTATTTATTTAACTTTAGCCGACGAATTTTAATAAATTTCGTCGGCTATAGTTATTTATTTTATTTATTTATTTAACTTTAGCCGATGAATTACCCTAATTTCGTCGGTAAAAACTCTAAACCCTATACGTAAAATCTTCAAAAGAAAAAAGTTGTGAATTAAGATATGACCGGAATGGTGAAATACGTCTACTATAGAAAAATTACGTAATTTCGGTAAAGTCTCGGTGCCGATAGTTGCCGTCAATGCAATTTTCTATTCTTTCACCCTATAGGTAGCCCTATCTCCGGTGGTTATTTTTCATAAAATTTTTGTACCACTGGTTGCGTCTCATTGATTTGAAACTATTGACAGTTGAAGGTCCGGGCAGAATACGTAATTTAGACGGTCAAATGACCATTTCCGTGCCTTAAGGGGTTTGACTTACAGGATTGACCGTAAGAATTGAGCCCTTAACGTTGTCGGATCAAGTTGATTTTTTTGCTATAGACATATTTCGACATAATGATCATATCAGACGGTTAGATTTTTGTTTCTCAAGTTTGATCATCGGAATCACAGCAAGCCTACCAATGTTGTATAATTTGTTTACTAAGTTTTAAGTAAATGTTTCGTTTCAAAAACAAACCCTACGTAGAAACTTCAAACGCAAAAAGTCGTGAAATAAGATATGACCAGAATGGTGAAATACGTCTACGGTAGAAAAATCACGTAATTCGGTAAAGTATCAGTGCCGATAGTTGCGATTAATACAATTTAGGGGTTTGACTTATGGGATTGACTGTCCGGATCAAGCCCTTAAATTTATCGGATCAAGTTGAATTTTTTACCATAGTCATATTTCGACATAATGATCATATCAGAAAGTCGGATTTTTGGTTGTGAAGTTTGGCCATCAGAATCACAACATGCTTACTATTTACCATTATTTATCCCTATGGGGAGCCATATCATCAAAGGGAAATGTCTCAAAATTTTTAGATAAACAATTACATCTCATCATGATGAGAGTTTGTTATGTTGAATGTTCGACAAAAATACTTTATATAGATGCAGATAGAGGCGTTTTGTGTGTTAAGTGTTTAGAAAAACTGCATTTTAAAGCCTTAAACGAACTCGGATGGCCAAAGAAGCCCATAAGTCATAGTTTTGCAATGAGTTTCACTCATATGCCCGTTTCAATTCCAGATTGGTATCACAATAGTCATTCGGACACCAAAATATCCGTAGTATAATTTTGTAACTAAAATGTACGTTAGCCGACAAAATACCCTAATTTCCCGGCTAAACTTTTCAAATTTCGTCCGATAAAGTTCACAGTCTATAGCCGACGAAAAAAATAGTTTAGCCGACGAAAATTGAACTTACCCGACGAAAAAAATTTTGTCAGCCTGTTTTTGATCATTTCATCGGCTAAAGTCTATTTTTTTTTCTGGTAGTGTACGTGCTCCCCAAATAACCTATAACTAAATCTACAACTAACTTCTATAGGATCAGAAGAATTCTAATTTGACAGAGAAAACAAGGATATAAAAATCAGTGGAAGTTATTATTAATCACTACGTCTCGACTTCATGTACGCCCGACCTCAACTAAGCTAGCCTGCAAACTCCGACTAGGACAGAAACCGGAATTAAATTAAAAATTTATGTTTTCCCAATTTATTAAAACTTTATGTTTTCCCAATTTATTAAAACTTTATGTTTTCCCAATTTATTTAACTCGAAAAAACATGATGCATGCTTCAGTAAACGAGTATTCATCTTTAGGATGGAAACCGATAAACTCTGACTCTAGCCTCACTAAAATAAATTACAGAAAAACCTAGTCAGCGTCTAACCTTACTGGCTATAGGAAAATAATCAAATACATAATTAGCCTCGTGATAGGAGCATTTTATGCTATGTTTTTAATACTTTTTTTATCCCTATTTATGCTTTGTTTATCCATTATTAGGTTAGTATTGTTAGTTATTTATCATAAGGGTTTTTCTGTAGAGCAATGGCTAAAATGTGTGTAAAGGTAGAGAAAATATGAACTAATTTGTTAAAAGCTGACTTATGAAGTTATCGTGTTATTTCTTATGATTCTGTGAATTAATATATTGTCATTACTTGATTAATTTTCTTTAATGTTTAGGTGACATGTATATGGACTTAACGAAACAAGAATCATGAGGATCGGACTTACGGAAGGTAGCAAAAGAAGTATGGAAAGACAAGAGGCCGAGAGCATGAATTCGGAACAAAAACAGAGGATTTCCAAAAACCATAACTCAACTTCAAAAATTTTCCTAGAAAGATACAAGAGGAACCAGGAAACATGCCATATATGGATGAAAAGCTGTGGATGTCTAGTGCCTAAATCTTTTGGAATCTCAGCAATCCAAGTTCTGAGGAAGGAGTTATGATGGAAACAATGGCCAGAGGTCAGTCTGCTAGAAACAGGACAGATTTTGCTTAAGTTGTCTACCGAGTTCGTGAGTGTGTTTCTTCACAAAAATCCATCCCAAGCATGCCAAATGATTGATGAAGAGCTTAATGATGATATGGGAAGTTGTTTAGAAGAAGAATCGAAAAAATCACCAAGGAGAAGCCGAAAAAAACAACTAGGAATGTTATCTCGGTCAAAACAGGATAACTTGTTCTACCGAGACTATGGAGGGAATTCAGCTGTTCTATGAAGTCCAAAACGTGTAAGGGAGTCCTTCATTGATTCCTTAACATGTAGGGGAGTCAAAGAATTCAGAAAAGAAGTCTATGAATCATTATCCAAGTCAGCAAATTCAAGAGTCAAAGCTGTGTGCAACAAGGAAAAGCAAAAGCCCAATCCGATATGGACAAAGAGTGTATGGCAACTTTACCTTATGGTTTTCTCTATAAATACTCATGTGTTAGTTCAGTTTTAGGAGTCAAACAATTTATTTTTGCTTAGAATAGCCAAGCTCTACCCGAAAATCCATTTACACAGAAAATTCTCAAACCTGTCACCACCGCTTCGCCGCCGCCGATCGCCGCCAATCCTCCACCAATTCTGAACCATTCTTTAGCCGATCTAATCTGGTAGGTTAGGTATGGATCTTTATAAGGTTTGTGTAATTTTACTGTGTAATTGTGTTTTATTTATATTATTCATCTTTTGGTTTTATCGGTTTTACATTCTATGTTCAATTGTATGTTCTTCTTTGTGATTTGCATGTGAATGTGTGTAGTATGTAACGTTATGTTGTGTTTATGGGTTTGTGATTTAGGAGAGTAGTTTATGTTTTTATATATGTTAAACTTTAATTGATTAATCACCACCGGATCATGTAATCGAACCCTAGGATAGTCTAGTGCACGGATGTTTTGCAAAGGAGGGAGTTTAATAAGCCGTAGTAACCTAAGATTAAGTTCAGGTCAGAAGGAAGTTCTTGGTTTTAGTTATTGCAAAGGGTTGTTAGGGTGAATGATTTGCATGCTAATAGGATGAGTGACGCTATACCTAGGATCATGTCTCTAATCGACTCTAGAACGTAAGTGTATTTTTGTTTAATTTAGGCCCGAAGGAAACAAGGGTGACACATATATGTCTTAAAATCAGGCTGGAAGGAAGTTTCTTGCATTCTTAATGGTGTTTGTGTTATTTGATGCTTAAGTGATATTTGACCACCATATATGTAAATATTAGATTTAGATTTAGGATCAAACACGAAAAACCCCCATCATAATTCTGTAAATATGTGAATAGCTTGTAAATAATTTAATTCTTTTTGTATATATATATATATATATATATATATATATATATATATATATATATATATATATATATATATATCGATGCCATGTCTATATCTTGCCGATTGCATATGATTATGTGTTTTATACTTATATAATTGTGACATGATTGTACTTGTATGTTTATCTTATATTTGTAAATATTACTAACTTGTTTTAATGCAGATATAATCCTTCCCTAGTGTCCGCGGCTAGAACCATCCCTACTTACAGTTACTACAATGATAGGGTTTTAAATTGCAAGTCGCCCAACAGACCTAGTTACCTCGTTAGTCAAAGACAAAAAGATATATTGAGTCTCTCAGACTCTAGTACATGATTGCATAAGTATACCCATTCCAGGCTACGACGTCGCGTCTTACGCTCACATCACACCATCATAATGGTGGCAGATACGGGCTACACCATTATGGCGGAACATACTCTCAGTAAGGATATAGTATATATAATCATGATTTTATAACTATACATATATATATATATATATATATATATATGTATATATATATACACGGCTACGACGCTCGCGCCTCGCTCTCACGTCACGCTCATAACGAAGGTCGATAAATAATATAACATTATGACTGTGAGACCCCGAAATTTTAATTTAATTTTCCGACACACTTAGGGTTTAGTTCCGATTACTTTTCAGTACGTCGTCAATTTCGTCTAACGTTTTTACGTTAAGACACATGTCGCCACATGCGTGAAAGTATTTACGGAATATTTTCCGGCACTTCACGTATTTTTCGTACGACTTTTACGTTTGAATTTGACGTTTGGTTATTTTAAATGAATTTTCGAAAATGGTTTTGGTTTTGAAATTATTTTGGGAATTGGGATTAAATCGTGGCCGTTGATTCGATCGACGAATCGTGGCCACTCGTTTTTCTTTAAAACCCTAACTCTTTCCCTTTGCTCTCCACTTTCCTTCTTCTCTCTTTCCTCTTCTTCTCTTTCCTCTTTCGTCTCTCCCGAAACAGAAAGAGTTTCTCTCTCTTCTTCCTCTCGACAGAGCCACCCAGCTGCTCCGATCCGGCGCGCGTCGAGCCTCACCGCTGCCCCCATCAGCTTCGCCTCGCCCGACGACCTCAACCGGACCACCAGCGACGCCAGCGCCGCCGCCAGCGCCGAGGGGAAGCTTCTAGGTATAAAACTTGATCTTTTCTCCTGTTTGAAGCTTTGTTGGATAGCTTAGGTTGTGTAGAAGGTGTTAGAAGAGATCAGAAGACTCGATTTGGCCGGAAAACCGGCCAAATCCGGCGGCACAGTTGATCGGAGACCAGCACGGTAAAAACTCTGGTTTTTACCGTGTCAGTTTTACTTTTACCATTTACCCAGGGGTAGAGTTACCAATCTGCCCCTGACTGTTTGAAATAATTACAGTTACTGTTTTACTGTTTTACTGTTTACTTTTACTGTTTTACTGTTTTACTTTTACTGTTACAGATTTACTTTTACAGTTTTACTTTTACTGTTTACTTTTTACTGTTGACTTTGACCGGTTGACTTTTTGACTTTGACCCGTTGACTTTTTGAACGTTGACTTTTTTGACCGTTGACCGTTTACTTTACTGTTGACCGTTGACTTTTACTATTTCAAAGTTGACTTTTAACTTATACCGTAGAACACCTATTTTACGTTTTCGAACACTACGGTTAAACGTTTTAAAGACTTTTAGTTTATAAACGTGGCAAAACGACGTAAGTACTGAATAAGAAATAATCCCGATTTCTCGCCGGTTCGAGAATCGGATTGTCAAACAAGTCAAACCCTAGTGTCAGAAAGATAAACAAAGAATGTTTATCAAGTCTTAGTCGTAGATAGTAGATCCTCGAATTACTTATACCTGACTATCATTGTTATCTCACCCACAGACTCAGGAGCTCGTCTACGCAGGCTTCAGGAGGACCAGGAGTTGGAGCGTAGTCAGCTGTACCGTCATACCAGGTAGTAGGGGGAGCACGCCCAATGGGTGAGCCGAAACCCTCTTGGGTCGGCGGCTCTTTCACTTTATACTTATAAAATACTGTTGCATTGTTTTAAGTTTGACCACACGCTTCTTATAGCACTTGGTGTGTGTGTGTGTGAGTTTTGGATCGAAAAGTAGTACCGTCGTCCTGATTTCCGGTGTTTGGCCTGAGAGCGACGGGACCTAGTATTCTAGCACTCCTGCGGTGTCGATGACCGTAAACCTCCGGAGGGGCTATGCCCTGTTTATTTTATTCATTTATCCCGCTTACGCTCGTCTCGTACAGAGTAAAACGTGACGTAAGTGTGGCCTGCTATTTGTTGGGCGTTAGCTGGAAATGGACGCTCTCGCTATTCTGCGCACTCGGGCGCTTAGATAGTTGGCCCCGGTTTGCAGTGAAGACAAACCCGGGATTTCGGCCGCTCAGATCCAGAAAGTTCTTTCATGTGTGGTCCCATGTTTTACCGAGCTTTGTGTGCGTGGCGTGCATTTACATTTCCACATGCTCTTTCGTACTTACGTGTACATATATATATATATATACACGAAATGTTTTCTCATGGGTTTTAAACCCCGACTTGGATGGCTTTGGCCCCATTTGGGTTAGCGAGGACGAGTTGCTCACCTCTACATCTTTTCAGGTCTACAACACCCATCACTAGAGGAGCTGGACTAGATCGCGGAGCGTCGACGGTTATCGTGCACTTCCGATTTCGAGGACTCCCATTCTGGTGTGGTTTCCATGTTTCTTGATTTCCGTATTTCTGATGTTGTATTCTGTTGGATACTTTGAGACGCTTTTCGGGCTCATTGTTTCGAGACTTTTTCTTGTACCGTTTCTGTCTCGGGTATTTTCCATTATCTTCCGTTTGTAAAACATTTGTATGCTACTCTGTGTATTTGTCATTCCGTATTTGACATTCATATTATTATTCATGTGTTGTTTGTTTCATTCATAGCCTTGTGGTTTCGGTCCGGAGGGTCATCAATACGTCGAAAGACGTATTGATTACTCGCTAGATCGGGATTACGGCGGTTACCGTCGTGTTCCGGGGCCGAGAATAGTCCCCGGGATGCGACAATGACGGAATATACTTCCTATAAGAATATAATATATGTAACACCTCGTACCAAAAACTTACCTTTAACACGGTTTATTAGTTACCGAGAGCGTTTAACTGTGATCAGTGATTTATTAAGTTATCGCTCGAGTTTATTTTCAAATTTTTTCTTGAAATAAGGAAAAAAATTTAAATCCCCTAAGACGTAGTATGCATTGAGATGAGCTCACCGGTACGTCCGGATAATTTTTCGGAGCATCGAGTTATTTTCTGGGGATTTTCAAAGTTTATGGTAATTTTAATTACCAATTTACATTTTTACTTTTACCATTTAGTAAAAGAATTGCTACCCATTTAAATTTGGACGGTTAGATCAATTAGGGGTTTGATCTGGGCCATCGATTTGTGTTTAAAAGAGAAAAGGTGTGTTGACTTTTGTCAACCCCTTCCGCCCTCTCTGCCTCTGCAGTTCTCAATCGAGTTCTCGACTGTCTGGCCACCTCACAGTGGCGCACCACCACCAAACTGCTTCTTTACTTCTCGTCTACCAAGCCCAGTCATTCATTTCGACATCTAACCATCGACGACATAGATTGGAGGAGGAGGAGGGCGGTTGTCCTCGAGATTTTCCGGCATTCTAGGCGGCGAATCAATAATTCGAGGTCATATTCTTGCTCCTCTCATATTCTTGTGTTTGTTGGTTTTGTGATTTAGGGCAATAGTTTATGTTTTTATGCATGTTAAACTTTAATTGATTAATCACCACTTGATCATGTAATCGAACCCTAGGATAGTCTAGTGCACAGATGTTTTCTATAGGGAGGAGTTTAATAAGCCGTAGTAACCTAAGATTAAGTTCAGGCCCGAAGGAAGTTCTTGGTTTTAGTTATTACAAAGGGTTGTTAGGGTGAATGATTTGCATGCTAATAGGATGAGTGACGCCATACCTAGGATCATGTCTCTAATCGACTCTAGAACGTAAGTGTATTTTTGTTTAATTTAGGCCGGAAGGAAATCTTAAACAAGGGTGACACATATATGTCGTAGAATCAGGCCGGAAGGAAGTTTCTAAGTACACATGAGAAGTCTAATAGATTGGAATTAATTAAAGTCTAGGATCATCTAAACGTTGTTGTTGTTCCTTGCACAAAATTGATTTGCATTCTTAACGGTGTTTGTGTTATTTGATGCTTAAGTGATGTTTGACCACCATATATGTAAATATTAGACTTAGATTTAGGACCAAACACTAAAAACCCCCCATCATAATTATGTAAATATATGAATAGCTTGTAAATAATTTAATTCTTTTTGTATATATATATCGATGCCATGTCTATATCTTGCCGATTGCATATGATTATGTGTTTATGTGTTTTATACTTGTATAGTTGTGATAGAATGGTACTTGTATGTTTATCTAATATTTGTGAATATTACTAACTTGTTTTAATGCAGATATAATCCTTCCCTAGTGTCCTTGGCTAGAACGATCCCTACTTACAGTTACGACAATGATAAGGTTTTAAATTATAGGTCGCCCAGCAGACCTCGTCAGTTTTTTGCGCCGTTGCCGGGGACGCTAAAAAGGATTTTTGTTTTGTATTATATTTGTGGACTAACGTTTTTTCTTAACTTGATCCTAGATTACTACGGCTTATTAAACTCCCCCCTTAGAAACGTCTTAACCTAGACTATCTTTAGGTTTGATTACATGATCAGGTGATGACTAATCAACTAACACATCAAAAACATAAGAACACACAGCAACTTAGGCTGAATTATGAAACTAAAACATGCATCAATCGTTACACATAACGCACGGTATTAAGGAGATCACAAAGAAAAACTTAACAACAGATGTCATGCATAAAACCGAAAATCCAGAATATATGTATAAAAATTAAAGTATTGTTCATACATAAAATTATACAATAAAACCAATAGAAATCTCATACCTAAACATAAATCGGTTGGCTAGGGAAGATGTGGTGATCAGCGACGGCGGTTTGGTAAAGATGGAGATGATGCGGCTGGTTTGTTGTTTCTATACTGGTTTTTAGGTAGAGCTGGCTATACTATGGCTTAGATAAATTGACACCTAAAACTGAACTATTACATGTGTATTTATAGAGAAATACTAAGGCAAAGTCGACAGCCCCCCAATCCTAACCCAAATAGGTTTAGGTTTTCCTTTTTGAACTTGGTTTGTTTTTGCCAACAAGACTTGAAGATTGTAGATGCTTCTTTTCTGAATCATGGACTCCCCTACATGTCAAGGGATCAATGAAGGACTCCCTTACACTTTTTGGTACCCCTAGGACAGCCGAATCGCATCCATAGGCTCAGTAGAACAAGTTATTCTGTTTTGACAGGGAGAACTTCCCTAGTCACTGTTTCGGCTTCTCCTTGATGGTTTATTCGACTCTTCTTCTTCTTCTTCTTCTTCTTCTTCTTCTTCTTTTTCTTCTTCTAAACAGCTTCTCATATCTTCATTAAGCTCCTCATCAGTCATTTGACATGCTTGGGAAGAATTTTGGTGAATAAACACACTCACGAACTAGGAAGACAACTTCAGCAAAATTTGTCATATTTCTAGCAGACTGACCTCCGACCATTGTTTCCATCATAACTCCTTCCTCAGACATTGGATTGCTGTGATTCCAAACTATTTAGAAACTAGACATCCACAGATTTCCATCCATATACGGCACATTTCCTGGTTCCTCCTAGATATTCATAGGAAATTTTTTGAAGTTGGGTTATGGTTTCTGGAAATCCTCTGCTTTTGTTCTGATTTCATGCTCTCGACCTCTTATCCTTTCATGCTTCTTTTGCTGCCTTCCATAAGTTTGATTCGCATGATTCTTGAACGGAACAATCCAATGTCTGAGGAAAGAGTTATGATGGAAACAATGGTCGGAGGTCAGTCTGCTGAAAATATGACAGATTTTGCTGAAGTTGTCTTCCGAGTTCATGAGTATTGGGCTCTCCTTCATGCTCAATGACTCCTAGGACAGCCGAAAGGCTTCCATAGTCTCGGTAGGACAAGTTATCCTGTTTTGACCGGGATAACTTTCCTAGATGTTGTTTTCGGCTTTTCCTTGGTGATTTCTTCGATTCTTCTTCTTCTAAACAACTTCCCATGTCTTCATTAAGCTCTTCATCAATCATTTGGCATGCTTGGGAAGAGTTTTGGTGAAGAAACACACTCACAAACTCGGTAGACAACTTCAGCAAAATCTGTCCTATTTCCAGCAGACTGACCTCCGGCCATTGTTTCCACCCACTCCTTCCTCAGACTGACCTGCGATTACAAAAGATTTAGAAACTAGACACCCACAGCTTTCCATCCATATATGGCACGTTTCCTGGTTCCTCTTGGATCGTCCTAGGGAAATTTGTGAAGTTGAGTTATGGTTTCTGGAAATTCTCTGTTTTTGTTCCGAATTCATGTTTTTGGCCTCTTGTCTTTCCATGCTTCTTTTGCTACCTTCCATAAGTCCGATCCTCACGATTCTTGTTTCGTTATGTCCATATATATGTCACCTAAACATTCAAAAGATATAATCAAGTAGTGACAATGTATTGGTTTACAGAAACTTACGAAAAACATCACGAACACTTCCAATTTCAGCTTTTAACAATATTGCACATACTTTATCTATTTTACACATGTTTTAGCCAAAGTTCTACAAATAATCCCTTATGCTAAATAACTACTAAAACTATACTAATAATGGATAAACAAAGCATAAATGAGGGTAAAAACGTATTAAGAACATAGCATAAAATGCTCTAATCAACTACCCCACACTTACCCTTTGCTAGTCCCTAGCAAACTAACTATAAGACTCTACTAACACTAACGACACAAAAACAACTAACACTTAAACAACTAATACCCTAAATGATTTGTCTCAGATTCTTTAGCATGCATAACTTTCAAGTTTGAACATTTGAATGAAAAGCGTAATTGCAAAGCTTCATAAGCCTGTATCATAGCATGAACAAGTAAGATATGAAATCATATAGCACAAACATGTATGATAACCGTTCCACCTCACAATAGCATACTCTCTTCTTTTCACTCATCTATGGTATTCACTCAATAGTATATGCAAGGGAAAAGATGATAAGATAACAAAGAACTTGCATATTTCATCAAATAAAAGCACTTTGTGAATAGAAATTCATGGAAAAACCTCATATAACAACTATGTGCAATAATGGACCAAAACCATATGCTTAACTTATAAGAAAATCTCCATAAATCAAAGTTAGCTCTCTTAAGAATCATGAATTAATCTCAATAAAAATAGTTGTAATGGGGCTAAGTTTCATAAGGTAGGAATTTTTTTTGGATAAGTGGTGCTATAAGGCATCACCAAGACTTAGCAAATCTCGCTCCTCCTCATGTCTTCACTTCAAGGGTCGAATTTTTTTCATGTTGGACCCATACGTCATTCTTGACTTCTCCCCATATTGTGAACAGGACAAAGGTCATATAAACACTTTTAGACCTTCAAATAATCACTAACTCCAAATTCACAAAACATTACAACACACCATGAAAGAATTTGTGCCTTGAACTTTAATTCTATCCGAATTTTTTTTTTCTTTTTTTTTGTCGGACATATTTCTTTCTTTTTGTTCTTATATGGCACATACATTTATAACGATATGGTGTTTTACCTCACACTTGCTCTTTATTACATTGTTCACCCCACACTTGCTTCACAGCATCACACAATACAGCTCCATCAGAAGTACTTTGCCAAGTCTTGATAACAAGGTAAAAGTTTAGCTATTCTAAGCAAAAGAATTATGTTTAAAGGTGATGAAATAAAAGGCTCAATGTAGGCTCAAAGGGGTTAACTAAGGAGTCCCACGACGGGCACAAAATAGGCATAAGTTTTATTTGGCAATGGTGGTCATCCTAATGAGATTTAAATTCAATCATATTCAAAATCAAGACATGTTATGAGTATAAAGTTTCGACAATCACATAAGCAAGTTCTAGTAAATTCTAGAGTCCATAAAAAAACTATAACACAGTCATTGAATATGCAAAGAATAATGAGGTTTCAAAAGATAGTGAAAAAGTAGTGAAAATTTCGAAAACATTTAGACAAAATCGGCACAGAATTCACTCAAGAAAGAAAGTTTTTAGGCTCAAAAACTCACATAGGTTATTTTGGAAAAAATTAATCAAACATGCATACTTCATTATCAACCAAGTCTCAAATATTCATACTAATTCACATATCTATGAAACTTGCAATTTCTTAAAATAAATGTCAAACTATCAATTATGCAATTAAAGATAACATTATCATAGACTTTTAAGGGTATGTCCTAAGACACAAAACAAAACATGTTACTATGTAACTTCTACCCCACACTTAGAAAATTACATTGTCCTCAATGTAAACACAAAATAATGTCATAATTTCCTAAAATGCATCTAAGTCACATAATAAGCACATAAAAATAAAAACAAAATTAATCCTAAAAATTAAATTCGGCACTAAAGATTGAATTAAAAACGAAATTGAAACAAGTGAAGGAGAAAGATTGAATATGCAAACTCTCGTTGATGGCTTCTCCACTGCGACGGTTGAAATGAGTTGCCTCTCATGCAGCGCTTAATGTTTAAAGTCTGTCAGCCTAGACTTCTTCTCTTGGATTATGGCGTCATCCATGAAGCATTAGTGGTGGTTCATTCAAAATTTGCTCTTTCTCGTCGCGCTCTTGAAATGGTGTGTAATAAGGTTAAGTCGATGACCATTCACCTTAAACCTATTTCCTGATAAGCTCTGAATCTCTACTGTACCATAAGGAAATATATTAGTAATAACAAATGGACCTGTCCAACGAGAACGAAGTTTACCTAAGAAGAGTTTAAGTCTGGAGTTGAACAAAAGGACTTGGTGCCCTATCTGAAAGTTCTTCCCTCTTAGCATCTTATCATGATATGCTTTCGTTTTCGCTTTGTAGATCATGACGGATTCATAAGCGTCATTCCTTATTTCTTCAAGCTCACAAATCTGCAACTTCCTATGCAATCCAGCCTCATCTTGGTCCATGTTAAACTGCTTGACTGCCCACCAGGTGATAGTTCGTATTTACACACGTATCAATTAACCCTGTACACAGTCATTGTCATCGTATAAAGCAAGTAAGGGTATCGTTCTAAACCGGGGATCCAACCACAGGGTAGATCCATCTAATCTAATCAAAGTTGTCGAAATAAACATAGAATTTTAAAGATTTGGATTTTATATTTCGGAAAGATGCAATGAAATAAAGTCCTACATTACTTTTATACATATATACATGTGATCGATCAACAATTACACAAACCAACACCAAACAACAATGCAAGAATATAGAAAACAATTTCTAATCTCATATCAATTTATGCCGAAATACCTAAATCATGCTAGAATCGAAACATGCACATTAGGTTCCTACGTGGTTCCTAAGCCATTAGATGCATTCGAAATCGACTACTTGTTTCATTCGAAAACTTTCACACATCCATGCTCAACGTATCAAACACGAAATCTAACATACTAATTCACTTATGCAATTACGTATCACACAAACAAACTAACATGTTCATTAGCACCATCTAAATCCAATTCTAGCATGTAATTTTCGAACACAACAAAGAACTCATCAACCTATCCACTACGTGTATCAAAGTCATGTAATTCTTTGAAGGATTAACTAATGCAACATCAACTACTTGTCTTAATCACACGTTAATATTATGAAGCAAATCGAAAATTAATAAAATCAAACACTAGGAATTATCGGCATAAACTTCAAATCATTGATTAAAAACTAAAAACTATAATTCTTACATCATTCGAAAGTACTTAATATCTCATAGACAAGAATTAAATCGTACTTAAACAAAAACCTAAATATCAACCATAACAAAGACATACCAATTCGAAAATAGCAGATGAATACACTTTAAAATATTCCTACGTGGTCTATTCTTCAAGTGCACGGAGATCCTCGGCTACGTGCTTCGGATCAAAGGATGGAGTATGGAAATCGGAATTGGGGTCTTGAATGGTGATGGAATTTTCGGCAGCTGCTTTGGCTTGAGTTTTGCAATGTTGATGATCCCCTAATACGAGCTATACAGCCCCTACTTATACAGAAACATTGAAGAGAAACCCTAGCTGACTCGGTTTCCTTATTGCTCAATGATTCCTCCTTCAATGCAGCTTTTTTTATCCGAATTTGGACTCCTTCTTCTGATTCCTTGGACCTTCCTACATGTTTATGGATTCATGTAGGCCTCATGTACGAAATCTTGGGCTTTGATGGCAGCCAAAACCAGTGATAGGTCCAGCAAGGTCAGCTTTCCCGGTTTGACCGGGAAGCCTTACACTTAACCAAAATATGGCTGCCTTGATGCTTCTTCGTATTTTCTTCTTTTGTCCAGCTTCCTAACACTTCATTAAGGTCTTGATACATCTCTTGACAAATTTGGGAAGCCTTTTGGTGAAGAATCATCTCCCAAAACTCGTTAGACAACTTAGGCAGTTTCTGCCCAGTTTTGCAGTCTGACCTCTGTCCACTATTTTGCTCATAACTCCTTCGTCTCAACTCCGATTTCTGCGATCCAAATGGGGTTGAAAAGTATACACACACAGCTTTAATTCCATATATGGCACGCCTTCTAACTCCTCCTGGATCTTGAGATATGATTTTCCAAAGTTGATGTAAGATTTCTGTTCGCGGGAGAGAATTCTGCTCGCGAATAAGATTTCATTCGCGAGACTGACCTTCGGCCATTGTTTCCGGCATATCTTCTTCTGTAGTGCTTCAATTTATGTGATTCCAAGTCCCAGAGAAACTAGACTCGAAGACCTTTCAAATGGTATATGGCACGTTTTCCAGTTCCAAGTATTGCGTCAGATACAGCCCCCGAAAGATCAGACATAGTAGCAGCGAAACTTCTTCAGTCCCTGGAACATTCTTTTCTCGGACTGCCAACTCTGGCATCGTTCGCAAGGTCTTGCCGTGCTCCAATTGACCTGAAATTTTAACACAATGTATTTCAGCAACCAAAGATTATATTCCCAATTTTTCATGCACTTTCACCATGTTTAAGACACTGCGAATGCTCTTACAAAATCCTTGAAATCACACTTCTAACACTTAGCCAATTTTCTCAACACTTTAGCACATTTTACCAAAAACTCTTCCAAAACAACATTAAACTATATTATGACTCAATCTTAACCTAAATAGACTTAACAAAGCATAAACAAGAGTGTTTTAGCACATAATAACGTCACCTTTTAGGCTCCTATCAACAACCCCACACTTAAGCTTTGCTAGTCCCTTAGCAAACACTAAACAAAAACATACTACGACGACTCAATCTAAAGCCTTCAACGAAATTGTTTCAGAGATCTTCAACATCATAGTATCAAGAATAGCACAAGAGTCGAAATCGAAAGAATGAATTCACTGGTTAATAAACATGAGATTTCGATGCAACAAGTAAGACATGGTAGAAACAAAGGTGAATTAATCTCGACATGTTCAAAACAAGTTCAAATTCAACTCACAAAGGATATGCACTCCAAATCTTTTCTCTCAAGAACATGGCATATGCTTAAAAGCTTTTCACACACAAGAATTATATAGATAGTGAATTTCAAAATAGACCTCAAGAAAGATACCAATTACATGCACAAATGAACCACAACCATATGCTTATTCATGAAACAAACTCCACAGATCAAAGGCTACTTATCTTAAGAATCATGCGGATCTTTAGAAAAGGGATGGCTCAGGGTTCGAATAAGGTAGGATAATAATCAAAGAAAGAGGAATCACAAAGGTCATCCTCAAGGCTAATAAAAACATGGATATCCTCCTTATATCACCAACTACCATCAAGGCCAAATTTCATCATGTTGGACCCATCCTTCACTATAAACATAGTAAAATCGAACAAAGGCTATGTATAACTTTATTGAGCCTTCAGCAAATACATATCACAATTCCAATTTCACAAAAATAAATCATGCCATGGGTGTCCAAATCAAATCTCACATCGAAAATCTTCTTTTCTTTTCTTTTAGATAATCTTTTATTCTTTTCTTTTTTTTTCTTTTTTTTCTTTCTCACCCAAAATCGGCATCATAGCATTCACAAGTCCACCCCACACTTAGATCTTTTTCGATCACTCCATATTCATACCACAAAACAACATCTCCAACAAGTTTGCAACCAAGGTAGAGATAACTATTCTAGGCAAGGTAAAAACATGTTGGTAATCAAAGAAAAGGCTTAACGTAGGCTCAAGGGGGTTCATACTAAGGTGTCCCGAGCAGGGCTCATATAGGACTCATGGCTATTTAGATAAGGTGGTGGTAACCTAATAAAGATCCAACAATCCTTTTCCAAATCAAAGTAAGTTATGATATAAAGCTTTGAATGTTTCACAAACAAGTTCTAGTAAGTCTCTAGTTCATTGGTTTATCTCTATGGCATGCACATTGATCAAATAATGTAATATGAGGTCACAAAACCAATAAAACGATAGATTAAACACTCATCAATGAAAAGGCACATATATGGCTCGAAACTCACAAGGTTAAACATGAAATCAAACATTGTAATGAACATGCTCTGTCTGTACCTAGGTTTCAGTTCCTCATCTACTACTTAAGTGCATGATCTCTTCACATCTATTAACCATTCAATAGCAATGTAATTCAAGAAATCAAGTCTATGCAATCCTATCAACTATGAAATCAAAGATCAAAAATTCATCATCAACGGTTAAAGGCGACTTTCTAGACTCAAAAACTAAAAATCAAGTTTAAAGATCCAAATAAACTCCAAAAATCATGAAAATTTGCCAGAACACCTAAAACAGTATCACAAATACAAACCTAGACTTAAAAATTAAAAACCGAACCTAAAACAAAAATTCAAAAATTACTGTTCACCGAAAACACTATTCACCGAAACTTGCAATAAGCCATTCCCCACCCCACACTTGAAACTTACATTGTCCTCAATGTTCAATATCTAAAACAATGAAAGAACGAAGATAAGGGTTAAGAAAAGCAAACGCTCGTAGACGGCTCCTTCTATGGGTTGCCTCCCATGCAGCGCTTAGGTGTTTATAGTCCTTTAGCCTAGACTCATGCATCCTCATGCTCATGCCGTGAGGTCCTGAAGAGGAACCTCCTCGATGGTGTGATCCACCATGCTCTCCAAATATGGTTTCAAGCGATGACCATTAACTTGAAATTCAGATCCTTTGACCATGCTTTTGATCATTACTGCACCAGAAGGAAAAACATTAGTGATAACAAAAGGTCCTATCCACCTAGAGCGTAGTTTGCCCGGAAACAACCTAAGTCTAGAATTAAATAAGAGAACTTTCTGGCCAATAACAAAGTCTTTCTTTCGAATCATCCTGTCGTGGAACGCCTTGGTTTTCTCTTTATAGATCATGGCAGAATCGTAGGCCTCATTCCGGATCTCCTCAAGTTCACACAATTGTAGCTTCCTATGCAATCCGGCCTCATCTATGTCCATATTGAACTGTTGCACCGCCCACCAAGCTTTGTGCTCTAACTCCACAGGCAAGTGACATGCCTTACCATAGACCATTCGAAAAGGGCTCATGCCTAAAGGATTCTTGTATGCCGTCCTATAAGCCCAAAGAGCATCATCCAGTCGTTGGCTCCAATCTTTGCGTGATGGCTTCACACTCTTCTCCAAAATCCGCTTAATCTCCCGGTTACTAAGCTCTACTTGTCCACTTGTTTGGGGGTGATAAGGTGTAGCAACCTTATGCCTTATTCCATACTTTTTCATGAGAGCTTCAATTGTCCGGTTGCAAAAGTGAGAACCTCCATCACTGATGATAGACTTCGGCATGCCGAACCTGGAGAAAATGTTAGAACGTAGAAAATCTGCAACAACTCGAGAATCGTTAGTCCGGGTGGCCTTGGCTTCCACCCATTTCGACACATAATCAACACCAACGAGTATGTACAGAAAACCCTGAGAATTTGGAAAAGGTCCCATGAAATCAATACCCCAACAGTCAAATATTTCAACATGTATAATAGGTTGCATAGGCATTTCATCCCTAGGTCCTAAATTCCTTGTTCTTTGACATCTATCACATGAAGCACAATACATATGAGCATCTCGAAAAATAGTAGGCCAGAAAAATCCACAGTTAAGAATTTTCAATGCAGTTCTACGTGAACCAAAGTGACCTCCACATGCTTGTTCATGGCAAAAGCTAAGAATAGATTTATGCTCAGTTTCAGGAACACATCTCCTAATAATTTGATCTACACAATGTTTCCACAAATAAGGTTCATCCCACACATAATGTTTAGCTAGTGCCTTGAGTCTTTTTCTAGCATGATATGACATAGAGTTTGGAAAATCCTTGGTAACTAAATAATTAACAATGTCTGCATACCAAGGATCACTTACCTCACTTACCTTGAAGAGCTGCTCATCCGGAAAACATTCTTGGATAGCAATGGTGTCTTCATCACGCACCAAACGTGACAAGTGGTCGGCAACCACATTGTTGGATCCTTTCTTGTCCTTGATCTCCAAGTCGAACTCTTGTAGGAGCAGAATCCATCGAATCAATCTCGGCTTGGCATCCTTCTTTGTCAACAAATACTTCAAAGCAGCATGATCAGTATAAACAATAACTTTAGATTGAAGTAAGTAAGAACGAAACTTATCCAAAGCAAAGATGACTGCGAGAAGTTCTTTCTCGGTGGTGGTGTAGTTTTGTTGCGCATTATCGAGCGTCCTTGAGGCATAATAGATGGCATAGGGCTGCTTGTCTCTCCTTTGTCCTAGCACGGCCCCAACTGCATGATTTGAAGCATCACACATAAGCTCAAATGGCAAACTCCAATCCGGTGGCGCCATGATCGGTGCCGTGCACAATGATTCCTTCAACTTTTCGAATGCGGCCTTGCACTCCTCATCAAAATGGAATGGCACCTCCTTTTGCAGTAGAGAACTCAAGGGTCTTGCTATTTTCGAAAAGTCTTTAATAAACCTGCGATAAAATCCTGCATGTCCAAGAAAGCTTCGAACATCCCTCACACTTGTGGGAATGGGTAAGTGACGCACAAGATCTATCTTCGATTTATCAACTTCAATACCCCTAGAGCTAACAATATGACCTAACACTATACCTTGAGTAACCATGAAGTGACACTTTTCCCAATTAAGCACAAGATTAGTTTCCTCACATCTCTTAAGCACAAGTTCAACATTATGCAAACATGAATCGAAATCTCCACCATAGACAGAAAAATCATCCATAAACACTTCTATCTTAGAACCTATGTACTCAGAGAATATATGATACATGCATCTTTGGAACGTACCTGGAGCATTGCAAAGTCCGAATGGCATGCGTCGATATGCAAATGTATCGAATGGACAAGTAAAAGTGGTCTTCTCTTGGTCCTCCTCCGCAACACTTATTTGATTGTAACCGGAATATCCATCAAGAAAACAATAAAACGAGTGACCGGCTAACCTCTCAAGCATTTGATCAATAAAGGGCAGCGGCATGTGGTCCTTCCTCGTAGTAGCATTAAGCTTCCGGTAATCAATACACACTCTATGACCGGTCACGGTTCGTTGAGGCACCAACTCGTTTTCAGCATTCTTCACAACTGTGATCCCACTCTTCTTTGGCACAACTTGAACCGGCGAAATCCACTTTGAATCCGAGATAGGATAGATGACTCCACAATCAAGTAACTTAGTCACCTCATCCTTCACAACTTGCATCATAGGTGGGTGAAGTCGACGTTGTCCTTCCTTGGTTGGTTTCGCACCATCCTCCAAAAGAATTCGATGGACACACATAGTAGGGCTGATTCCCTTGATGTCGGCTAAAGTCCATCCAATAGCCGTCTTGTGTCGCTTCAACACTGCAATTAATCTCTCCTCTTGGTCCTTCTCTAATGATGATGACATGATAACCGGCAATGTCTCATTCTCTCCCAAGTACACATACTTCAAGTGTTCCGGAAGAACCTTGAGATCTAACTTTGGAGCTTGAACAATGGATGGTAAAAACTTGTTAGATGAAGAGAAAATTGGACTAAAGGGAGAGTAGGTTACCTCAGCAGCGACCTCAAGAGAAGCCGCAGTTTCTATGAGAGCAAGAGGCACGGCCTCTTGCTGCATTGCACAAGTTTTTGATCCAAACTTGTCATATCCGATCCCTTTAGCTAGGGTGAGAGCCAAGATGTCTTGAGTTATCATTTCAACATGTTCTTCTGCAAGAGAATCCACCACATCAATAGAAAAAGAATCACGAAAAATTTCGGGAAGTGGATACCTCATAGCGTCGAACACGTTATAACTAATGATGTCACCATCAATTTCAAACGTTATCTCTCCGGAATGGACATCAATCTTGGTCCTAGCAGTCCTCATGAATGGCCTTCCCAGCAGAATGGGAATTTCCTTGTCATCTGCATCTGTGGGTTCCATGTCAATGACATAGAAATCTGCAGGAAAAGTTAGATTAGCAACCTGCACCAAAACATCCTCAACATATCCCAAAGGGATTGTATTAGAACGGTCAGCTAGTCTAATAATAATATCATCCTTTTTCAATGCACCTAGACCTAAGTCCGCATAAAGATAAGAAGGCATGACATTAATAGATGCACCTAGATCCAACATGATCCTGTCAAAACTATGAGTGCCTATAGTGCAAGGAATAGAAAAACTCCCTGGATCCTTAAGCTTTGGTGGTAGTTTCCTTTGAAAAACCGCAGAGATGGTTTCATTCATAATCGCCACATCCTTCTCTCGTGGAAGCCTCTTGTTAGTGCACAACTCTTTCAAGAACTTAGCATACTTAGGATTTTGTTGAATGCACTCCAACAATGGCATGTTCACTTCCACCTTCTTGAATAACTCAATCATTGCACGATCAGCTTCATCGTGCTTTGATTTTGCAAACCTGTTTGGGAAAGGGTATCGAGTATGGACGTTAGATGAAACTAAACCACTAGAACTAGAAGACTTACCTTTTTCCTTGGCACCTTTCGGATCGGCAGGGACTGGATGAGGGTGAGGCACGGCCTCACCACCTTGTATCTTCTCGGACTCGGCAGAAAAGTCTGCCGGACTGCCCCTCGGACCGTCGCCTTGCTGCTCGGACCCTGGCAGGGTTTCTGCCGGAATTTGCTCCACAGGAACCTCCTCTACATTCTCATCTTCCTCCTCTTGCAACAGCTCAACATCTTCTCCTTTAGAAGTCCCCAACTTCTTCAACAATGGCTCCTCAAAAACTCTCCCACTCCTAGTTGCAACTACCTTGAATTGTCCTGCATTTGGATTTGGCAAAGTTTGTCCCGGCAACTTACCACTTTCATGAATTTTACCCATGAAATCAATAACTTGTCCCATCTGCTTCTTTAACTCCGTGATCTCTTTAGAATTAGCTTGTTGACCTGTCACTAAAGCTTGAGTTGCAGATGTTAAATTCTGTTGCCCTTGAGCAAGGGACTTCAAGAGTTCATCATAATTTGGAGTAGAAAAACTAGCATTATTAGGCACAAAATTAGAAGAGTTAGGAACAAAACCTTGAGGTACCTGAGGCCTCACAAACAAACCTGAAGGACGAGGTCCTTGAGCTTGAGCATTATTCGGTTGAACACCATTACTCCAACGAAAGTTGGGATGATCTCTGATTCCAGGATTGTAGGTGTTCGAGTAAGGGTCATACTTCTGCCTCTGTTGTCCCATGAAATTCAACTCCTCCTCGCTCAATGCACCATTCGGACATGTATCCGAATTATGATCTGTCATTGAACAAATTCCACATGTTTGTGGACCAATAGTCGAACCGGCCATGGCCTTGACCAAGACATCGAGCTTCCTCTCCATGGTGATCATTTGGTTCCGAGCTCCCACGTCATACACACCTCCACTTCGGCCTCCTGCTGTTTTCCTTGAGTTCTTGGTACTAAATTGACGATTGTTATCCGCCAAGTCCTCAATCAAAGCATAAGCTTGAGTTCCGGTCTTGTTCATAAATGTGCATCCACTAGCAGAATCGATCATACCTCTGTTGGCATTGTCCAATCCTTCATAGAAAAACTGAACCAACTCATCTAAACTGATTCCATGGTGTGGACACTTGCGCTGAAGCTCCTGAAACTCCTCCCAAGCCTCATAAAAAGTATCTCCATCCTTCTGAGTGAAGTTCTGAATCTCCCTCCTAAGTTTCTTAGTGAGTTGAGCGGGGAAGAATTGCTTCAAGAACCTCTTGGTCATGTCATCCCAAGTTGTAACCACCCCTGAAGGCAAAGAGTACAACCAACGCTTGGCGTCATCCTTCAAGGTGAATGGAAACAAAAGTAACCTCAAAGTGTCTGAAGGCAGATGGGTGATAGCTTGGAGTTGACAGATGTCAAGAAACTCCCTCAAGTGCACATTCGGATCCTCCATGGCCGAGCCTGAGTACTTCGGCAGTTGCCCAAGTAGCTGAACTGGAATAGAGAAGTGAGCTTGATCCGGCACTGTAACAGAAATGCATGATGGTGAAGCTGGAGTAGTAGGGTTGAAAGCATCTTTGAGTGGCATGTTGGCCATGACAACGTCGGACTGATTTTTCTCAAAAGTTTGCTCGGTCTCGGCCTCGGATCCGGATGAAGAATCCTCGGACTGAATTCGGAATGGAGATGGTGGTTCTTGCTCTGCAAGTTCCCGAGGTGATGCCGTGCTACTACTTGCTGCCTTTTGTGTCTTCTTTTGTTTTCTGCAAACACGGTTAATCTCCGGATTCAAAGGAACAAGATCTCCTTGTGAAGATGAACGAGTAGCGCGGGGTAGCATGCACGTCTAGCACCTGAAAAACCAATTGGCCAAGATCAAGTTAGAATACATGAGGGTTCCAAAAATCAAACAAAACAAAATTAAACATGAAAATTAATTTCAAAAGCATTTCAACAATCATACATGGCACCAATTTTTATAATTACAAAAGCACACAAATATATACATTCGAACCAACTATACAAATATTCACATATAGACATATATACAATGTAAATTTCGACAATTAAAAAGATTGAGGATCCCGAAGGATCCCCGGCAACGGCGCCATTTGATGAATCGCATTTACACACGTATCAATTAACCCTGTACACAGTCATTGTCATCGTATAAAGCAAGTAAGGGTATCGTTCTAAACCGGGGATCCAACCACAGGGTAGATCCATCTAATCTAATCAAAGTTGTCGAAATAAACATAGAATTTTAAAGATTTGGATTTTATATTTCGGAAAGATGCAATGAAATAAAGTCCTACATTACTTTTATACATATATACATGTGATCGATCAACAATTACACAAACCAACACCAAACAACAATGCAAGAATATAGAAAACAATTTCTAATCTCATATCAATTTATGCCGAAATACCTAAATCATGCTAGAATCGAAACATGCACATTAGGTTCCTACGTGGTTCCTAAGCCATTAGATGCATTCGAAATCGACTACTTGTTTCATTCGAAAACTTTCACACATCCATGCTCAACGTATCAAACACGAAATCTAACATACTAATTCACTTATGCAATTACGTATCACACAAACAAACTAACATGTTCATTAGCACCATCTAAATCCAATTCTAGCATGTAATTTTCGAACACAACAAAGAACTCATCAACCTATCCACTACGTGTATCAAAGTCATGTAATTCTTTGAAGGATTAACTAATGCAACATCAACTACTTGTCTTAATCACACGTTAATATTATGAAGCAAATCGAAAATTAATAAAATCAAACACTAGGAATTATCGGCATAAACTTCAAATCATTGATTAAAAACTAAAAACTATAATTCTTACATCATTCGAAAGTACTTAATATCTCATAGACAAGAATTAAATCGTACTTAAACAAAAACCTAAATATCAACCATAACAAAGACATACCAATTCGAAAATAGCAGATGAATACACTTTAAAATATTCCTACGTGGTCTATTCTTCAAGTGCACGGAGATCCTCGGCTACGTGCTTCGGATCAAAGGATGGAGTATGGAAATCGGAATTGGGGTCTTGAATGGTGATGGAATTTTCGGCAGCTGCTTTGGCTTGAGTTTTGCAATGTTGATGATCCCCTAATACGAGCTATACAGCCCCTACTTATACAGAAACATTGAAGAGAAACCCTAGCTGACTCGGTTTCCTTATTGCTCAATGATTCCTCCTTCAATGCAGCTTTTTTTATCCGAATTTGGACTCCTTCTTCTGATTCCTTGGACCTTCCTACATGTTTATGGATTCATGTAGGCCTCATGTACGAAATCTTGGGCTTTGATGGCAGCCAAAACCAGTGATAGGTCCAGCAAGGTCAGCTTTCCCGGTTTGACCGGGAAGCCTTACACTTAACCAAAATATGGCTGCCTTGATGCTTCTTCGTATTTTCTTCTTTTGTCCAGCTTCCTAACACTTCATTAAGGTCTTGATACATCTCTTGACAAATTTGGGAAGCCTTTTGGTGAAGAATCATCTCCCAAAACTCGTTAGACAACTTAGGCAGTTTCTGCCCAGTTTTGCAGTCTGACCTCTGTCCACTATTTTGCTCATAACTCCTTCGTCTCAACTCCGATTTCTGCGATCCAAATGGGGTTGAAAAGTATACACACACAGCTTTAATTCCATATATGGCACGCCTTCTAACTCCTCCTGGATCTTGAGATATGATTTTCCAAAGTTGATGTAAGATTTCTGTTCGTGGGAGAGAATTCTGCTCGCGAATAAGATTTCATTCGCGAGACTGACCTTCGGCCATTGTTTCCGGCATATCTTCTTCTGTAGTGCTTCAATTTATGTGATTCCAAGTCCCAGAGAAACTAGACTCGAAGACCTTTCAAATGGTATATGGCACGTTTTCCAGTTCCAAGTATTGCGTCAGATACAGCCCCCGAAAGATCAGACATAGTAGCAGCGAAACTTCTTCAGTCCCTGGAACATTCTTTTCTCGGACTGCCAACTCTGGCATCGTTCGCAAGGTCTTGCCGTGCTCCAATTGACCTGAAATTTTAACACAATGTATTTCAGCAACCAAAGATTATATTCCCAATTTTTCATGCACTTTCACCATGTTTAAGACACTGCGAATGCTCTTACAAAATCCTTGAAATCACACTTCTAACACTTAGCCAATTTTCTCAACACTTTAGCACATTTTACCAAAAACTCTTCCAAAACAACATTAAACTATATTATGACTCAATCTTAACCTAAATAGACTTAACAAAGCATAAACAAGAGTGTTTTAGCACATAATAACGTCACCTTTTAGGCTCCTATCACCAGGCTCTGTGCTCCAACTAAACTGGCAAATGGCAAGCTTTGCCATACATAAGCCTAAAGGGAGACGTCCCTTTTGGCGTCTTGAACGCAGTTCTGTAGGCCCACAGTGCATCATCTAATCGATCACTCCAATCTTTCCTTGTAGGTCCTACAGTCTTCTCTAATA
This sequence comes from Comarum palustre, assembly GCA_951800085.1. Lineage (NCBI taxonomy): Eukaryota > Viridiplantae > Streptophyta > Magnoliopsida > Rosales > Rosaceae > Comarum > Comarum palustre. Next base: position 21,564,445 of record OX637572.1, read on the forward strand.
TCTGCTTGATTTCCCTGTTAGAAGTTTCGGCCATGCCACTTGTCTGAGGGTGATATGGCGTTGACACTTTGTGGGTGACTCCATATTTCTTGAGCAAAGCCTCAATAGTTCAGTTGCAGAAGTGAGATCCACCATCGCTTATCAGAACTCTTGGCACTCCATACCTAGAATAAATGTTAGTTCTAAAAAACTCTGCAACAACTTTAGAATCATTAGTCCTGGTGGCTTTTGCTTCCACCCACTTTGAAACATAATCAACAGCCAATAAAATATAAATAAAGCCTTTAGATGAAGGAAAATGTCCCATGAAATCAATTCCCCAAACATCAAAAATTTCAACAACAATAATAGGAGTTAAGGGCATTTGATCTCGCTTACCTAAATTACCTGTTCTCTCGCTTCATTCTTTGTCATTAAGTACCTTAATGCTGCATGATCAGAATACACAACAACTTTAGAATTCAACAGATAAGATCGAAATTTTTCTAAAGCAAAGATTACTGCAAGGAATTCTTTTTCTGTTGTCGAGTAGTTCAGCTGAGCATCGTTCAATGTCCGAGAAGCGTAGTATATAGCACACGGCTTTTTCTCCCTTCTTTGACCCAGCACGGCGCCGTTGGCATAATCAGAAGCATCGCACATCAACTCAAATGGCAAATCCCAATCTGGTGGTGTCATGATAGGTGCAGTCGTCAACAATTCCTTCAATCGCACTAACGCATCCTCGCATTCCCTAGACCATAAAAATGGCACATCTTTCTGCAACAAGGAAGTAAGTGGTTTTGCCACCAAAGAAAAGTCCTTGATGAACCGCCTGTAAAAACCTGCATGGCCAAGAAACGAACGAACCTCTCTCACCGTTGAAGGTGAGGGTAAGTGATGCATAATATTAATCTTGGCTTTATCAACTTCTAATCCTTTAGCAGAAACAATATGACCTAAAACTATACCTTGATTAACCATAAAATGACATTTTTCCCAATTAAGTACAAGGTTAGTTTCTACACACCGGTTTAAAATTAATTCTAAGTTCTTTAAACATGCAACAAAGTCTTTACCATATACACTCAAATCATCCATAAAGACTTCAATGATATTTTCAATATAATCAGAGAAAATAGAATACATACAACGTTGAAACGTACCTGGGGCGTTGCACAATCCAAAAGGCATTCGTCGATAAGCAAACGTACCAAAAGGACATGTAAACGTTGTCTTCTCTTGATCATCCGGGTGTATCATGATCTGGTTGTAGCCACTATATCCATCCAAGAAGCAGTAGAACTCGTGACCTGCTAATCTTTCCAACATCTGGTCCATGAACGGCATAGGCATGTGATCCTTTCTGGTTGTGGCGTTTAGCCTTCTGTAATCAATACACATGCGATAACCTGTCACCAATCGTTGTGGCACTAGCTCATTCTTCTCATTCTCTACAACAATCATGCCACTCTTCTTGGGCACAACCTGAACGGGTGAAATCCACTGACTATCTGAAATTGGATAGATTACTCCACAATCTAACAACTTAATCACCTCGTCTTTAACCACTTTCATCATTGGAGGATGCAAACGTCTCTGAGCCTCTCTGGTAGGCTTGGCGCCATCCTCAAGTAAGATTCTGTGAACACATTTTGTAGGGCTTATTCCCTTGATGTCTGCCAAAGTCCAGCCAATGGCAGCTGTGTTCTTCTTTAAAACCTCAACTAGCTTGTCCTCTTGTTGCTTTGTCAACGTTGATGACACAATAACTGGTAGAGTGTCATCTTCTCCAAGAAATATATACTTCAAGTGCTTTGGAAGAGCTTTTAGCTCTAACTCAGGGGCCTGTTCCACAGATGGTAACAACTTATTAGTGGAAATTGGAATTGACAAGGGAGTATACCTTTTGTAGATTGGTCGTGAATCAAGCTCCTTCACAACTTCAAGTATGGACGGCTCCAAATCATTCAAAGCCTCCTCATCTCGCTCTCCAAACTTGTCAAAACCGACCCCTTGCTCAATGGTTAATTTCTATGCTTGGTGTGTGGACATTGCACAATGTGCAATGCCAAATCTATGTTCGGATCCGTACCTGGCATCACCAAGCATGTCGACCTTTTTGCTGCCCCCAACAAGTTCATCCTCAATTTCAGCTCTTGGAAACTTCATGGAGTTGAAAATGTTGAATCTGATCATCTCTCCATCAAATTTCATTGTTAGGTTGCCTCTAGCAACGTCGATGTTTGTTCTTGCAGTGCGCATGAAGGGTCGTCCCAACAACAGTTGTGTTGAGTTAGAAAGTGACTCCTCCATTTCCAAAACGTAGAAATCTACAGGAAAGATTAGTTGATTCACCTGCACAAGAACATCTTCAACATACCCCATAGGGTATTTGTTAGAATGATCCGCCAATTGGATCACAACGTTATCAGTCTTCAAAGGTCCTAGATCTAGAGATGCATAAACATTGTAGGACATGACATTAATCGAAGCTCCTAGATCTAGCATGACATTATCAAAACGTGTTGAACCAATAACACAAGGGATAGAAAAACTCCCTGGATCATTCATCTTGGGCGGCATTTTCCTTTGGAGAACGGCAGAGACCGTCTCACTCATCTTGACAACTTGTGTCTCCCTTGTGTGCCTTCTTGTTGTGCAAAGCTCCTTTAAGAACTTAGCATACTTTGGGATTTGTCGAATGCACTCCAACAAGGGAAGGTTCACATTCACCTTCCTAAAAACCTCCAACACTTCTTTGTCGGATTTATCCTTTCTGTTCTTTGTGAACCTAGAAGGAAAAGGTAGACAAGAAGATTGATCAGTTGAAACTAACTCACTAGAGTTCGAATTTTTACCTTTTTGTGCCTCAGAATTCGGCACATTCTCCTTCTTGGATGTAGCAGGGTCTTTTTCTAAGTCCCTTTTCTTCGTTGCTTCCAAGTCTCCCTTGCTTGGCTCAGCTCCTTTTCTTCTTCCATACTTCGCTTGACCTTGGTTTGTGCCTTCAACTTGCTCGACATTACTTGTTTTGGCAGCATGCTCGGCTGCATTATGTGCGGCAGCCTCTCTCTCGGAAACATTCTTCTCGGCATCCAGCTATTGCTCGGCATTGCTTGTCTCGGCATCCAGCTGCTGCTCGGCATTTCCATGCACACCATCATAACCGTGCCTATGTTGTGTCCTAGGTGGTGGCAGCAATGTTCTCCCACTTCGTGTGACAATTGCTTGTGCTTGCTCGTTCTTAGGATTCTTGATGACAGCTCCTGGCAATCTACCTTGTTCGTTGAATTTCCCCATGAAATCCACAACTTGTCCCATTTGATTCTTCAGCTCCACAATGTCTTTAGACATCAAGGCAATGTCCCTAGTGTTGGTTTGAGTTGTGGCCAACAAAGATTGTGTCGAAGTGGCTATGTTCTTGAAAATTTCATCATAGTTGCTTCCTCCACTTGATTGGTCTCCTTGTTGGTTGTAAGGTTGGAATGGCCTAGGCATGAATTGTCCTTGTGGCCTTGCTACGTTGGGTTGTTGTCCTTGAGGTGCACTTGGTTAAGGATTGAGCACGTTATTGTTGTTATTCCAACGAAAGTTTGGATCGTTGGCTCTTGGATTGAAGTTCTGAAAACGTGTTTGACCTCCTTGACCTTGGAAGTTGCCGAGTTGGCCTCCATACCCTACGACATTGAGTTCTTCAAATTCCTTTCCAACTTGATTGCATTGCTCAGAAGCATGTCCTTCCATGCTACAGAAACCACAGACTTGCATTCCTCTATTCTTGGCCAAATTCGACACCATGAGTGTCAACTTACTCAAATCTTCCTTAAGCTCAATTATGGTACTGGATTCTCCATGAGTGCTTGCCTCATTCACACGCCTTGTGGAAATCGAACCAAATTGTTGATTGTTGGTGGCACGCATTTCCAATAAGTTGCTTGCTTCCTCTCTGCTCTTCTCCATCAATGATCCTCCAGCTGCTGAATCAAGGAATTGCCTCTCCATTGGGCGTAGTCCCTCATAGAAGTATTGAAGCAAGAGTCCCTCACGTATCCCATGATTTGGACACGAAGCAACCAATGACTTATACCTTTCATAATACACATCAAAGGCTTCATCCACATCCTGCTTGATGGAAGTTATATCCTCTTGGCGAAGTCTCACACGGTGATGTGATGATGGATGGCGATGTAGGTGTTGATTCAGATGAATGCGGTTCTGACTCTGTGTGAATGACTAAGGCTGAAGATGTTGGTTCTACACGCCTCAATCTGTTTTGGTTATCTCTTCTCCATGCTTCAGATCCGGACATTCATGGATTCCTACAAAAACCAATTGGCACATTTGACCAAAGATCAAGTTAGCATCGTCATAAACAAAAACGAAAAACAAAACGAAACTAACTAAGAAATATGAATAGGTTTCGGCAACTAAGATGAAATTAACATAACTTTGCTACACACACATGGCATAACAAAAACACACATGACATACAAACTAACCATGGCATCACACAAATTTGTAAAGAACAACGAGCTCGGCACACACACACATACACGGAAAACACACACTTTTATCAACAAAGCATAAGTATTAGTTAGAAAAACACACGGCATTCATAGTTACATATGGACAAAAATCATGACAAAAACATAATGTGATGATGTCTCACCCTAAAAAATGTTTCTACTTGATTTTATTAAACTTTAATTTTCAAGGTACGTGGAGCAGGGAAGACCACTGTGCAATGGACTGATACAGCCCAAGGTAGTGTTATGCTTCGTCCGATATACCTTAAAAATTAGGGCCAAATTAATTTGAAGTTCATGGCGTCATACATGTCTAAGTAAATTCTAGCGTTTAAAGTGTGGTGATGCTTCGGCCCAAGCATTTGGCTAGTTCGAGCGGGTTCCGTGGTTTCAGAAGGCGAGTGTTAAATGTCACGAGGGGCGAATCCCCTACAAGAACCAGGCAGGACTCGTTTGTGGTCACGGGGGGCGAACCCCTATCGTCCCCTTCACAGAGAAGAGATAACAGTCTATAACCTTGAGATCCAGTTAAACAAACCTGAATTCCATATCTATGACAAGTAACGTGCCCCTTACTCAGTTAAGAACAAACTCGGGTCACTAGACCACTCGACAAGTGTTAATCAAAGCCGCCCTCAACCTCATGAAATCCGCAAATAACATGAAGGATTTAGGCTAAGATTAACAAATGCGGCTTCTCCCTACATGTTACACTTTAAAAACCACAATAAACTTAAAACAAATATGAAACAATAAACCTCCTAAATATTTACTAAGTTACAATGGTTATAAACATAACACATATGGCACGAAAATATACAAATAAAATACATACAAATTCGGCACTATTCACAAAAATATAAGAGAGAAATTGTTAGTCAAAAATATGGCACAAAATTTACAATTTTCACACAAAGGAATTCGGCATATACACAAATATACAATGTACAAATTGACAATACACACAAATATAAGAGAAAAATGTTAGCACAAAATATACATATAAATCCTTTTTAGCATCCCCGGCAACGGCGCCAAAAACTAACGAGGTCGTTGATGAACAACCTGCAATTTAAACCCTATCATTGTAGTAACTGTAAGTAGGGATCGTTCTAGCCGGGGACACTAGGGAAGGATTATATCTACATTAAAATAAGTTAGTAATATTCACAAATATAAGATAAGCATACAAGTACAATTCTGTCACAACTATACAAGTATAACACACATAATCATATACAATCCGCAAAACATAGACATGACATCAAAATATATAAACAAAAAGAATTAAATTATTTACAAACTATTTACATATTTACCGAATTATGATGGGGATTTTATGGTGATTTCTAAAGTCCTAAATCTAAATCTAATATTTACATTGGTCGATCAATTTGTTAAACACAAAACTTAGCTAACACCAAATAGAAAACACATAAGTTTTACACAAGAACAAGATGCAATGAAATATGCTTTCTTGAATTCTAATTAATTCCAACTATTTAGACTTCTCATGTAAACTTAGGACCTACAATTGCTTGATCCTAAGTTTATATATATGTCATCTTGTTTAGTGCCTACAATCGCCTGACACTAATACAAAATACACTTACGAGCAAGAGTCATTGGAGACATGATCCTAGGTATGGCGTCACTCATCCTATTAGCATGTAAATCACTTAACCCTAAAAACCCTTAGCAATGCCTAAAAATCAAGAACTCAATCGGCGAACTTAACCTTAGAACACTACGACATATTAAACTCCCCCCTTAGGAACATCCGTGCACAGACTACCCTTAGGTTCGATTACATGTTCAAGTATGTGATTAATAAATTAGAAAACAATAATAACATAAACATACACAACCTATTCTAAATCCAAAACCTAGCATGCATTCTAAATGTTATGCTAAAAAAACACATTTATCAGTAGATCACAAAGAAAAACAAACAAACGTATTCATAACATAAAACCGTAAACCGAAATACCAATATATATAAATCATTGCCTAAAATACAGTAGAATTACACAAAGACATGGAGGAATCCATACCAAATCCTACCTAAAAGGGTCGGCTAAGGCAAGGGTGGTTGGCGGCAAAGGGTGGTTGATGTGGCTGCAAGGGATGTTCGACGGCTGTGCTTTGTGCTTCGGATGTATTGAGGGGTTTTTGGTAGAGTTGGCTAGCTAAGGCTTTCACAAAATTGAGGACTCTTTTTCAGTTGTATTACATGTGTATTTATAGAGGAAAACTCCTAAAGAAACCCTAGGGATTCGGCAGCCCATTGTGTCCCAAACCGAGTAGGTTTTCCTCTCCTTGTTGGATTTGGTCTCTCTCTTTAATTTGCTGACTTGGAAAATGATTTTTCTGAATCATGGACTCTTCTTCATGTGTATGGATCGGCATTGGGCTCTCCTTCATGCTCAAGGACTCCTAGGACAGCCGAAAGGCTTCCATAGTCTCGGTAGGACAAGTTATCCTGTTTTGACCGGGATAACTTTCCTCGATGTTGTTTTCGGTTTTTCCTTGGTGATTTCTTCGATTCTTCTTCTTCTTCTAAACAACTTCCCATGTCTTCATTAAGCTCTTCATCAATCATTTGGCATGCTTGGGAAGGGTTTTAGTGAAGAAACACACTCACAAACTCGGTAGACAACTTCAGCAAAATCTGTCCTGTTTCCAGCAGACTGACCTCCGGCCATTGTTTCCATCATAACTCCTTCCTCAGAACTTGGATTGCTGCGATTACAAAAGATTTAGAAACTAGACACCCACAGCTTTCCATCCATATATGGCACGTTTCCTGGTTCCTCCTGGATCGTCCTAGGGAAATTTGTGAAGTTGAGTTATGGTTTCTGGAAATTCTCTGTTTTTGTTCCGAATTCATGTTTTTGGCCTCTTGTCTTTCCATGCTTCTTTTGCTACCTTCCATAAGTCCGATCCTCACGATTCTTGTTTCGTTATGTCCATATATATGTCACCTAAACATTCAAAAGATATAATCAAGTAGTGACAATGTATTGGTTTACAGAAACTTACGAAAAACATTACGAACACTTCCAATTTCAGCTCATACTTTATCTATTTTACACATGTTTTAGCCAAAGTTCTACAAATAATCCTTTATGCTAAATAACTACTAAAACTATACTAATAATGGATAAACAAAGCATAAATGAGGGTAAAAACGTATTAAGAACATAGCATAAAATGCTCCTATCACATGGTGAGGACGTGAATTAAGGGAGAGAAAGCATTTATTGCTTCTAATCCTTACCGAATGAAGAAGTGCCACGTGGCTGAGTGTGCTTAACACACACGCAACCGCGGTTATACGTAGCACTCCCCTCCCAACAAAATCCAGACATATTCCGACTACATCTTCTTCTTCATTGGTAACTCCATCTTTGCAATTTTTTGTTTTGGCAAGAAATCGTGTTGCTAAGGCCTTTAAAGAAGAAAATGAGAAAAAAGTTCACTGGCTCTCTAGTTTTGGCCATTGTGTTTGAGGCCTCTACGATTTTTCTTCTACTATGTTTATTTCTGGAATTGGAAAACCAATTTAGATAAGGATTTGTAGAGCACAGGAAATAACAAAAGCTATTACAGTACGTGGTATTAATGTTTAGGGTTTCTATTGTTAAAACTTAATTGAGAAGATTTATTTTTCTTTTGAAAATAATAGTCCAATTATAATTCTACTCCTTTTTCTTTTGTAAAATTCTATGTTCATTCATGTCATTTTGTATGAGGTTATTGTAATCTAATAAGCCAACGCAAAAGGAGGTATACTGAGCAAATTCAGAGATCCAAATAACTGCACACGGTAGGTTAAGAGAGACTGCAAAAATACAAAATTGTAAAGTGCAAAATAAAGAGTAACTAAAACATGAGAAAATGGGATTTTCTTAAATATGAGTCATTCGACGTAAATTTATACACGTGGCAGCTTAGGCGAGTTTATAAGTTAGGAGAAGATCCTCTTCCCTACAATAAGGAAGGAGAGATCGCAGCTACAATTGTAATACCTTAGGAGGGGGTGCTACAGTGGCCACGATTTTAAGCCAATAAGAAACCAACATGTCCGAAGGACGTGCCGACAACTCATTAACCAAAAGTCGTAAAGGAAAAACAAATTTTTAAACTTAGGTGGCACCACAAGAGTTTCACAAGACATTTGTCAGAGTTTTTCAATTTCGCGGAAGATAGACAAATTAAAGGGTCAATTAAAAACTTTAGCAATAACAATAAAAACATATAACATGTTTAATAATTTAGGAAGACACCTTTATAATTTTTGTAAACACTCTGGAGAATGACTCGAAGGATATAACATGAAAAATGAGTACGGCTTGGACGAAACACTGAGTAGAAAAATGAGACTTCATTCATATAGCTCCCTCTATCTATCCCGTCACATTACACAATACAAGCAAACAATCTGTTGTAGAGGTGAGCATCGTCCTTGCTTGCTCACATATAGGCCCACCAATGCTAGGTTTGAAATTCATAAAACCATATATAGATATACATATAGATTTGAGCTCAAAATAAAACCATTTAGAAAATGTTGGCACACAAAAACCATCATTTTATATCTTTGGAGGAAAAAACTATGTAATATACTAAAACATGGGCCAGAGCGCTCTGTAACACCCCGTACCTAAAAGTTACTTTTTTACAAGGGCTTGTGACTTACCGAGAGCTTTTTACTGCAATCGGTAATTTAATAAGTTATCACTCGAGTTTATTTTCGAGTTTTTATAAACTCTCCAAATTCGTCATTTAATGACTCAATGTTGTAGTACGTGTCGACACGAGTCTCCTGGTATTTTCAGAATATTTTTCAGAGCTTCCGGCTATTTTCTGTGAATTTATAAAGTTTATGGTAATTTCCAATTACTATTCTAGTAAATAGTTTTTACCATTTAACCTTTTTACTTTTCACCTTCTTTAATTCTGGATCGTTGGATCGTTTGGGGAGTTAATCTCAGCCGTTGATTTGGGTATAATTAGGGGAAGAGAGAGTTGACCAGAGTCAAAACCCAACTCGGGCGTTGACCCAAGCCCGGTCTCTCTCTCTGCTCTCGACCCCTTTGCTCCGCCACCTTCATCGTCGTCGCGTCAGGCCGTCTCCTCATGGCGCACCACCACCAAACTGATCCTCTCATTCTCCTCTACAAAGCTCAGTCACTTAATTCAACATTCATCAATCGACGACGGAGATCGACCGAGGAGGAGCTCGACTATGTTCGCCGTTTTCCGGTGACTCAGGTGATGATTCGACAAAGTGAGGGTATGTGCTTGCTCTTCTCCTCTTCTACTTCATTTTCCTGCTCTTAAACCCCAAATTCAGAGTCTTGATAGAAAACTCATTCTCCTTCTGTTTTTCTGGGTTCTAAAGCCCTAGCTCCGGCGAACGTCCTGGAACTGAGGTGAAGCTGAGGCGAGGCTTTTGTTAGAGGTTTTAGGGGAGTTTTGGAGGTTGTTGTTTTAGGTGTAGGCAGTGGCAGTGGCTAGGGTGGTTGGTGGTAAGGTACAGTGGTGGCGGTGGGGGGTGTTTTAGGGACTAGGGGCGACTGAGGCAGCTGTTAGGGAGTTTTTGGAGGTATTACAGGTCGACAGTCTGGCGAGGAGGAGACTGCGGAGCTACTGAGCTTGCCTTGAGGGTGATTCTAGGTGAGTTTGGTTATTGTGTCTCCTGTGTGTTGTTATTGATGTTGTTTTGGTGTTTAATTTGTGGTGTTTTTGTTGTTTATCGAGAACTTGGTGATTTGGAGAAAACGGGGAAACTCTGCCGAAAATTCCGGCAAGTCGACCGGAATCCGGTATGAGGTTTCGGCAAGTCACCAGAATCCGGCAAAGCAACAATTTTCTTGCAGAGTGCCGAAGAGGTAGAAATCGATTCCCTTGTTGAGTCTTAAGTCGTAAAGTTCTGCTAAATCGTAATTCAGACTACTTATGGAAAACTTACCGAAAATAGGAGGTTTCCATTTTTGGGAAACTTTTCCTTTTTTGGATGGTTTCCATTTATGGAAAGTTAACCGATAAAAGGAAAAAGGGAAAGGTCAATCTTAGTTAACCGGTTAAATTAAGACAACCAGATCTTTAAGTGAGATTCTAGGCAACTCAGGAATCTTAGTCAGAAACCGAGTTGGGCACTGTAAATAATTCGGATAATTTCATGCCGGATATATCGACTCATAACCCGTAAATTGGTGAAGTGGTTAATTGGGTGTCCATAGTAATTCCACAAATTACTATGTGTTACCTACGGTCAAATGATTTAGTAAAGAAAAATACATGTGCTAAGGTGGCGTAAACGGAAACCAAACTTCGAGTCGATAATCGGATTTAAGCGTCATGTTTGAAAAGTTGTTAAAAGAAAGGATTTTGGTCAACTCTTGGTCAAATATGATTTCCTACTCAAACTAGGAAAAGATCAAGTCAACGATTTAAAGACTAATATATTGGTTTAATTTTACAGCCAATGGTCGAACGTGGGATTGGACTCGACCATGTTGATATTTTGAGTTGGCGCTCGAGGAGTGTTCCGAGCATTGAGGAGGCTGCATTAAGTACAATGAGTGGACTTTTATTTTAAATTTAATGCATGCAATAGATTTTATTAAGTTTCTCCTTTATTTATGAATTTCCTCCATTTTAAGTTTTATGGTGATTTTGGGAAAATGGGAATTTAATACTTTTTAAAGATAAGTGAGCCGGGGAAGAGGTTCCTACCTTTCCCGTGATTTTAAAGGATTTTCCCGGAATATGGTTTTTAATTGTTATCACCATTTTGGGTTATGCATTGAGGAGGCTGCATTAAGTACAATGCCTACTGTTTCGGAGGGTGGGTCATCTGGGGTACATAAGCCTCCGCCTCTTCTTATACCTTCCGCGGTTGATACCGGTATTACTGGCAGTCGATAACTTAGGGGCGCCGATTTATCCACTGCCCTTGCAGGTGTCCCCATCAGCGGCGTACCAATTCGTGCCTTTTGGTACGGATCTTATTTCTGCTAGGGTATCATCATCGGCGATAGAGTCAGAATCCGTCGTGTCCGCCCCAACGCCAAGAAACCCTAGGGTTCGGCAGCCACTAGTCCATTCCGAATTGGGCTTCCTTCTTCTTGATGGATTCGGCCTCTCCCTTTTAGTTGCTGACTTGGATTGTGATATTTCTGAATCATGGACTCCCCTACATGTTAAGGGATCAATGAAGGACTCCCTTACACGTTTTGGGCTCCATAGGACAGCCGAATCCCCTCCATAGTCTCGGTAGAACAAGTTCTCCTGTTTTGACCGGGATAACTTTCGTAGTTTTTGTTTTCGGCTTCTCCTTGGTGATTTCTTCGATTATTCTTCTTCTAAACAACTTCCCATATCATCATTAAGCTCTTCATCATTCATTTGGCATGCTTGGGAAGGATTTTGGTGAAGAAACACACTCACGGACTCGGTAGACAGCTTCAGCAAAATCTGTCCTGTTTCCAGCAGACTGACCTCCGGCCATTGTTTCCGGCGTAACTCCTTCCTCAGTACTTGATTGCTGAGATTCCAAAAGATTTAGAAACTAGACATCCACAGCTTTCCATCCATATATGGCACGTTCCCTGGTTCCTCCTGGATCGTCCTAGGGAAATCTTTGAAGTTGATGTAGGGTTTCTGGAAATTTCTGCTCGGATCAAAATCTTATGTTTCGGAGTTTCTTCTTTTCCATGGCCTCTCTTGTTGTCTTTCATGAGTTCAATCTTCATGATTCTTGTTCTCATATGCTTATTTACATGTCATCTACACATTAAACCAAATTCATCAAAATTTACAATGTAAAGGTATAACGAGTCATAAGAGAAAATAACCAAGTCTTTGTTCTAAATCAAATTTTTAACACTTAAGCACAATTTTCTGTATAAATACACGTTTTAGCCATTGCTCTACAGAAAAACCCTTTTGACTCAAAAATAAGTAAAAACGACGTTACTAAGGAATAAACCAAGTATAAATGAGGGTAAAAACACATTACAAACATTGCGTAAAACTCACTCATCAGTGTTATACTTGTATAGTTGTGACAGAATTGTACTTGTATGCTTATCTTATATTTGTGAATATTACTAACTTATTTTAATGCAGATATAATCCTTACCTAGTGTCCCCGGCTAGAACGATCCCTACTTACAGTTACTACAATGATAAGGTTTAAATTGCAGGTTGTTAACCAACGACCTCGTCATATACAAGTATACAACACATAAGTATAAATATATATACATATTCGGCAAAAATACAATAATCATAAAATATTAACTAAAATCATTTAAAAAATATATATACATATGTACTGAATTATTATGGGGGGTTTTAGTATTTTCTAACATCCTAAGTTCTAAATCTAATATTTACAAGGTTGGTCAATCAATAATTAAGCATATAATCATAACAAGCACCGAATAGATAAACATGTAAAACTTAAGCAAGATTAAGATGCAACACTTATGTTATCATAGACTCTAATTAATTCCAACTATTAGACTCCTCATGTAAACTTAAGACCTACAATCGCATGATGTTAAACCTATATATGTGTCATCTTGCTCAGTGCCTACAATCGCATGACACTAAGACAAAATACACTGACCGAACAAGAGTCATTAGAAACATGATCCTAGGTATGGCGGCACTCATCCTAATAGCATATAAATTGCTTACCCTAACAACCCTTGGCAGTGCCTAACAATCAAGACCTACAATCGCATGACCTTAACCTTAGATCACCACGGCATGTTAAACTCCCCCCTTAGGAACATCTGGTACCTAGACTACCCTCAGGATCGATTATATGATCAGGTAAACAATAAATCAATAAGACACCTATTACACACATAAATATAAATAACTTAAACTATGCAAAGTCCGAACATGCATACTATTCGTTACACAATCAATAAGTTCATGAACAAATCACAAAGAAGAAACATAAACATGTAAATCGTATAAAACCATAAAAATCTAGAAATAATATATATAAATAAAGTACTGTTCACAGAGTAAAAATACAAGCAAATTGAGGCTTTTTATATCTAAAACCTACCTAAAGGTTCGGCCTAGTGTACAGAAGGGAACGACGGTGATGGCGGCGGTATGGTTGGCGGATTGCATGGTTTTTTTCTGTGTTTGGGAGGGTTTTTAGGTAGAGCTTGGCTATACTATGGCTTAAACAATAATTGACTCCTAAAACTGAACAATTACATGTGTATTTATAGGGAGAAACCCTAGCAAATTCGGCAGCCCCTTGTCCAAATTGGATTGAGCTTCTTGCTTTTCCTTGTTACACTAGACTTTGACTTCTTCAATGGCTGACTTGGATAATACTGCATGGACTTATTTCTGAATTTTGGACTCCCCTACATGTTAAGGGATAAATATAGGACTCCCTTACACGTTTTGGTACCCCTAGGACAACCGAATCCCCTCCATAATCTCGGTAGAACAAGTTATCCTGGTTTGACCGGGATAACTTTCCTAGTTGCTATTTTCGACTTCTCCTTGGTGATTTCTTCCATTCTTCTTCTTCTTTTTCTTCTTCTAAACAACTTCTCATATCATCATTAAGCTCCTCATCAATCATTTGGCATGCTTAGGAAGGATTTTGGTGAAGAAACACACTCACGAACTCGGTAGACAACTTCAACAAAATCTGTCCTGTTTCTAGCAGACTAACCTCCTGCCATTGTTTCCATCATAACTCCTTCCTAAGAATTTGGATTGCTGCGATTCCAAAATATTTAGAAACTAGACATCCACAGCTTTCCATCCATATGTGGCACATCTCCTGGTTCCTCCTGGATGAGTTGAGTTATAGTTTCTGAAAATCCTCTTTTTGTTCTGATTTCATGTTTTTGGCCTCTTATCTTTCCCTGCTTCTTTTGTTGCCTTCCATAAGTCTGATCCTCATGATTCTTGTTTCGTTCAGTCCATATACATGTTATCTAAACATTAAAGCAAATTAATCAAGTAATGACAATGTACAAATTCACAGAATCATAAGAAATAACACGCTAACTTCATAAGTCAGCTTTTAACAAATTAGTGCACATTTTCTCTACTTTAAGCACATTTTAGCCATTTCTCTACAGAAAACCCTTATGATAAATACATATAAATACTATACTAATAATGGATAAATAAAGCACAAATGCGGATAACAACATACTAAGAACGTAGCATAAAACGCTCATATCCTTTCTCTCTCCGACGACCGTGTTTTTGAGGTTCTGGCGGGTTCCTCGAGCTCCGATTAGGCTAGAAGCAATTGGCTAGGGCTGAGACTAGGCTTTGGGAGGCAACAATTCAGATTTGGAGGAGAGGGACAGATTTCCTGGTTTATGGAGCTACTGTGTTTGTATGTAGTTACTGTTTTGTTGTTGATGGTGATATGATGTTATTTTGTTGAACATGTCGATAACTTGGAATTTGGAACTTACTAGGAGGCTATGGCGAAATTCTGACGAGTTGACCGGAATCCGACAGGAGATTCCAGCAAGTTACCGGAATCCGGTGACTATTCAGATAAAGTAGTGAATCTGGCAGAAATGCCGAGGAGGTAGTCTTCGACTCCTTTTAAAAATGCGTTGTTTATGTTTAATCGAGTTAAGAGTCATAATCAGAAAGTTACGATTAAGGAAACTAGCTAAAAGCGGAAACTAACCGTAATTGAAATCTTTCTAATTTAGGAAACATTCCATTTTGGGAAAGTGTCCATTAAAGGAAAGTTTTCATTTTGGGAAAGTTCCATTTTTGGAAAAATGGTTTAGTAAAGAATTGAAGTTCGACGAAATTTGGTAAATGTTGAATTGTTATCAAATAATGATAACTGAAATCCCGGAAATGTCAAGTTGACCGTTTTAAGTCAAATTGGTGTTAAACATAAATAGATGTATTGACTCTTAGAAAATAAATTGGTTAGTGTGACACGTTGGGTGTCCATAGTAATTCAACGAATTATTATGTGACACCCTAACGTCAAATCAAAATGGTTAAGGGAAGTTCAGAAGTTAAGTCGAACTTCCGGTAAATAAGTAAATAGTCGTTAACCGGGAAAGCAAGTCAAAACGGTTAAAGTGTCATAAAAACAAATTGGTTGGTCAATGTGGTCATTCCTGGTCAAACTAGGAATGCTGAGGTCAACATGACTGTTATTGTTTCTTCGTTGCTAAGCTACTATATTATGCAGTGATACATTGGACGAGGTAGCTTACACGGTGACCTCGGATTACCGAGACAAAGTCTGGAAGCTTCGTGCTTACGTAAGGAACGACAGTTCCAGATAAGGAAGCTAAACCCCTTATGTTAGTGGTTTTGCCTATATATGAAAGTGAATGATTTTTGTATGCTCATGGTCGATGCCTCAGGAAAGTTTTCTTTATATTATGTGATAAATGATTTATGATTAGGCCAAGAAAACCCAAGGCTAGACGCAAATGATTTTTATGTGATGACTCGGATCGAAAAGTAGTACCGTTGTCCTAATTTCTGGTGCTTAGCCTGAGAGTGGCGGGACCTAGTATATAGTACTCCCACGGTGTCGATGACCGTGAACCTTCGGAGGGGCAATGCCCTATTTATTTATTTTCCTACTTACGCATGTCTTGTACAGAGTTAAGCGAGCCGTAAGTGTTGTGTGTACTGCGAGTGATATTTTAGGCATTAGCTATAAATGGACACTCTCGGTACTATTCGTCTTCGGACGCATAGGTAGTTGGTCCCGGTTTGCTGTATAGACAAACCCGGGATTCAGCCACCTAGATCAGTGAAGCCCTGCTGGTCGTATTTGTTCATTGAGCGCTCTGGCCCTTGTTTTAGCATACTGCACAGTTTTTCCCAAAAGATATAAAATGATGATTTTGTGTGCCAATAATTTTCTAAATGGTTTTATTAAGAGCTCAAATCTATATGTATATATATATAAGGTTTTATGGATTCAAACCTATCATTGGTGAGCCTATATGTGAGAACGCGAGGACGACGCTCACCCCTACAACATATTGTTTGCAGGTACTGTGTACCGTGACGGGATAGATAGAGAGAGCTGTGTATGAAGCCTCATTCCCTACTTGATGTTTGGTCTGAGTTGTACTCACTTTTCATGTTTTATGCTTCGGGTCATCTACTAGAGTATTTAACATAAACAGTAAAGGTATCACCCTGAATTGTTAACCCTGTTTTATATTTTTATTGTTGTCGCTAAAGTTTTTAATTGACCCTTTAATTTGTCCACCTTCCGCGAAATTGAAAAAACTATGATGGATGTTTTAAGAAATTATTTGGTGTCACTCGAGTTTAAAAAGTTTAATTTTATTTTACTTACTAAAAAGCCTACGACTTTAGGTTAATAAGTTGTTGGCAAGTCCTTCGGACGTGTTGGTTTCTTATTGGCTTAAATTTGTGGTCATTGTAGCTCCCCCTCTTGGGCCGCTACAGCAGTGGTATCAGAGCACTCGTTGCTCGGAATTTTGTTTTTAAAAATGTTTTAAAACCTCTGATGCCTTGAAGTCTATGCTAGTGCGTCAAAATTTTTCTGAAAGTGGCATTTAAGAAATTTTGAAACTAGTAGAGTTTCGTGAGTAGGCATAAAAAGGGTTTTGAAAATTCTCACTTGGGAATTTTTATTTACGATTTTAAATTTTAGCGATAACTTTAAAGTCATTTGCGAGTCGTGTCTTTATCCTTGGTGTCATTCTTTAAATCCGACTCATTACCTTCTAGAAGTATATGAAATCCCTTTCTGACTCTGGTTTATGATATGGCAGTGACTGTTACGCCTTGAGCTAACAAGCCATGTTGTCCTCTTGATTCTATTCCTGTGTTATGTCTGCCTTTGAGTTTTGACCATTGCTTGTTTTTAGTACCTAGATGACTACAGAAGAATTTCTTGTGCTTCTGTCAAATCCAAACTCACTTGAGAATGAGGTCATTGTTTCCTTGAGTATTTTCCACTTAGCTCTCTTACAGCACACGGACCACGACATATGATAATAGTGGCAATAAATTGAGATTATAGATTTTGAGCTCGTAAAACTTGGCATACTTGAGGATTAATGAATGTGAAAATGTCCTGTTTTGGATAGTTAATGTTATAGAGGAAAAACTTGTGCATGTGTTATGGATAATGGATATTGTTTATGCTATAAGATTGCATGTTGGGCCAGAGCATGTTATTGAGCCGCAGGGTATGAGATTTGTTGTGCATGAGCATGATATCTAGATTGTGTTTATGGACCCTCCTTGCTGAGATAGTGAGATGGAGATGAGGTCCTTGAGTTTGAGATTCAGATTAAGGATCCTGGAGTTTGAGACTGAGGATCCCATAGAGGTAGATCCTTGAGTTTGAGTTTGAGTTTGAGATTGAGGATCCTATAGTGGTAGATCCTGGAGTTTGAAATTGAGATTACGGATCCCGTCATGGTAGATCCTGTAAAGAAAGTTCGTGATTGGAAAGAGATTTTATTATTTGTGGAACCTAAGGTGGTTTCACAGATTTTATTGGAGTTATGTGACTCTGTTGTTTGTGCCTAGTCATTGAGACAGAGTTTGCATTCGTCATACGTGCTTGGTTGAGTATTTTCATGAGTTACGATGAATCAGTAATGTCTCTCCCCTAGTGTGGGAAGTTGTTATGTTGCGTTGAGGTGATTGGTATCATCCTACGCAATGTGAAAGAGACAATCGAGGAAGTGGATTGAGCGATGAGTATCGTATCCTTCCTAATGCATTATAAAAGCTTGGCGTCGACGTTTGTGGTTACTTCGACGCGTAGTGAAACTTTGACATCGGCAAATGTGTATCGACCTTTTAAGGTCCTGAATTAAGAGTATATGATGTGAACATGATGACATGTATATGTGAGGCCTTACCCTTGACTTTGTATGTTGAATGAGGTAAGAGTGGTCTCAGGATGTTGCAAGTGTTGGAAGCAGGCAACTTAAGACCTGTAATTCATTCTCTCTTTCTTGTGAGTACTTTAAGACTTGGTTTTGTACTCGTTCATGTACTCTTATGACTTTGTGGTTCGTCAAGACATCGGTCTGTAAATAATTTTCCATGGCTAAGGAAACTTGATGTTATTGGAGCCATGTGGAGCGTTAAGAATCGGTTTTGACCGAATGAGGTATCATGAGATGTTATACGACCAAATTGTCGAAGATTGGAACGACAAACTCAGGTTTGTGTGTCATTTTGATTATTTGCATTTAGAGTTTGCAACTTTATCAAACTGTCCATTGGTGTATTTTGAACATGTTGTTTTCTGGTAGAACTCTATATATGCATGAAATGCCTAAAGTGAGGAAAAATGTAAAGCATTGTTTGATGACCAAGTGGTAGGTTCATGATTTGAACAAACCGTCTAAGACAGGGAAAGAAGTGTACCTAAGAATATTCGGTGTATACAATAAATTTTGGTGGTAACTTGTTGGCTTGTAACCAAGGTAGTAGGTACTAATTTTCCCTGCAATATTCATGCAGTTAAGCTTGACCGATGTTCAGATTATCGAAATCTTGGTCAGTTTCGAGTTTATGTGATTTAGTGACAAAAAGAGAATTTCACTTCAGTACAAATTGATAGTGGGCCAATGAAAAGTGAAAGCGTAAAGCAGATAAGAAGGATTGTGGCCAGATGACAATATCAGCAAGTCTCAGTTCAACCAATTATTAGACTTCAAGGTGGAAATTACCCTTGAGTCATTAACTTCTTCAGCAGGTGACTAAGGGTGAGAAATTACGTTTTCGAGGTTTCTAGTGCCTATGAGACTGATTCATAGATAAAAGCGTTGCTCAGTTTGAGTTAGGAATGCTGTGATTCTATGAAGAGGCACGATAACGTGGGAAACGACCTTTAAACTTGATATCATGTGAACGTTTTTCAACATAAATGGAAGTTGTAGTATCCCTCTTGATAGGTTTGTGATAAGTGTGTTTTACGCTATGTTTTTACCTTGTTTATTCCTTAGTAATGTTGTTTTTACTTATTTTGAGTCAAAAGGGTTTTTTCTGTAGAGCAATGGGTAAAACGTGTATTTATATAGAAAATTGTGCTTAAGTGTTGGAAATTCGATTTGGAACAAAGACTTGGTTATTTTCTCTTATGATTCGTTATACCTTTACATTGTCAATTTTGATAAATTTGGTTTAATGTAAAGATGACATGTAAATGAGCATATGAGAACAAGAATCATGAAGATTGGATTCACGGAGGACAACAAAAGAAGCCATGGAAAAGAAGAAACTCCGAAACATAAGGATTTCACTCGTGGGAGAGACTTCACTCGCGGGAGAGATTTCACTCGCGGGAGAGACTTCACTCGCGGGAGGAAGGTCACTCGCGCGAGTGTCAGTCACTATGAGCTGTGGCGAGCAGAAATTTCCAGAAACCCTATATCAACTTCGGAAAATCATATCTAAAGATCCAGGAGGAATCTGAGGACGAGCCATATATCATTGGAAAGCTACGGAAGTCTAGTTTTCAGATCTTCTTGAATCGTAGCATTTGGAGTTCAGATGAAGGAGTTATGATCAAAACAATGGACGGAGGTCAAGCTGCAAAACTGGGCAGTTTCTGCCTAAGTAATGTCATCCAAGTTTGGGAGGCGCCTAGAAGCCCAAGACTTGTGCAATAAGGCCTACATTGATCCATTAACATGTAGGAGAGTCCAAGAACAGAAGATCCAAGGTCCAAGTCGAAATTTCTTGTCAAGAAAGAAAGAAGTACAAGTTGTGTTCAAGAAGGAATACAAGAAGATCTTTTCTTGTTGCAAAAGGAAGATCTAGCCGCTTTCTCTAGGGTTTCTCTTCGAAATTTTATGTATAAATAGGACCTATGTACATCAATTTTAGGGTCTTTCAATTGCTCAAAAACATAGTATAGCCAAACTCTACCCAAAAACCCTCACACAGCCGAAACACAAAGCCTTGCCGCCACCATTCTCATCCAATTCGACCGCCATCCTTCCGCCGAATCTCCCTTCATCTTTGCCGATCTATATAGGTAGGTTAAGCATGAAATCCTTCATGGTTTTGTGTAATAATTTTCTGTGTAAAACAGTTCTTTATGATATATATATGTTTTGGTTTTGCATAATAAGCATGTTTATGAACTCTTCTTTGTGATTTGCACATGAATAAGTTTATTGTGTAACGACTTAGATTGCATGTTAGGATTATGATTTAGTTTAAGTTGTGTATGTTTTTGTTTAGTAGATGTTGAATTGATTAATCTTCACCCGAGCATATAATCGAACTTAGGTTAATTTTAATGATCACAAGTTAGCTATTAGGGGGGTGTTTCATGCGCCGCAGTATTCTAGGTTGATTTCACCGCGTCGGGCTCTCAATTCTAGTTGCTGCCAAGGGATGGTAGGGTGAGAGATTTACATGCTAATAGGATGAGTGACGACATACCTAGGATCATGTCTCCAACGACTCGTGAACGGTAAGTGTATTTTGTGTTAGTGTGATGCGCGTCGTAAGCATTAAACAAGATGACACATAAACTTAGGATGATGCGCGTCGTAAGTTCTAAGTTACTTGAGAAGTCATAAAAAAAGTTGGAATTAATTTGCATCTATGATAGCATAAACGTAATAACTTGATCCTTCATGAAACTTATGTGTTCTCTAATCGGTGTTTGCTATATCTTGTGCTTGAGTATTGATTGACCAATGTATGTAAATATTTCTGTTTGTTTTCTTTATATTTCGAACCAACTCTCAACTCTCATATATTTCGATGTAAATATGTTTATATTTGTGAATATTTCTAACATTTTCATTTTGCAGAATATAAGTCCTTCCCTAGTGTCCCCGGTTAGAACGATCCCTACTTACTAAAGCTACAATGATAGGGTTTATTATTGCACAGGTCAACTTTTGACACGTCAGTTTGGAACCTAAAATTCTATCTTAAGGAAAATATCGTACGAGGTGCGACCTGATGACTTCAGAGGTGAAGACGTACTGATCCTATGAATAGGATGCGGTAACTAAGACGTCTTCAGATCTTTTCGAATGTGTTATCAAAGCTGACTGTTATCTTTCTGATGGAGCCTGACAGACACACTCACATGGAACGACTCACTGTCGTATTGACATCAAAAGAGTGGATTAGCGAAAGCATCTACGAGTGTCTGTTCCAATTTTCGATGACGAGGATACTAAATTCGCGATATTGACTTTGAGAAGATTATATCGGCGACATTATTACAAGTCATCTAAGAGTTGAAAGTACGGTAACATGATTGACTTGGCTCATCATCAGTGGTTCTTTGATGTTGAGACATCTTTCGTGGTTCATCGATTATGCAAGCACGACGTTGCAAAGCAAGAAGTGATCTTGTGTGTCAGCACTTATAAGTTGGTATTTGTGCATCCTCTCCTACAGTCAAATTCTGATAAAGTCGTTTTGGCACAAAGACTTTATGACGCTATACATTAGCGGATGTGACAGCTTGTTTCGAGTATCTCGTCGTTGCGATCAAGACGAGAAAGTGACAAGTTTGAGTTTGTTACTTGGCTACAGAACATGCAAGATTGACTATCGATGTCAAGACCCACCCCGAGTTAAACCCCTTTAACCTGAAGTAAGTCATGCGGGGACCACCTCCTAAAGAAGATTCTGCCGAAATTTCGACATAGTCTCCCTTGAAATGTGGACAACCCTTAACCTGCAATAAACCCAATTGAACACTTCTAATTAATCCAACAACCATCCGAAAACTTCTGGAGCCATCCTGCTCCCAAAACCAACAACCTCCACAAGATACACATCAAATTAATTTTTAACAAAAGGTATAACAACTCCCAATTTAAAAGCTACATAAGGTTCCAGATCCCTAGGAGTTCACCAACAAATAAAACTACCCGATGTGTAACAGAGCGTCTAAGAAAAGTGAAAGTAGAGAATAAAATTACAAGTAGGTTAACCCGGAACCTACTGATGGTTTGGAAAATGGCGGTAACTATGCCTGGCCTCCACGTAGACTAGTCGGGTCGAGCACTGCAATCTGGGCATTTAAAACAAAGGGCCCAGGGGAGAAACATTGAAAAATATTAGCGTGCGTGGACAAAAATCAAATATAAAAACTCTATTTTCTTTAATGTCTTCCCTTGGAGTTTTCCAAGAAAAACTTTATGCACGCAGTACATAGACAATGAATAAATAAATCACAAGATAACTCCCTTGACTCAAATCCATAATTAAATGTGTGGGGTATTAACCTCATCCACGAGAAAATGATAAGTGTGTTTTACACTATGTTTTTAATATGTTTTTACCCTCATTTGTACCTTGTTTATTCCTTAGTAATGTTGTTTTTACTTATTTTGAGTCAAAAGGGTTTTTCTGTAGAACAATGGCTAAAACATGTCTTTATACAGAAATTTGTGCTTAAGTGTTGTAAAAACCGATTTTGGATAAGACTTGGTTATTTCTCTTATGATTCACCGTACCTTTACATTGTCATTTTTGAGGAATTTGGTTTAATGTGTAGATGACATGTAAATGAGCATATGAGAACAAGAATCATGAAGATTGGACTCATGGAAGACAACAAGAGAGGCCATGAAAAAGAAGACACTCCGAAACATAAGATTTTGATCCGAGCAGAAATTTCTAGAAACCATAACTCAACTTCAAAAATTTCCTTAGGACGATCCAGGAGGAACCAGGGAACGTGCCATATATGGATGGAAAGCTGTGGATGTCTAGTTTCTAAATCTTTTGGAATCGCAGCAATCCGAGTTCTGAGGAAGAAGTTATGCCGGAGACAATGGCCGGAGGTCAGTCTCGCGAGTGAAATCTCTCTCGCGAGTGAAATCTATCCCGCGAGCAGAAACCCTACATCAACTTCGGAAAATCATATCTAAATATCCAGGAGGAATCCGAGGACGAGCCATATATCATTGGAAAGATACGGAAGTCTAGTTTTCAGATCTTCTTGAATCATAGAATTTGGAGTTCAGATGAAGGAGTTATGATCAAAACAATGGACGGAGGTCAAGCTGCAAAACTGGGCAGTTTCTGCCTAAGTTGTCACACGAGTTTGGGAGGATGTTTCTTCACCAAAATTCTTCCCAGGCAAGTCAAAGAACTTAAAAGGGAGCTTAATGAAGTCATGGAAAGCTGCATTGAAGAAGAAGATTTGAAGAATGCATCATGGCAGCCGAAACAACCAAGTATGGAGCTTTTCCGGTCAAACCGGGAAAGTCTGTCCTTGCCGAGTTTGTCCATGATTTCGGCTGCCTATGAGCCCAAGAACTTGTGTATAAGGCCTACATGGATCCAATAACATGTAGAGGAGTCCAAGAAATCAGAAATCCAAGGTCCAAGTCGAAATCCTTGTCAAAGAAGAAAGAAGAAACCAAGTCCAAAAAGGATTACAAGTTCAACAAGGAAGGTGTCTCCTTGAAGCTCCCGAATTCTCTAGGGTTTCTCTTCGAAATTTTCTGTATAAATAGGACCTATGTACATCAATTTTAGTGTCTCTCAATTGCTCTAAGCATTAGTATAGCCAAGCTCTACCTAAAAACCCTAAACACAGAAACTGCACAAGCTGCCGCCGCCGCACCAACCGCCGTCAATTGCATTCATCCGCCGCCGATTCCACCTTCTACCCTAGCCGATCTATATAGGTAGTCTAGGTATGAAGTTCATCAAGGTTTTGTGTAATAATCTACTGTGTTTTATCATGCCTTATTACAAATTATTTTATGGTTTTCGGTTTTATACGTTGCATGTGTTCTTAAGTTCTTCTTTGTGATTTTCTTGAAACCATGTGTGATGTATAACGCTCTAAGTATATTTTAGTTTCATGATTTAGATTAAGTTGCTGTATGTTCTTGTGTGTAGTATGTGTTAATTGATTAATCATCACCTGATCATGTAATCAAACCTAAAGATAGTCTAGGCCAAGACGTTTCTAAGGGGGGAGTTTAATAAGCCGTAGTAATCTAGGATCAAGTTAGGCATATTTGATAGTTTGATTCTAGTTGCTGCAAAGGGTTTTTAGGGTGAGTGATTTGCATGTTGAATAGGATGAGTGACGCCATACCTAGGATCATGTCTTCAACCGACTCCAGAACGGTAAGTGTATCTTGTTTAGATTAGGCATATTTGATAGTTTAAACAAGGTGACACATATATGTTTTAGGTTCAGGCATATTTGAAGTTCCTAAAAACACATGAGAAGTCATAAGAGGTTGAAATCAATTAAAACATATGATAGTGCGAGCATCACTATTTAATCTTGCATGAAATTGTTGTATGCTTATTTCGGTGTTTGTTAGGTTGTGTGCTTGAGTATTGATTGACCATGTTTTGTAAATAAGTGTCTTTATTTTCTTTAAATTTCGAACCAACTCATATAAATTCCCCATAATATTTTGTATATATGTTTATACTTGTATAGTTGTGACAGAATTATACTTGTATGCTTATTTTACATGTGTGAATATTACTAACTTGTTTTGATGCAGATATAATCCTTCCCTAGTGTCCCCGGCTTGAACGATCCCTACTTACAGTTACTACAATGATAGGGTTTAAATTACAGGTTGTTAACTAACGGCCTCGTCAGAAAACCGACCCGCTCTACCACGAGAGGGTCTATTGACCAGCTCATCGGAGAGGGTCCCATGACCCGCTCTATTCAGGAGGGTCCAACCGACCAGCGACCACCGAACAGGGTCCTGACCTGCTCTATCTGGGAGGGTCATACTGACCAGCTACCACCGAAGAGGGTCAGACCAGCTACTATCTAGAGAGGGTACCAACTCCATCTAGAGAGGGTCCATGCTAGCATGCAATACATATATCCATATCCATTCAAATCCTTTTAAAAACCTCGTCAGAAAATAAATCGAAAACCAAGTCAAAACTCCATGACTTTACCCCAAATATATTGGATTTAAAACATTTACAGGAACCCTAAAACCGGTTCTCTGACTTTACTTTAAAATCCTTAGATCCAAGAGCCAAGTTTCCCCTTTTAAATTTCATCCCCCTCCATAACCCAAAACGGTGACAACAATAAAATCACATCCCGGGAAAATCCTTTAAAATCACGGGAAAGGAAGGAACCTCTTTCCCAGCTCACTTATTTTTAAAAAGTATAAAATTCCCATTTTCCCAAAATCACCGTAAAACTTAAAATGGAGGAAATCACATATAAAGGAGAAACTAATTAAAGTCTATGGCATGCATTATATTTAAAAATGAAGTCCACTCACAGATGCCGCTAGGTCTGCCGGCTACCAGAAGGCTGCTCAGCTCGAGCTCCCCCACGTCCTGTTCAAAATACACAAACAGGTCTTAAACCCACAATTAAAGTAAGGGTAATAGCAATAAATCTCTGCCCTTAACGTTCATCCTTAACCACCTCTAGAAAAACGTGGGGAGTCGGCCTCAAATACCCCATTAGCGTAAAAACTCTTAATTACACCCTCAAGCCTAGCTGGTACTTCCTAAACGACCGGTTATCATTTAATTATCCAATTAATAAACCAAACCTTCCAAAATACTAACCGTATCAAATAAATCTCCAAAAATTAGAAACTGCCCTTTAACGGCCTTCTCTTAATTTTCACCATTTAATGGGCACGAAAAACCGCCCAAAAAGTGGCGGCTCCGCCGCCGGTAGAGAATTCCGGCCAAACTCCGGCGACCTCCGATCGCCACCAAATTTTACCAGTAGCTTCATCTCGTCAATTGGAACCACTTCCTAGTTCAACTCGAAGGCCAAATCGGCCCCTAACAAGGTCAATCGACAAAAAATACCAAGAACCCGAAAAAATTTCAATTCAAACTTCAATCCTTCAATTCCCCTACACACTTTGAATCAAGTTACCAAATTCTAGGGGATTATAGTACTCATCAAACCCATCAAAACCATATATAGAACTCACCAAGAGGTGGCCTGAGGAGGGAGAAATCCGGTGTCGATGGACAGTGTTCAGGCCGCCCCTTCTCGCCGTAATTTCTCCCTAACAGCGGCGAGTTGGCTCCGGTGACCACCCCCAACATCAAGGCAGCACAGCAGGCTTCAATTTGATACCAAGCACGCGCCCTGATTCCGCCGGACGGAGGAGAAATCCGGTGATGAAATCCGGCAAAAAAACTGTCGGGTTTCGGAGGATTTCGACAGTGAACAATGATTTTTCAACTTTTTGACTTTTCACCATTTTACCCCAGTAAACCACTATATATAGACTTTTCACCAAATAGTAACTTTTGTTTTTTGACCATAAGTTCTTCATACGAACTTCGATTTAAGCGTGCTACGTGTCCACGAACTCGTAGCGATGCCCTCTACAACTTTCATGAAGGAAGTTTTCCCAAATTCCCGACTTAACGAAAAGTCAACTTTTTGACCTCTCACGGTAAAACGGTTACTACGAAATGGTTAAAGATGAAAGTAACTTGGGTAGTAACCGACAGTAAATTGATTCTAGAACCGGGATGTGACAATTCTCCCCTCCATATAAAAATTTCGTCCTCAAAATTACATACCTGTCATTCGAAGAGATGGGGGTACTGCTGCCTCATCTGTGCCTCTGGTTCCTAAGTTGCTTCTTCTATCTCATGACTCCGCCAAAGCACCTTAAATAGGGGAATAGTTTTGTTCCTGAGTACCTGCTCCTTCCAATCAAGGATCCTCACCGGCAACTCCTCATAAGTCAAATCCCTTTTTAAATTAACCGGTTGCTCCTGCAACACATGAGATGGATCGGCAATATACTTGCGAAGCATAGACACATGAAAGACATTATGTATCTTCGCCAAATCGGGGGTAAGTCCAACCGATAAGCAAGTGAGCCAACCCTCTCAATAATTTCATAAGGACATATGTACCTTGGGCTAAGCTTCCCCCGCTTGCCAAAACGTATAACTCCTTTCCAAGGGGATAGTTTCAGAAATACCCAATCACCCGCTTGAAATTTAAGATCCCTCCTTCGGTTATCTGCATAGCTCTTTTTCCTACTCTGAGCTGTCTTTAGCTTGTCCCGAACAACCTTGATCTTCTCATTTGTTTCATGAATCAAGTCAGGACTACACAACTCTCTTTCACCAATTTCATTCCAACACAAAGGTGTACGACACTGCCGTCCATAAAGTGCCTTAAAAGGAGACATACCAATGGTAGAATGATAGCTATTGTTGTAAGCAAACTCCATTAATGCTAAGTTCTTGTCCCAGCTTCTTGAAAACTGCATAGCACACGACCTCAACATATCCTCTAAGGTCTGGATAGTCCTTTCGGACTGCCCGTCGGTCTGAGGATGAAAGGCTGTGTTGAATTGCAATCTGGTGCCTAAAGCTGCTTGTAAAGCTCTCCAAAACCTGGAGGCAAATCTAGGATCACGATCTGACACTATAGTATTCGGCACCCCATGAAGTCTCACAATCTCATTAACATACAATTCTGTAAATCTATCCAAAGCATACTTCTTGTTCACCGGCAGAAAGTGCGCTGATTTGGTTAATCGATCAACGAACACCCAAATACCATCATGTCCATCTCGGGTACGTGGTAAACTAAAGACAACATCCATAGCAATGTCATCCCACTTCCACACAGGGATAGGCAAAGGCTGAAGAAAACCAGCAGGCTTCTGATAGGAGCATTTTATGCTATGTTCTTAATATGTTTTTACCCTCATTTATGCTTTGTTTATCCATTATTAGGTTAGTATTAGTAGTTATTTAGCATAAGGGATTATTTGTAGAACATTGGCTAAAACATGTGTAAAATAGATAAAGTATGTGCAATATCGTTAAAAGCTGAAATTGGAAGTGTTCGTGATTTTCTTAAGTTTCTGTAAACCAATACATTGTCACTACTTGATTATATCTTTTGAATGTTTAGGTGACATGTATATGGACATAACAAAACAAGAATCGTGAGGATCGGACTTATGGAAGGTAGCAAAAGAAGCATGGAAAGACAAGAGGCCAAAAGCATGAATTCGGAACAAAAACAGAGGATTTCCAGAAACCATAACTCAACTTCAAAGATTTCCTAGGACGATGCAGGAGGAACCAGGGAACGTGCCATATATGGATGGAAAACTGTGGATGTCTAGTTTCTAAATCTTTTCGAATCGCAGCAATCCAAGTTCTGAGGAAGGAGTTATGCCAGAAACAATGGCCGGAGGTCAGTCTGCTGGAAACAGGGCAGATCATGCTGAAACTTCTGTCCGAATGTGTGAGTGTGTTTCTTCACCAAAATCCTTCCCAAGCATGCCAAATGATTGATGAAGAGCTTAATGATGATATGGGAAGTTGTTTAGAAGAAGAAGAATCGAAGAAATCACCAAGGAGAAGCCGAAAACAACATCTAGGAAAGTTATCCCGGTCAAAACAGGATAACTTGTTCTACCGAGATTATGGAAGCCTTTCGGCTGTCCTAGGAGTCCATGAGCATGAAGGAGAGCCCAATGCCGATCCACACACATGAAGATGAGCCCATGAATTCAGAAAAAGAAGTTTATAAACTATTTTCCAAGTCAGCAAATTAAAGAGAAGAGAGACCAAATCCCACAAGGAAAGAAGAAAAACCTACCCGGTTTGGAACACAAGGGGACTGCCGATTTTCATTAGGTTTCTTTAGGGTTTTGTCTCTATAAATACACATGTAATACAACTGAAAAAGGGTCATCAATTTTGTGAAAACCTTAGCTAGCCAACTCTACCAAAAACCCCTCAAAACAGCCGAAGCACAAAGCTTGCCGCCGATCACCCTTTGCAGCCGCCAACCACCCTTGCCCTATCCGACCCTTTAGGTAGGATTTGGTATGGATTCCTCCAAGTTTTTGTGTAATTTTACTGTATTCTATTCGATGATTTATATATTTTGGTGTTTGGGTTTATGGTTTTGTGTTATGAACACGTTTGCTTGTCTTTCTTCGTGATCTACTTATGAACTTGTTCATTAGCATAACATTTAGAATGCATGCTAGGTTTTGGATTTAGAATAGGTTGTGTATGTTTATGTTATTTACTGTTTTCTAATTGATTAATCACATACCTGAACATGTAATCGAACCTAAGGGTAGTCTGTGCACGAATGTTCCTAAGGGGGAGTTTCATATGCCGTAGTGTTCTAAGGGTTAAGGTCAGGCGATTGTAGGCCTTGATTCTTAGGCATTACTAAGGGTTTTTAGGGTTACGTGATTTGCATGATGAATAGGATGAGTGACGCCATACCTAGGACCATGTCTCCAATGACTCTCGTTCGATCAGTGTATTTTGTATTAGTGTCAGGCGATTGTAGGCACTAAACAGGATGACACATATACAAACTTAGTGTCAGGCGATTGTAGGCACTAAGTTTACATGAGAAGTCTAAATAGTTGGAATTAATTAGAATTCAAGAAAACATATTTCATTGCATCTTGTTCTTGTTTAAAACTTATGTGTTTTCCTATTTGGTGTTAGCTATGTTTTGTGTTTAACAAATTGATCGACCAATGTAAATATTAGATTTAGATTTAGGACTTTAGAAATCACCATAAAATTCCCATCATAATTCGGTAAATATGTGATTAGTTTGTAAATAATTTAATTCTTTTTGTTCATAAATTTCGATGCCATGTCTATGTTTTGCGGTTGTATGTGTGTATGTGTTTTGTACTTGTATAGTTGTGACAGAATTGTACTTGTATGTTTATATTATATTTGTGAATGTTACTAACTTGTTTTAATGCAGATATAATCCTTCCCTAGTGTCCCCGGCTTGAACGATCCCTACTTACAGTTACTACAATGATAGGGTTTAAATTGCAGGTTGTTAACCAACGGCCTTGTCAGTTTTTGGCGCCGTTGCCGGGGATGCTAAAAAGGATTTTTTGTGTTGTATATGTATATGTTTGTGAATTAACCTTGTTTTCTTTTGTAGGTGCCGAAGCATGTGTGTGTGCCATAACACATATGTTTCGAATGTATTTGTGTGTATTGTGGATTTGTACATTGTATATTTGTATGTGTCGAATTCCTTTGTGTGAAAATTGTATAATTTGTGCCATAATTTTTTACTAACAATTTTTCTCTTATATTTTAGTGTAAGTGTCGAATTTGTATGTATTATATTTTCGTGCCATATGTGTTATAATCGTTGTAACTTAGTAAATATTTAGGAGGTTTATTGTTTCATATGTGATTGAAGTTTATTGTGGTTTTTAAAGTGTAACATGTAGGGAGAAGCCGCATTTGTTAATCTTAGCCTAAACCCTTCATGTTATTTGCGGATTTCATGAGGTTGAGGGCGGCTTTGATTAACACTTGTCGAGTGGTCTAGTGACCTGAGTTTGTTCCTAACTGAGTAAGGGGCCGTTCTGTCATAGATATGGAATTCAGGTTTGTTCAATTGGATCTCAAGATCATGACTGACCACTCTTCTCGGTGAAGGGGTCGATAGGGGTCCGCCTCCTTGATCACAAACGAGTCCTGCCTGGTTCTTGTAGGGGGTTCGCCCCCCGTGACATTGACACTTGCCTTCTGAAACCACGGAACCCGCTCGAACTAGCCAAATGCTTGGGCCGAAGCATCACCTCACTTTAAACGCTAGAATTTACTTAGACATGTATGACGCCATGAACTTCAAATTAATTTGGCTCTAATTTTCATGGTATATCGGACAAAGCAAAACACTACCTTGAGCTAAACAAGCTCATTGCACCGTGGTCTTCACTGCTCCACGTACCGTGAAAGTAAGAGTTAATAAAATCAGCTAGCAACTTTACTAGGTTGCCGACACTTTTGTGCTTACATGACATTGAATTCGAAACTTATGCCATGACATGATGTTGCCTAAATTTTTATGCTAAGTTTTTCGAATTCTATCTAAGTTTTTGACAATGCTCACTTGATCTTTGTTCAATTGTGCCAGATTGGTTTTGCAGGTTCCCATAAATGACCAGTTCTGACGAGAAATTGTTTGGTGACGTTGGACGCAAGGAAGCCAAACCTGGTCATGACGCCGAGCACAATGTTAACACAAAGTGAAGCAGAGCACGTTTCAAGAAGAAACAAAGGAGCTCATGAGAAAGTGACGTCACAAAGGAGAAGAGTCTAGGCTGATAGACTATAAACATTAAGCGCTGCATGAGAGGCAACTAATTTCAACCGTAGCTGTGGAGGAGCCATAAACGAGAGTTTGCATTTTTCTAATCCCTTCACTTTTATGGTTGGTATTTTGATTTATTTATGTGTTTATTATGTGACTTAGACACATGCTTAGGAAATTATGACATGATTCTGGGTTTACATTGAGGACAATGTAATTTTCTAAGTGTGGGGTAGAGGTTACATAGTAATGTATTTTGTTTTTAAAATTTTCTGAAAATTTTTCAATTTTTTTTTTGTCGAAATTTTTACATTTCTTTTCGTAATTGTCTAAAAAAAAAAATTGGTTTCGAAATTTAGTTTAAGTTTTTGTTTTGTTTTAAATGTTTTATTTCGAGTCTTAGGATATACCCTTAAAAGTCTATGATGAACTATATCTTTGAATGCATGATTGACGGTTTAACATTTATCTTAAGAAATTGCAAGTTTCATGGATATTGTGAATTAGTATGAATATTTGAGACTTGATTGATAATGAAGTATGCATGTTTGATTAGATTGTTCCAACATAACCTATGTGAGCTTTTGAGCCTAAAAACTTTCTTTCATGAGTGATGTGCCGATTTTGTCTAAATTTTTTCGAAATTTTCACTACTTTTTCACTATCTTTTGAAACCTCATTATTCTTTGCATATTCAATGATTATGTGCTATAGCTTTTTAATGGACTCTAGAATTTACTAGAACTTGCTTATGTGATTTTCGAAACTTTATAATCATAACATGTCTTGATTTTGAATATGATTGAATTTAATCTCATTAGGATCACCACCACAGACAAATTAAGCCTGTGCCTATTTTGTGCCCGTCGTGGGACTCCTTAGTTAACCCCTTTGAGCTTACATTGAACCTTGTATTTCATCACCTTTAAACAGAATTCCTTTGCTTAGAATAGCTAAACCTTTACCTTGTTATCATGACTTGGCAAAGTACTTCTGATGAAGCTGTAATGCGTGATGCTGAAGAGTAAGTGTGGGGTGGACAAGGTAATAAAGAGCAAGTGTGGGGTTAAACACCAATGTTTTGTATTGTATATGTGCCGAAATGTGTATATCCGAAAACAAAAATTATGAAAAAAAAATTCCGAAAAAAAAAGAAATCGGAAAATAAAAGAATTTCGGATCAAAAGTAAAAGGCACAAAGTTTTGGTGTTTTTTGTAATGTTTTGTGAATTTGGAGTTGTGATTATTTGAAGGTCTAAAAGTGTGTATGACCTTTGTCCTGTTCACAATATGGGGAGAAGTCAAGAATGACGTATGGGTCCAACATGAAGAAATTCGACCCGTGAAGTGAAGACATGAGGAGGAGCGAGATTTGCTAAGTCTTGGTGACGCTTTAAAATCACCATTTATCCAAAAAAAATTTCTACCTTATGAAACTTAGCCCCATTACAACCATTTTTATTGAGATTAATTCATGATTCTTAAGAGAGCTAACTTTGATTTGTGGAGCATTTTATGCTATGTTCTTAATATGTTTTTACCCTCATTTATGCTTTGTTTATCCATTATTAGGTTAGTATTAGTAGTTATTTAGCATAAGGGATTATTTGTAGAACATTGGCTAAAACATGTGTAAAATAGATAAAGTATGTGCAATATCGTTAAAAGCTGAAATTGGAAGTGTTCATGATTTTCTTAAGTTTCTGTAAACCAATACATTGTCACTACTTGATTATATCTTTTGAATGTTTAGGTGACATGTATATGGACATAAAAAAACAAGAATCGTGAGGATCGGACTTATGGAAGGTAGCAAAAGAAGCATGGAAAGACAAGAGGCCAAAAGCATGAATTCGGAACAAAAACAGAGGATTTCCAGAAACCATAACTCAACTTCAAAGATTTCCCTAGGACGATGCAGGAGGACCAGGGAACGTGCCATATATGGATGGAAAGCTGTGGATGTCTAGTTTCTAAATCTTTTCGAATCGCAGCAATCCAAGTTCTGAGGAAGGAGTTATGCCGGAAACAATGGCCGGAGGTCAGTCTGCTGGAAACAGGGCAGATCATGCTGAAACTTCTGTCCGAATGTGTGAGTGTGTTTCTTCACCAAAATCCTTCCCAAGCATGCCAAATGATTGATGAAGAGCTTAATGATGATATGGGAAGTTGTTTAGAAGAAGAAGAATCGAAGAAATCACCAAGGAGAAGCCGAAAACAACATCTAGGAAAGTTATCCCGGTCAAAACAGGATAACTTGTTCTACCGAGATTATGGAAGCCTTTCGGCTGTCCTAGGAGTCCATGAGCATGAAGGAGAGCCCAATGCCGATCCACACACATGAAGATGAGCCCATGAATTCAGAAAAAGAAGTTTATAAACTATTTTCCAAGTCAGCAAATTAAAGAGAAGAGAGACCAAATCCCATAAGGAAAGAAGAAAAACCTACCCGGTTTGGAACACAAGGGGACTGCCGATTTTCATTAGGCTTCTTTAGGGTTTTGTCTCTATAAATACACATGTAATACAACTGAAAAAGGGTCATCAATTTTGTGAAAACCTTAGCTAGCCAACTCTACCAAAAACCCCTCAAAACAGCCGAAGCACAAAGCTTGCCGCCGATCACCCTTTGCAGCCGCCAACCACCCTTGCCCTATCCGACCCTTTAGGTAGGATTTGGTATGGATTCCTCCAAGTTTTTGTGTAATTTTACTGTATTCTATTCGATGATTTATATATTTTGGTGTTTGGGTTTATGGTTTTGTGTTATGAACACGTTTGCTTGTCTTTCTTCGTGATCTACTTATGAACTTGTTCATTAGCATAACATTTAGAATGCATGCTAGGTTTTGGATTTAGAATAGGTTGTGTATGTTTATGTTATTTACTGTTTTCTAATTGATTAATCACATACCTGAACATGTAATCGAACCTAAGGGTAGTCTGTGCACGGATGTTCCTAAGGGGGGAGTTTCATATGCCGTAGTGTTCTAAGGGTTAAGGTCAGGCGATTGTAGGCCTTGATTCTTAGGCATTACTAAGGGTTTTTAGGGTTACGTGATTTGCATGATGAATAGGATGAGTGACGCCATACCTAGGACCATGTCTCCAATGACTCTCGTTCGATCAGTGTATTTTGTATTAGTGTCAGGCGATTGTAGGCACTAAACAGGATGACACATATACAAACTTAGTGTCAGGCGATTGTAGGCACTAAGTTTACATGAGAAGTCTAAATAGTTGGAATTAATTAGAATTCAAGAAAACATATTTCATTGCATCTTGTTCTTGTTTAAAACTTATGTGTTTTTCTATTTGGTGTTAGCTATGTTTTGTGTTTAACAAATTGATCGACCAATGTAAATATTAGATTTAGATTTAGGACTTTAGAAATCACCATAAAATCCCCATCATAATTCGGTAAATATGTGATTAGTTTGTAAATAATTTAATTCTTTTTGTTCATAAATTTCGATGCCATGTCTATGTTTTGCGGTTGTATGTGTGTATGTGTTTTGTACTTGTATAGTTGTGACAGAATTGTACTTGTATGTTTATATTATATTTGTGAATGTTACTAACTTGTTTTAATGCAGATATAATCCTTCCCTAGTGTCCCCGGCTTGAACGATCCCTACTTACAGTTACTACAATGATAGGGTTTAAATTGTAGGTTGTTAACCAACGGCCTTGTCAGCTTCTGTCTCTCAATCTTTACTTGTTGACAAAACAAGCATTTGTTCACAAAACCCGCAATTTCTCTCTTCATATTCGGCCACCAATAATGGTTCTTTAAAGTCCTGTACATTTTAGTGCTATCAGGATGAGCTGCATATGCTGAACTATGAGCTTCCTCCATAATTTCCAACTTAAGTTCCTCATTCCTTTTTGGAACACAAAGTCTGTTCTTGAACATCAATGTTCCATCTTTTCTAACCAAGAAGTCTACCGTTGTTCCATCAAGTGTCCGCTCAATCAACCGCACTATTGACTGATCATTATATTGTGCCTCTCTCACTTTATCAATTAAAACTGGCCTCACTTAAAAATTAGCCACCAAGGCTTCTACTTCATCTTCCCAAAGTTCAACACCAGTAGCCCGCAACTCGTAGAGAAGCGGAACCCGAACCGCTCTCAAATGAGCCAAAGAGACGGAAGGGTTGCGGCTAAGTGCATCGGCCACTAAATTGGCCCTTCTTGGATGATACTCAATAGAAATATCATAATCTGTCAGTAGCTCCATCCATCTTCTCTGCCTCAGATTTAAATCTCTCTGAATAAACACATATCGGAGGCTCTTGTGATCGGTGAAAATTTGACACTTCGCTCCGTAAAAGATAGTGTCTCCATAACTTTAGCGCGAAAACTATCGCTGCAAGCTCTAGATCATGGGTGGGATAATTTCCTTCGTGTGACTTCAATTGCCTAGAGGCATAGGCAATTACTCTCCCATGTTGCATCAGCACACCACCCAAACCTTGTCTAGAAGCATCACTATAAACCACAAACTCACCACTATCGTCAGGTAATGCCAAAACTGGAGCACTAACCAAACGGTTCTTTAATTCTTGAAAACTCTGCTCGCAGTTTTTACACCATTTAAACTTCACACCTTTCCTCGTCAATCTAGTAATAGGAGTCGCAATCTTGGAAAAACCTTCCACAAAATGGCGGTAGTACCCAGCTAGACCCAAGAAACTCCGTATCTCCTTTACACTGGTGGGTCTCCTCCAACTCACAAAAGCCTCTATCTTTTGGGGGTCCACACTAACACTTTCGGCCGTCACAATATGGCCTAAGAACCCTACTTTATCTAGCCATAACTCACACTTGCTGAGCTTTGCATACAACTGAGCCTCTTTCAAAGTCCGTAAGACCAACCTAAAATGT
The DNA here is from genome assembly GCA_951800085.1 of Comarum palustre. NCBI lineage: Eukaryota > Viridiplantae > Streptophyta > Magnoliopsida > Rosales > Rosaceae > Comarum > Comarum palustre. Next base: position 21,600,961 of record OX637572.1, read on the forward strand.
TTTGCATGTTCCTTTGCATTCTTGGAATAAACCAGAATGTCATCTATGAACACGATCACAAATCGGTCCAGATATGGGCCAAACACCCTATTCATGAGGTCCATAAAAGCTGCAGGTGCATTGGTAAGCCCAAAGGCCATTACCACAAACTCATAATGACCATAACGTGACCGAAAAGCAGTCTTGGCTATGTCATTCTCCCGAATCCGCAACTGATGATATCCCGACCTCAAGTCAATCTTCAAAAATATTGTTGCCCCTCTCAATTGATCAAACAAGTCGTCAATACGGGGCAAGGGATACTTGTTCTTCACAGTAACTTGATTTAGCTTCCTATAATCCACACAAAGTCTCAACGTATCATCCTTCTTCTTAACAAACAACACCGGGGCACCCCAAGGAGATGAACTTGGTCGAATAAATCCCTTATCCAACAACTCCTGCAATTGAGTTCTCAACTCCTTCAATTCGGCAGGGGCCATTCTGTATGGTGCTTGAGAAATAGGTGCGGTTCTAGGAAGTAAATCGATCGTAAAATCGATCTCCCTTTCAGGTGGCAATCCAGGCAATTCATCTAGGAAAACTTCTGGAAACTCCTTGACTATAGGAATATTATCTAAACCTACTTCTCCCATACTAGTGTCCACCACATGCGCTAGGTAGGCTTGACAACCTTTATTTAACAATTTCCTAGCGGCTACAACTGAAATTAGATACTTTGGAAGAACCTCCCTTTCTCCCTAAAACGTAACCTCCGGCATTCCAGGACTTCGAAACACTACTTCCTTCTGGAAACAATCCACCATGGCCCTATGGGCTCCCAAAAAGTCCATACCCAAGATTACATCAAACTCTATCATATCTAAAGGAATTAAGTCAGCTTCGAACACAAGTCCATCCACTAACACCTCACAACCACTACACACCAAGTTTATCTCCATTGTATCCCTAGAAGGCAAGGATACACGCCACTTACCTGCGAGTGGTGAGGTTGGCACATTGGCATGGAGTGAAAATCTACTTGACATAAAAGAATGCGTAGCACCCGGATCAATCAAAGTAAATGTAGGCTGACCAAAGATTAATAACGTACCAATGATGACCTCTGGAGAAGTATGACCCTCCTGCTGAGTCATGGCATGCACTCTAGCATGAGTAGTTGTGGGACGTCCCATGTTTCCTCTGTTCTGTGGAGCATTGCCTCTATCTGGATCCAACATGCGAGTACCGTTGCCAGAACCACCCACTGGAAACTGGCCCATGGTCTGAGTAGGGGTATACGTGGATCTCTGAGTCAGGAAATTGCACTCTCTCTTAAAGTGGTCCTACTGACCACAATGATAACATCCTCCTATCTGCTGCTGACTCTGCCCTATCTGAAATGACGGACCACCTGAGGCCCCACTCTGGCTACTAGATCCTCCACTAAACTGTCCAGATGAGCGTCCACCAAACCGGTTCCTAGGACGTCTCCTACCAAACCTCTTGAACCTTCCTCGAACTCTGGAGCCAGAACTCCTGTGGCTACTATAACCGCTGCCAACATATGATCCAGAACTAGAAGTAGATGTCCCCCGCCTAGGAAGAACTCGACTAGGACCACCAAAATCAGGTAAGGGCAACTGCTAACTCATGTACCTCAATATGCATAGCAAACATCAAGGCTTGCTGAAATGTCTGGTAAGGCACGGCTGTCATCTGACTCGCATACATACCACCAAGTCCCTTGACAAAGTAATAAATCTTCTCCTCATCTGTCTTAACCAAGTCAGACACATAGAATGCCAACTCCCTGAAGCGCTGCTCAAAGGCTGTCACTGTCATCTTTATTCAAATTCAAGAACTCCAACCTCATTCGGTTGATGTGGGCTGGGCTGATGTAACGCTCCTTGAAATGAGCTGTGAACTGACCCCATGTCATACCCTGAACTCCATCGCCCAAGCCTCTGCCCAAGTCTAACCACCAATGCCAAGCTTCCCTTTCCAGAAACTGAACAGCTATGATCACTTTCTTGCTCTCAAGACACTCTGCCTGCACAAACATTTTCTCCATACTCTCCAACCAGCTAAGAGCATCTAGCGGCCCTTCGGCATGGGAGAAAACCCGGACTCCATTCCTGCGAGCCTTCTGATAAGTGATATTTGAGGCAAAGGTAGTGAGTCGCCTGAAGAAATGTTCCAGTGAACCATCAGCTGCAGCTCCCTCATCCCCTCCCAATGGAGGATTGGAAGGATTAGGAGGATTTTCCCTAGGGGCTCGACTACGACCACGACGCATAGTTACCTGAGGAAGAAAACATTTAGCACCATGTATAACATCAGCACTAGATTAACTACTACAAATACTTAAGGAATACCTAGTATCTCACGCATAAAATGCTAATGGTCCGCCATGGTCGGACCATCACTCTATAGATACTAAATACTCTTAAGCACAGATAGTAGTATGAAAGAATTGGATAACCTAATGCTCTAATACCAACTGTCAAGACCCACACCGAGTTAAACCCCTTTAACCCGAAGTAAGTACTGCGGGGACCACCTCCCAAAGGAGATTCTGCCAAAATTTCAACATAGTCTCCCTTAAAAAGCGGACAACCCTTAACCTGCAATAAACCCAATTGAACACTTCTAATTAACCCTTAACCTACTGATGGTTTGGAAAATGGCGGTAACTATGTCTGCCCTCCATGTAGACTAGTCGGGTCGAGCACTGCAATCTGGGTATTTAAAACGAAGGGTCCAGGGGAGAAACATTGCAAAATATTAACGTGAGTGGACAAAAATCAAATATAAAAACTCTATTTTCTTTAATGTACTCCCTTGGAGTTTTCCAAGAAAAACGTTATGCATGCAGTACATAGACAATGAATAAATAAATCATAGGATAACTCCATTGGCTCAAATCCATAATTAAATGTGTGGGGTATTAACCTTATCCACGAGAAAATCAACCCGCTCTACCGCGAGAGGGTCTATTGACCAGCTCATCGGAGAGGGTCCCATGACCTGCTCTATTCGAGAGGGTCCAACCGACCAGCTACCACCCAAGAGGGTCCTGACCTGCTCTATCCGGGAGGGTCATACTGACTAGCTACCACCGAAGAGGGTCAGACCAGCTACTATCCAGAGAGGGTACCAACTCCATCTGGAGAGGGTCTATGCTAGCATGCAATACATATATCCATATCCTTTAAAATCCTTTTAAAAACCTCATGGGAAAATAAATCGAAAACTAAGTTAAAACTCCATGACTTTACCCCAAATACATTGGATTTAAAACATTTACAGGAACCCTAAAACCGGTTCTCTGACTTTACTTTAAAATCCTTAAATCCAAGAGCCAAGTTTATCCTTTTTAAATTTCATCCCCCTCCACAACCCAAAACGGTGACAACAATAAAATCACATCCTGGGAAAATCCTTTAAAATCACGGGAAAGGTAGGAACCTCTTTCTCGACTCACTTATCTTTAAAAAGTATAAAATTCTCATTTTCCCAAAATCACCGTAAAACTTAAAATTGAGGAAATCACATATAAAGGAGAAACTAAATAAAGTCTATGGCATGCATTATATTTAAAAATGAAGTCCACTCACAGATGCCGCTAGGTCTGCCGGCTACCAGAAGGCTGCTCAGCTCGAGCTCCCCCACGTCTTGTTCAAAATACACAAACAGGTCTTAAACCCACAATTAAAGTAAGGGCAACAGCAATAAATCTCTACTCTTAACGTTCATCCTTAACCACCTCTAGAGAAATGTGGGGAGTAGGCCTCAAATACCCCATTAGCGTAAAAACTCTTAATTACACCCTCAAGCCTAGCCGGTACTTCCTAAACGACCGGTTGTCATTTAATTATTCAATTAATAAACAAAACCTTCCAAAATACTAACCGTATCAAATAAATCTCCAAAAATTAGAAACTGCTCTTCAATGGCCTTCTCTTAATTTTCATCATTTAATGGGCACGAAAAACTACCCAAAAAGTGGCGGCTCCGCCGCCGGAAGAGAATTCCGGCCAAACTCCGGTGACCTCCAATCGCCACCAAATTTTACCAGCAGCTTCGTCTCGTCAATTGGAACCACTTCCTAGTTCAACTCGAAGGCCAAATCGGCCCCTAACTACGTCAATCGACAAAAAATACCAAGAACCCGAAAAAATTTCAATTCAAACTTCAATCCTTCAATTCTCCCTACACACTTCGAATCAAGCTAACAAATTCTAGGGGATTATAGTACTCATCAAACCCATCAAAACCATATATAGAACTCACCGAGAGGTGGCCTGAGGAGGAAGAAATCCGGTGTCGATGAACAGTGTTCAGTCCGCCCCTTCTCGCCGTAATTTCTCCCTAACGGCTGCGAGTTGGCTCCGGTGACCACCCCAACTTCAAAGCGGCAGAGCAGGCTTGAATTTGACACCAAGCGCGCGCCCTAACTCAGCCGGATGGAGGAGAAATCCGGTTATGAAATCCAGCAAAAAAACTGTAAGGTTCCGGAGGATTTCGACAGTGAACAATGATTTTTCAACTTTTTGACTTTTCACCGTTTTACCCAAGTAAACCACTATATATAGACTTTTCACCAAATGGTAACCTTTGTTTTTTGACCATAAGTTCTTCATACGAACTCCGATTTAAGCATGCTATGTGTCCACGAACTCGTAAAGACGCCCTCTACAACTTTCATGAAGGAAGTTTTCCCAAATTCCCAACTTAACGAAAAGTCAACTTTTTGACCTCTCACGGTAAAACGGTTACTACGAAATGGTTAAAGATGAAAGTAACTTGGGTAGTAACCGACCATAAATTGATTCTAAAACCGGGATGTGACAATCGAAGCGACTGTTACACTTCGATCGTGACTTCAGCACTCGTTACACGAGGTAACGAAAAGTGGAATACTTGTGAGTATACATGCCTTGGCATCGGCATTGTTGTTCTGGTCACGAGCAGAGATTCGAGGTTCAGCTAAAATATTCAGTAATCCTGAAGAAAGTTAGACTCGAGGTAAGCGAAGTTATTGGTAAACTAAAGTCACCAGAGTATCGGTGATGACGTCGTCACACGTGTATTAGAAAAGTTAAGCCGTCATTTCCTGAAGGAACAAAGAATGATAGACAAATTGATCAGTGACCAGTTTGGTACATGAATTTCGAGGGTGAAGTTTCTTTAAGGGGGGTAGAGTGTGAGACCCCACACGTTTTTACTGTGGTTAATGACGAGTTACTGAGGTTTAAGTCGCATTCAGTAACTTCACAAGTGAACGACCACTTTCATTTTCGAGTTTTTCTAAATTCTTCAAATCCCTCATTTAAAGACTCGATAAGTCTTCCGATATTTTCAGAATATTTTTTGGAGCTTCCGTCTATTTTCTGTGAAGTTCTAAAGTTTCTGGTAATTTTTAATTACCATTTCGGTAAATAGTTTTTACCATTTCGGATTTACTTTTTACCTTCCTTAAGTCTAGACCGTTAGATCTTTTCAAGATCGGATCCTGATAGTCCATTTTCTTATAAATATAGAGGAGAGGTTTGACTCGGTCAAACCTCCCATTTCAGCCAACAGAGCTCCCCCAAGCTCTCTCTCTGCCTATGCTGTCATCCGCCCGGTGCCGACAACTCCGGCCACCACAGGCCGGCGGACCACATTCAAAAGCTTCCTCTCTTCCTCCTCTATCTAGCCTAGTCCCTGGATTGTCTTGTCGTCCAATGTGGAGGGAGATCGACGACAAGACCAAGCGACGGACTTCATCAGATTTTGGTTAGATCAGGCGACGGTGAGGGAAGCGAAAGGTAGGGTTCTTCTTCCCTCTTCCTTTCCTTGCCATTTTCTTGATTGATTCGAGCCCTAATCGAAAACCCCTCATTTCTATGCTTTTTCGGATTTCTTGGGTTTCAGGTTTCTCTCACTGGCGACCGTGTTTTTGAGGTTCTTGCGGGTTCTTCGATCTCCAGTGAAGCTGGAAGCAATGGGCTAGGGCTGAGACGAGGCTTTTGGAGGCAGCAGTTCAAATTTGGAGGTGAGGGATATATTTCCTGTGTTCTGGAGCTACTGTATTTGTTTGTAGTTACTGTTTTGTTGTTGATGATGATCTGATGTTGTTTTGTTGTACGTGTCAATAACTTGGAATCTGGAACTTACGGGAAGGCTATGGCGAAATTTCGACGAGTTGACCGAAATCTGGCAAGAGATACCGGCAAGATGCCAAAATCCGGTGACTATTCTGATAACGCAGTGAATCCGACAGAAATGCCGAGGAGGTAGTCTTTGACTCGTTTTAAAAATGCGTTGTTTCCGTTTAATCGAGTAAAGAGTCGTAATTAGAAAGTTACATTTAAGGAAACTTTCTAAAAGTGGAAACTAACCGTAATTGAAGTCTTTCTAATTTAGGAAACATTCCATTTTGGAAAAGTGTCCATTAAAGAAAAGTTTTCATTTTGGGAAAGTTCCATTTTTGGAAAAATGGTTTAGTAAAGAATTGAAGTTCGACGAAATTTGGTAAAAGTTGAATTGTTATCGAAAAATGATAACTGGAATCCCGAAAATTTCAAGTTGACCTTTTTAAGTAAAATTGGTGTTTCACACAAATCGATGTATCAACTCTTAGAAAATAAATTGGTTAGTGTGACATGTTGGGTGTCCATAGTAATTCAACGAATTATTATGTGACACCCTAACGTCAAATCAAAATGGTTAAGGGAAGTTCAGAAATTAAGTTGGACTTCCGGTAAATAAGTAAAAAGTCATTAACTGGGAAAGCAAGTCAAAAAGGTTAAAGTGTCATAAAAGAAATTGGTTGGTCAATATAGTCATTCCTGGTCAAACTAGAAATGCTGAGGTCAACATGACTGTTATTGTTTCTTCGTTGCTAAGCTACTCTATTATGTAGTGATACATTAGACGAGGTAGCTTACACGGTGACCTCGGATTACTGAGACAGTTCCTGGAAGCTTGGAGCTTATGCAAGAAACGACAATTCCAGGTAGAGAAGTTAAACCCCCTTTCTTAGTGGTTTTACCTATATATGAAAGTGCATGATTTTTGTATGCTCATGGTCGATGCCTCGGGAAAATTTTCTTTATATTATGTGATAAATGATTTATGATTGGGCCAAAAAAACCCGAGGCTAGACGCAAATGATTTTTATGTGATGACTCGGATTGAAAAGTAGTACCGTTGTCCTGATTTCCGGTGCTTGACCTGAGAGTGGCGGAACCTAGTATATAGTACTCCCACGGTGTCGATGGCCGTGAACCTCCGGAGGATCAATGCCCTGTTTATTTATTTTTCCACTTACGCTTGTCTCGTACAGAGTTAAGCGAACCGTAAGTGCGGTGTATACTACGAGTGATGTGTTAGGCATTAGCTGTAAATGGACACTCTCACTACTATTCGTCTTCGGACGCATATGTAGTTGGCTCTGGTTTGCTGTATAGACAACCCCGGGATTCGGCCGCCTAGATCCCTGAAGCCTTACAAGTCGTATTTGTTCATTGAGCGCTTTGGCCCCCGTTTTAGCATACTGCACAATTTTTCCTGAAATATTTAAAATGATGATTTTGTGTGCCAAGGATTTTCTAAATGGTTTTATTAAGAGCTCAAATATATATATATATATACATATATATACATATATGGCTTTATGGATTTCAAACCTATCATTGGTGGGCCTATATGTGAGCACGCGAGGACGACGCTCACCCCTGCAACAGATTATTTGTAGGTACTGTGTACCGTGACGGGATAGATAGAAAGAGCTGTGTGTGTGGAGCCTCATTCCCTGCTCGATGTTTGGTCCGAGTTGTACTCACTTTTCATGTTCTATGCTTCGGGTCATCTACCAGAGTATTTAACATAAACAGTAAAGCTGTCACCCTGAATTGTTAACCCTATTTTATATTTTTATTGTTGTCGCTAAAGTTTTTAATTGACTCTATAATTTGTCCACCTTCCGCGAAATTGGAAAAACTCTGATGGATGTTTTAAGAAATTATTTGGTGCCACTCGAGTTTGATAAGTGCGTTTTACGATATGTTTTTAATGTGTTTTTACCCTCATTTGTACCTTGTTTATTCCTTAGTAATGTTGTTTTTACTTATTTTGAGTCAAAAGGGTTTTTCTGTAGAGCAATGGTTAAAACGTGTATTTATACAGAAAATTGTGCTGAAGTGTTGGAAATTCGATTTGAAACAGAGACTTGGGTTATTTTCTCTTATGATTCGTTATAACTTTACATTGTCAAATTTGGTTTAATGTGTAGATGACATGTAAATGAGCATATGAGAACAAGAATCATGAAGATTGAACTCAAGGAAGACAACAAGAGAGGCCATGGAAAAGAAGAAACTCCGAAACATAAGAATTTCACTCGCGGGAGAGATTTCGCTCGCGGGAGAGATTTCACTCGCGGGAGAAAGGTCACTCGCGCGAGCGTCAGTCACTATGAGCTGTGGCGAGCAGGAAGTTTCCTCGCAGGGGATTGACTCGTTTGCAGAAAGCATGGAAAGACAAGAGGCCAAAAGCATGAATTCAGAACAAAAACAGAGGATTTCCAGAAACCATAACTCAACTTCAAAGATTTCCCTAGGACGATCCAGGAGGAACCAGGGAACGTGCCATATATGGATGGAAAGCTGCGGATGTCTAGTTTCTAAATCATTTGGAATCGAGTTATGCCGGAAACAATGGCCGGAGGTCAGTCTGCTGGAAACAGGGCAGATCATGCTGAAACTTCTGTCCGAATGTGTGAGTGTGTTTCTTCACCAAAATCCTTCCCAAGCATGCCAAATGATTGATACAGAGCTTAATGATGATATGGGAAGTTGTTTTGAAGAAGAATCGAAGAAATCACCAAGGAGAAGCCGAAAACAACAACTACGAAAGTTATCCCGGTCAAAACAGGATAACTTGTTCTACCGAGACTATGGAGGGGATTCGGCTGTCCTATGGAGCCCAAAACGTGTAAGGGAGTCCTTCATTGATCCCTTAACATGTAGGGGAGTCCAAGAATTCAGAAAAGAAGTCTATGAATTATTATCCAAGTCAGCAAATTCAAGAGTCAAAGTTGTGTGCAACAAGGAAAAGCAAGAAGCCCAATCCGACATGGACAAGGAGTAGCGTGCCGAATTTCTTAGGGTTTCTTTAGAAGTTTTCCTGTATAAATACACATGTAATAAAACTGAAAAAGAGTCCTCAATTTTGGTGAAAACCTTAGCTAGCCAACTCTACCAAAAACCCCTCAATACAGCCGAAGCACAAAGCTGCCGCCGCCGAACACCCTTTGCAGCCGCCAACCACCCTTGCCCTATCCGACCCTTTTAGGTAGGATTTGGTATGGATTCCTCCAAGTTTTTGTGTAATTCTACTGTATTTTATTCAAAGATTGATATATATTGGTATTTTGGTTTATGGTTTTATGTTATGAACATGGTTATTTGTCTTTCTTTGTGATCTACTAATAAACTTATTTGTTAGCATAACATTTAGAATGCATGCTAGGTTTTGGATTTAGAATAGGTTGTGTATGATTATGTTATTGTTGTTTTCCAATTGATTAATCACATACCTGAACATGTAATCGAACCTAAGGGTAGTCTGTGCACGGATGTTCCTAAGGGGGGAGTTTCATATGCCGTAGTGTTCTAAGGGTTAAGATCAGGCGATTGTAGGTCTTGATTCTTAGTCACTACCAAGGGTTTTTAGGGTTAAGTGATTTGCATGATGAATAGGATGAGTGACGCCATACCTAGGACCATGTTTCCAATGACTCTCGTTCGATCAGTGTATTTTGTCTTAATGTCAGGCGATTGTAGGCATTAAACAGGATGACACATATACAAACTTAGTGTCAGGCGATTGTAGGCACTAAGTTTACATGAGAAGTCTAAATAGTTGGAATTAATTAGAATTCAAGAAAACATATTTCATTGCATCTTGTTCTTGTGTAAAACTTATGTGTGTTCTATTTGGTGTTAGTTATGTTTTGTGTTTAACAAAATTGATCGACCAATGTAAATATTAGATTTAGATTCAGGACTTGAGAAATCACCATAAAATCCCCATCATAATTCGGTAAATATGTGAATAGTTTGTAAATAATTTAATTCTTTTTGTTCATAAATTTCGATGTCATGTCTATGTTTTACGGATTGTATATGATCATGTGTGTTATACTTGTATAGTTGTGACAGAATTGTACTTGTATGTTTATATTATATTTGTGAATGTTACTAACTTGTTTTAATGCAGATATAATCCTTCCCTAGTGTCCCCGGTTTGAACGATCTCTACTTACAGTTACTACAATGATAGGGTTTAAATTGCAGGTTGTTAAAAAACGGTCTCGTCAGAGTTTAAAAAAGTTTAATTTTATTTTACTTACTAAAAAGCCTATGACTTTAGGTTAATAAGTTGTTGGCACGTCCTTCGGACGTGTTGGCTTCTTATTGGCTTAAAAATCGTGGTAACAGTAGTTTACCCTCCCGGGGAGCTACATTCTCAACAGCAATCTCCTCCTAACGCATATATAGATTTAGATGATATAGATTTTATATAGTTTTATGGGTTTATGAATAATTTATAAATAATTTAATGAAAAATGTTTAGACCACTTTTGATGGTGTTGTTAGTTATATGAAAATGTTTGTGTAATTTGCAGCTTGCTTGGATGGTAATTTAGAAATTTTGTGGATTTTTAGTATAAAAAGTACTATAGTAGACGAAATTTACCATAATTCGTAGACTACAGTATTTTATTTTATTTTTCAAGATTTAGCCGACGAAATATGGCTTAATTCGTCGGCTATAGTAGTATTTAGCTGACGAAATGTACTATAATTCGTTGGCTATATTTTTTATTTTTTTTCAATATTTAGCCAACGAATTATAGTATATTTCGTCGGGTATAGTTATTTTTAAATTTTTTTATTAAATTCTTTGGCCGACGAAATATTTATATTTCGTCGGCCAAGGTCACAGGTTAAGGCCGACGACAATTTATTTCGTCGGCTTTAGTCTTACTTTAGCCGACAAAAAATTAAAAAATAAGTCGTCGGCTAAGTGTGAAACTATAGCCAATGACCATTTTTATTTCGTCAGCTAAAGCAATAGCCGACGAGTCTTTGCCGATGACAACTCGTTGGCTAAGATCTTAGCTGACGAATTTGGCTAACAGGCCGACGAAAATTTTTCTTCGGCTAAAGTGCTGATCCTGGTAGTGTCTTATCCCTAATTCTCTGCCGAGAGTGATCACTGCAGCAAGCAGAGTATCACCCTAACTTTTTGACTCTCCCTTCTTTCTACTTCATCTCTAGAGCCTCATCAACATCATAAAACACCAAACAAACTCAGAAACTCAACATTATGTTGAAAACTACAATATCCCAGAAAACACCAACAATGGCAAAATCGAGCTAGGAGAAAGAGAAGCTTACCTAGCTGCTAAGGGGCGATGAGCAAGGTCACTAGAAGGAAGAAGTCGTCGTCGGTGGAGGAACTCGAGAAACCCAAAAAACACAGAATTTAGGATAATTAAATTAAGGTTCAATTTGAAGGATTAAATACATGATAATGAAGAAGAAGAAGAAGAAGAAGAGGGAACCAGAACCCTACCTGTTGGAGGTCGAGTCTCTGTCTAGTTTCGCCAGAAACTGGTGAAGACCGCCATGTCTTCTCGCGGTCGATCTCCCTCAGTGGTGGTTGCTTGGGTGAGCTGAGGACATGGCTAGGTTGACGAGAAGGAGAGGAAGAGATTGATGGTGGTGGCGGTAGTCGCCGACATCGGGCGGAGGACGTTGGAGCTGGAGAGAGAGCTCGGGAGGAAGGAGTTAACCTGAAATGTGATCTTTGACTTCGGTCAAAGATCTCAGGCCTTTTATAGGCAAATGGACAGCCCAGATTGATCTGGAAAAGATCTAACTGTCCAGATTTAATGAAGTGTAAAAAGTAAATGGTTAAATAGTGAAACTTATTTACCGGAGTGGTTATTAAAAATTACCAGAAACTTTAGAAATTCGTAGAAAATAGACGGAAGCTCCAAAAAATATTCTGGAGATACCGGGAGACTCGTGTCGACACATACTACAACCTCGACATCTAAGATCACACATTTGGCCATTTGGTAAAATCTCAATATTTCACCCTTGCACCTTAAATGTAAACTACCAAGTGCGGTTACTATCATTCAGTAACTCGTTATACTCGATAAATTTTACATGGGGCACTATAACAATTGTGTTTCACTTTGCCTTTGGTAGTCTGGTTAGAGGAGAGGACATGGGTCATGCAATTAGGGGCAGCTCTGGGGTTTCCTGGTCGTGATGTCACAACCAGGGTTTGGTTAGGCAAACATGGACCTCTGTTTGGTGTGTGACTAACTTACAAACGTTATTGAGATGACTTGCCACCTCAATCCTTACAATCGCAAAATAATAAAAGGATAGTAACAACTACATGATATCGTTATAGAAAAGTTGTAATTTGCATCCTTTGTTCCATTATAAGGAGAATTTTCATATCAAAGGTACACTACAAGAACAAGCCATCGGCTAAGACTTTAACCGATGAAATTACTATTCTTCGTCACTTAAAGTCTTGACTTTAGACGACAAATTTTTGGACCTTAGCCAACAAAATTTTATTAAATTTCATCGACTATAGTTATTTATTTTTATTTATGTATTTAACTATAGCCGACGAATTAAAATTCGTCGGCTATAGTTATATATTTTATTTATTTATTTATTTAACTTTAGCTGATGAATTTTATTAAAATTCGTCGGCTATAGTTATTTATTTTATTTTATTTTATTTTATTTCTTGTATTTTTGATTAATTATTTTTCTTCTTTGTCGTTTTTCCGCTGGTGGTGGAGGATGAGAAGGAGGAGGAGATGAGGAGGAGGAGGAGAATGAGGAGGAGGAGAAGGAGAGGAGGAGTCTGGAGGAGGAGAAGGAGGGAGGAGAGGGCCGGAGGAGGAGAGAGAGGAGGAGAAGGAGTTGAGGAGGAGGAGGAGAAGGCCGGATGAGAGGAGGAAGAGAGATGAAGATGAGGGGAGGAGAAGAATGAAAGATATAGAAAAAATTCCAAATTTTCAGCGGAGATTTTTAAAATTTTGAAATTTAGCCAATGAAATATCCTAATTTCGTCGGCTGAAGTTCAAAATTTTAGTCAGAAAATTTGAAAATTTAGGGATACTTTAGCCGACGAAATTTAATAAATTCGTCCGCTAAAGTGTATTATATTTTATATATTTAATTTATTTATTTAACTTTAGCCGATGAATTTTATTAAATTTCATGGGCTATAGTTATTTATTTAATTTATTGATTTAACTTTAGCCGGCGAATTTTGATATATTTCGTCGGCTAAAACCCTAAACCTTCATCGACGAATACCCTAATATTTCGTTGGCTATCCTATAATAAATAAAATAAAAATTTTATACCACTGGTTGCGTCTCATCAATTTGAAATTATTTTCAGTTGAAGGTCTGGCCAAAATACGTAATTTAGATGGTCAAATGACCGTTTTCGTGCGTGTAGGGGTTTAACTTACGAGATTGACCGTCCGGATGGAGCCCATAAATTTGTCGGATCTAGATGAATTTTTTCTCATACACATATTTCAACATAATGATGATATCTGACGGTCAGATTTTTGTTTATGAATTTTGATGATCGAAATCACAACATGCCTACTAATGTTGTATAACTTGTTTACTAAGTGTTAAGTAAATGTTATGTTTCAAAAACAAACTATACGTAGAAGCTTAAAACAAAAAAAGACGTGAAATAAGATATGACCTGGCTGGTGAAATACGTCTACGGTTGAAAAATCACATAATTCCGGGTAAAGTCTCGATGCCAATAGTTGCGGTCAATGCAATTTTCCATTCTTTCTCTCTAGATGTAGCCTTATCTCCTGTGGTTATTTTTCATAAAATTTTTATACTACTGGTTGCGTTTCATTAATTTGAAACTATTTTCAGTTGAAGGTCCGGACAAAATACATAATTTAGATAGTCAAATAACTGTTTTTGTGCGTTAAGGGGTTTGACTTACGAGATTGACCGTAAGGATCAAGCCCACATTATCGGATCAAGTTGAATTTTTTCCTATACACATATTTCAACATAATGATCATATCAGACGGTTGAATTTTTGTTTCTCAAGTTTGATCATCTGAATCACAACATGCCTACAAATATTGTATAACTTGTTTACTAAGTTTTAAGTAAATGTTCTGTTTTAAAAACAAACTCTTCATAGAAACTTTAAACGCAAAAAAGTTGTGAAATAAGATATGACTGGAATGGTGAAATACATCTACGATTGAAAAATCATGTAATTTCGGTAAAGTCTCGGCACAGATAGTTGCGGTTAATGAAATTTAAAGGTTTGATTTACGAGATTGATAGACAGGATCAAGCCCTTAAATTTATCGGACCAAGTTAAATTTTTTTATCATAGACATATTTCGACATTATGATCATATCAAATGGTCGGATTTTTGGTTGTGAAGTTTGATTATCAGAATCACAACATGCCTACTATTTACCATTATTTATTCCTATGTGGAGCCCTATCATTGAGGGGTAAATGTCTCAAAATTTTTAGATGGGAAGTTACGTCTCATCATGGTGAGAATTTTTTGTGTTGAAGGGGTTTGACCAAAATACATCATATAGATGCAGATATAGGCGTTTTCATGTGTTAATTGGTTAGAAAAACTGCATTTTGAAGCTGTAAACGAACTCAGACGACCGTGCAATGGTTCCGCTTCCAGATTGGTATCACAATAGTCAATTAGACACCGAAATATTTGTAGTGCAATTTTGTAAGTAAAATGTACTTTAGCTGACGAAATACCCAAACTTTGTCGGCTAAACTTTTCAAATTTCGTCGGCTAAAGTTCACAGACTATAACCGATGAAAAAATGTATTTTAGCCGATGAAAAAATTTTGTTGGCCTGTTTTTTTTATTTCAACGGCTAAACACCTTATTCTTGTAGTGGTGTTAAATTGCATAACTTGTTAATTGCTAAATATAGTGGTATCCAAAATGTTCAAATTTTTTGGAAGTGTCCTTTGTGAGCAAGATTTGGTCGTCCCGATCGAGCTATGCCAAGATTTGGTCCAAAAGAAACACGTTTTGAGCTTCATAACTTTTTTTTTCCCGAAAATGGAAAATAAATCGTTGTACCAAATTATGACTGAAACAGAAATAAAAAAAATTCTTATGACGAATTGCTGAGTTGAAATTTGTAACGTAATTATCGCAGTCTGTCCAGAAGGAAAGCAAAAGTAAGAGGCAACAAAAATTTCGAAACAGACGGCGAGTGGGGAAGCGGCGTTAATTTTCCATTTCCTATTGTTTTGTTCCTTTAGGTCCCCCCCATCTCTCTCTCTTTCTTTTGCCAAAAACAAAGAAAACCTAAAAGCGGTCTCCGGGGCCATGAGTACCCGCCGGGCTACTCCTTCTCCGCCCGAGCCGGATTCCGAGCCCTACAACATCATCCCCGTCCACGACCTCCTCGCCGACCACCCCTCTCTCCGGTTCCCGGAGGTCCGCGCAGCCGCCGCCTCCCTCCGCGCCGTCGGTAACCTCCGCAGGCCCCCCTACGCCCAATGGCGGCCCCACATGGACCTCCTGGACTGGCTGGCCTTGTTCTTCGGGTTCCAATACGACAACGTCCGCAACCAGAGGGAGCACATCGTCCTCCACTTGGCCAACGCCCAGATGCGCCTCAACCCTCCCCCTGACAACATCGACACTCTCGACGCCGCCGTTCTCCGCAAGTTCCGCAAGAAGCTCCTCCTCAATTACACCAACTGGTGCTCCTATTTGGGCAAGAAATCCAACATCTGGATCTCCGACCACCGCCGCGATGCCGCCTCCGACCAGCGCCGCGAGCTCCTCTACGTCTCCCTCTACCTCCTCATCTGGGGCGAGGCCGCCAATCTCAGGTTCGTCCCCGAGTGCTTGTGCTATATATTTCATAACATGACCATGGAGTTGAATAAGATTCTTGAGGATTACATTGACGAGAGCACTGGCCAGCCTGTTATGCCCTCCGTTTCCGGTGAGAATGCCTTCTTGAATTGTGTTGTCAAGCCCATTTACGACACCATTAGGGCCGAGGTTGAGGGCAGCAAGAATGGCACTGCCCCTCACAGTGTTTGGAGGAACTATGATGATATTAATGAGTACTTTTGGAGCAAGCGCTGTTTCGACAAGCTCAAGTGGCCTGTCGACGTCGGCAGCAACTTCTTTGTTACTAATTCCAAGAGTAAGCATGTGGGGAAGACTGGCTTTGTGGAGCAGAGGTCCTTCTGGAACTTGTTTAGGAGCTTTGACAAGCTTTGGATCATGTTGTTCTTGTTCCTCCAGGCCGCTATCATAGTTGCTTGGGAGGAGAAGGAGTATCCCTGGCAAGCCTTGCAGGATAGGGAGGTCCAGGTCAAGGTTCTCACTGTCTTTTTCACTTGGAGTGGTTTGCGGTGTTTGCAGTCCATACTTGATGTCGGGATGCAGTATTGTCTGGTTTCCAGGGAAACTATGGGGCTGGCAGTCAGGATGGTCTTCAAGAGCATTGTTGCTGCATGCTGGATTGTTGTTTTTGGGGTCTTTTATGGGAGGATATGGTCCCAGAGAAACCTGGATAAGCGGTGGTCTTCTGAGGCAGACAGGCGGGTTGTGCAGTTTCTTGTGGTGTCATTGGTTTTCATCATTCCAGAGCTCTTGGCTATAACCTTCTTTATTCTTCCTTGGATTCGTAATTTTATGGAGAACTCAAACTGGAGGATATTTTATGCCTTGTCCTGGTGGTTTCAAAGCAAAACTTTTGTTGGCCGTGGCTTGAGGGAGGGCCTTGTGGACAATGTCAAGTACAGTCTGTTTTGGATTTTGGTGCTATCTACCAAGTTTGCTTTCAGTTACTTCATGCTGATCAAACCCATGATTGTTCCATCTAAAGCACTCGTAAAACTTGATAATGTGGAGTATGAGTGGTTTCAGATTCTCAAAAACAGCAACAAAATGGCAGTGGGATTGTTGTGGCTTCCTGTCGTTTTGATATACCTCATGGACATGCAGATCTGGTATTCTATCTACTCCTCATTTTGGGGGGCATTAGTTGGTTTGCTTGCGCATTTGGGTGAGATTCGAAATATCCAACAATTGAGGCTGAGATTCCAGTTCTTTGCAAGTGCAATTCAGTTTAATCTCATGCCAGAGGAGCAGATGTTAAATGCAAGGGGGACACTGAGAAGCAAGTTTAATGACGCTATACACAGGTTGAAGCTGAGGTATGGGCTTGGACGGCCTTATAAGAAGCTTGAATCCAACCAGATCGAGGCAACCAAATTTGCTTTGATATGGAATGAGATCATATTGATCTTCAGGGAAGAGGATTTGATTTCTGACAGCGAGGTTGAGTTGTTAGAGCTTCCACATAATTCTTGGAATGTCAGGGTCATTCGCTGGCCTTGTTTTCTTCTGTGCAATGAACTGCTGCTTGCTCTTAGTCAGGCCAAAGAGTTGGTAGACGTGCCTGACAAGTGGCTCTGGTATAAGATATGCAAGAATGAGTACAGGCGCTGTGCTGTCATAGAGGCTTATGATTGTGTCAAGCACATGATACTTGCCATTATAGAACCCAGCACAGAAGAGCATTCAATTGTGACAGTCTTGTTTCAGGAAATTGATCACTCTATTCAGATTGAGAAGTTCACAAAAACTTTTAAAACTGCTGCCCTTCCACTACTCCATGCTAAGTTGATCAAGCTTTCTGAGCTGTTGAACAAACCTAAGAAAGATACCAGCCAGGTAGTGAATACCCTTCAGGCTCTTTATGAGATTGCCATTCGAGATTTCTTCAAGGAGAAAAGAAGTACTGAACAGCTCTTGGAGGACGGTTTGGCTCTCCGTGATCCATCATCTGCTGCTGGGCTGCTTTTTGAAAATGCTGTTGGGTTGCCTGATCCTAATGACAGATCCTTCTATCGGCAGGTTCGGCGCCTGCACACTATACTTACCTCACGGGACTCAATGCAGAATATTCCAGTTAACCTTGAGGCGAGACGTAGAATTGCCTTCTTTAGTAACTCCCTCTTTATGAACATACCCCATGCTCCACAAGTTGAGAAAATGATGGCTTTCAGTGTTCTGACCCCATATTACAGTGAAGAAGTATTGTACAGCAAAGAACAACTGCGTACTGAGAATGAAGATGGGATTTCTACCCTGTACTATTTACAAACAATTTATGTTGATGAGTGGAAAAATTTCATGGAGAGGATGCGTCGAGAAGGAATAGCAAATGATGATGAGATATGGACAACAAAGTTGAGGGAGCTCAGGCTTTGGGCATCTTACAGAGGACAGACACTTACTAGAACCGTAAGGGGGATGATGTATTATTTCCGGGCTCTTAAGATGTTGGCTTTTCTGGATTCTGCATCAGAGATGGACATTCGGGAAGGTTCACAAGAACTTGGTTCTATGATGCGAGACATTGGTTTGGATGGTTTGACCTTGGAGAAGTCACTTTCTTCCAGGAGTTTAAGTAGGACAAGCAGTTGTGTGAACTCATTGTACAAAGGTCATGAAGTTGGAACTGCTTTGATGAAATATACATATGTGGTCGCATGCCAGATATATGGAACGCAAAAGGCGAAGAAAGATCCCCATGCTGATGAAATTTTGTATCTGATGAAAACCAATGAAGCACTTCGAATTGCCTATGTTGACGAGGTTTCAACTGGCAGGGATGAGAAGGAATATTATTCTGTTCTCGTCAAGTATGATAATCAATTAGAGAAGGAAGTGGAAATCTATCGGATTAAGTTGCCTGGTCCCTTGAAGCTCGGAGAGGGGAAACCAGAGAATCAAAATCATGCCATTATCTTCACTCGTGGTGATGCAGTTCAGACTATTGATATGAACCAAGACAATTATTTTGAGGAGGCACTCAAAATGCGGAATCTATTGGAAGAATTCAGGCGCTATTATGGTATCCGGAAGCCTACGATCTTGGGAGTTAGGGAGCATGTATTTACTGGTTCAGTCTCCTCTCTTGCTTGGTTTATGTCAGCTCAGGAAACAAGTTTTGTCACTTTGGGACAACGGGTGTTGGCAAACCCTTTGAAAATTAGAATGCATTATGGCCATCCAGATGTCTTTGACCGATTTTGGTTCTTGACTCGAGGTGGCATCAGTAAAGCTTCCAGGGTGATTAACATCAGTGAAGACATTTTTGCTGGCTTTAATTGCACTTTGCGTGGAGGTAACGTCACCCACCATGAATACATCCAAGTTGGCAAGGGAAGGGATGTTGGATTTAACCAAATCTCCATGTTTGAGGCCAAGGTTGCTAGTGGAAATGGGGAGCAAGTTCTGAGCAGAGATGTGTATAGGTTAGGCCATAGGCTTGATTTCTTGCGGATGCTGTCATTCTTTTATACTACAGTGGGTTTCTTTTTCAACACAATGATGGTGATTTTAACTGTGTATGCATTTCTATGGGGCCGACTTTATTTGGCTCTCAGTGGCATTGAAGGTTCTATATTGGGGGATGATACTAGTAACAGAGCACTTGGTACAGTCTTGAATCAGCAGTTTATCATCCAGCTTGGTCTGTTCACTGCCCTTCCAATGATTGTGGAGAATTCTCTCGAGCATGGGTTTCTCCAAGCTATCTGGGATTTCTTGACAATGCAGCTCCAGCTTTCCTCAGTTTTCTACACATTTTCAATGGGAACTCGTACCCACTATTTTGGGAGAACCATTCTTCATGGTGGGGCAAAATATCGAGCGACGGGACGTGGCTTTGTTGTGCAGCACAAGAGTTTTGCAGAGAATTACAGGCTCTATGCGCGTAGCCATTTTGTGAAAGCAATTGAACTTGGTTTGATTCTGACAGTTTATGCAGCATACAGTCCTGTGGCCAAGGATACATTTGTTTACATAGCAATGACCATCACAAGTTGGTTTATGGTTTTGTCCTGGTTTATGGCTCCCTTCGTTTTCAATCCCTCTGGCTTTGACTGGTTGAAGACTGTTTTTGATTTTGATGACTTTATGAACTGGATTTGGTATCGTGGCAGTGTGTTTGCCAAAGCAGAACAAAGCTGGGAAAGATGGTGGTATGAGGAGCAGGATCATCTAAGGACAACCGGCGTGTGGGGAAAGTTGCTGGAGATAATTTTAGATCTTCGTTTCTTCTTTTTCCAGTATGGGATTGTGTACCAGCTTGGTATTGCTGATAACAGTAAAAGTATACTTGTTTACTTGTTATCTTGGATCTATGTGTTCTTGGCTTTTGGCATATTTATCGTAATAGTGTATGCTCGGGTAAAATATGCTGCAAAAGATCACATTTACTACCGGCTGGTCCAATTTCTTGTCATTAAACTTGCACTACTGGTAATAATTGCCCTGTTGGAATTCACAAACTTCAAGTTCATGGATATATTCACTAGTCTTCTGGCATTCATCCCCACTGGTTGGGGTTTGATATTGATAGCACAAGTATTCCGGCCCTTACTACAGCGCACTATACTATGGGAGGTTGTTGTTTCTGTGGCTCGACTGTACGATATCTTGTTCGGGGTGATTGTATTGACTCCAGTGGCAGTATTATCATGGTTTCCTGGTTTCCAGTCTATGCAGACTAGGATACTGTTTAATGATGCATTCAGCAGGGGACTTCGTATATTCCAGATTATTACAGGGAAAAAGAAGTCCAAGAGAGATTCGTGATTGAAGGTAAATTTAGTTATTTATCTTTCAAAGGTTTTAATTATGTCAGTTCTATTATTATGCCACCTCACAGGTCATTAAAACTTGTCATGCATCTGATAAATACTTTTATTATGTACGGGTACGGCAAGGTTCAGTGCATAGTCTATGTAATTAGGTGGGAATGTGTTTAACTGATCTGATATTTTAACAAAAAAAGCTTGCTATTTTTATATCCATTTCATACTCTGCCACTGAATTTGATTGCATGCTTTTTGTGCGAGCATGAGCTGCTTGAATCTATTTCACCTCATTTTGAAATTATCACCCATCAGTTTCTGGTGTTATTTCTGGTCAACGAGTTTCTGGTGTTATGGTGAATGGGTTTGCATAGGATTTCAGAGATCTGTTAAATGAATAAGGTCATATATGCATGGTTGATGGGATAGTATATTATGTAACTGGAATTATGAATTGCTAGCCAGGAATAACTGTGTAAGCTGTTATTGTGTAGCGTTTGACATCCCGGTTGTCACATTGTTGGGAGTGTTTTCACTAATTAGACGTTGATCATCTTAAGGATGCCCAATAGTTCCATCAGTGCATATACCCTTAAAAAAGGATGGATATGGGAACAATATTATTATTTTAGTGCAGGACTGTGCTCAATTATGATGGAATATTTGTTTGTTTCAAATGTAAACTATGTTGATAAAGTTGAGGATCTTCAACCACGTACTTTTTGGGATTCGTGGCTTCATGTTTTTGGGGGTTATGTTTATGTATATACTCAAAGTTTCATGGAAACCCTGTGGTCTTGTTATAATACTTTAGATTTTTGATCTGCTTTTGGGAAGCCTTTATTTTAATTGTCTTCAAATAATTTTGTACAGGATCACTGAGTGCATTGGTTCTGTGATTTTCAACTTACTAAGAGGACTGCATTTTTTTGACAGGATTGATGTAGTTAATCGTCCAGAGGTTGAGAGGATATATTTCGATTTTGGATGGAGGCTTGTGGGGTTTGAAGAGGCTGTGATTGTTTGACATTTGTGGCTGGCTGGTTAGCTTGGCTTGATCTTCCCAAATTCTAGACTTTTGTAATTAGATTAATATTGCTCGTTAGATACATCTGATGTTGAACCGGAAACTTTTAGCATTGTGCATATGCAATTTTGTTTCTCTGCATTTTATGACTAGATTAGCCTGGTAGTTGCTCAAGATTGTTACAACATTTGTTTATTCTTTTCGTGAGAAATGCAGCTTGGCATTCAGTGGTGACTTGGCAGTCGGAACCCATTCTATATGCATATAGTTTATGGTTTATATTATTAGTACCAAAGTTTGAACAAACATTGAGATTCCAGTTTTGAATTTTGTGAACTCCAACGGCCAGCTGGGGTTGGATGAAACCTAGGGATGTCACTGCCAGCCATAACAAGAAAAAAAACCTCCAAAACACACACGCCAATATTCTCCACCCCCGCATAACCATCATTCTCATTCCCTCTCAAAGAAAAAACTGTGCTTTCTAGAGCTTTGACTGTAACCAGAAAGAGCCCCAAGGATGATTTTGGCTACATACGTGTTCTCGGCAGCAGCCAATCGGGCAGCTCCTTCAATGACTACTAGGACTGCATCGTCGGTTTCATGGAGGATTTGCCACTCGTCCCCTGCGACCACGACAAGAAGTGTGTCGGATATGGTGATAGTCTGGCACACATAACGTTGAAGTGTGTGCATAGAGGTTCGGTGGGTGTGATAGGAGAGAGCAGATTGGCAATGACGGAGAAGGTAGTGCTCTTGGGAGGAAGTGTGCGGTCAAGAGGTTTAGGCAGTTGAGTATTAAAAGGCGTGAGTTTGCAAAAGAATTGAGAGGTTGGCTGAGGTGAGTAGGAAGTGTGACTTTCTTGTTCATGTCACTGCTTATTTGTTTGCCAAGAGGATCAAGTTTGTGCTCTCCGATTATCGCACCATGGGAAGCCTCGCTGACTTGCTTGCTGGTTAGTTTCTTCTTTTTATGGTTGTGATTCGAGAACTAAACTTAATTTACATCGTAAAATAGTGAATCATTTGAGCTATAATCTATAAATAATTAAGTGTTATTTTCTAGACACTACCAGAAAAAACACTACACTTTTTCATCGGCTAAAACTCGTCGGTCATACTTTAGTCGACCACAGTAGTAACAGTCGTCAGCTAGAGTCTGCATTTTAACCGATGACAAAGTTATCGTCGGTTTAAAGTTTCGACTTTTGCCGACGACTAAAGTCTTTGTATGTCAACGGTTAAAGTCTTTATATATCGTCGGCTAAAGTGTTTTTCCCTGTTAAAAAAATAGATAGATCTTCGGCCATCTTTGTAACACCCCGTACCTAAAAGTTACCTTTTCACAGAGGTTTACGAGTTACCGAGGGTTTTTAATTGCGATCGGTAATTTGGTAAGTTATCGCTTGAGTTAATTTTCGAGTTTTTCTAAACTCTTTAAATTCCTTATTTAATGACTCGATGTTGTAATACGTGTCGACACGAGTCTCCCAGTATTTTCGGAATATTTTTCGGAGCTTCCGTTTATTTTCTATGAATTTCGGAAGTTTATGGTAATTTTCAATTATCATTCCAGTAAATAATTCCTACCATTTAACCTTTTTACTTTTCACCCTCTTTAAATCTGGACCGTCAGATCAATTAGGGATTTGATCTGGACCTTCCATTTAAGTATAAAAGGAAGTTGTGGGTTGACTTTGGTCAAAAGCCAAAATCGGGTCAAATCTGAGTTCTCTCTCTCTGTCGTCTCCCTCTCGTCGTTCCAGACGACTCTACGACGGAGCCCCGCCGTCTCCAGCCACCCCATGTCGAACCACACCCACCACAATACTCCTCTCACCTTTCTCTACAAAACCCCTAAAGAATCTTTAGAGGAGATCGAGCTCAGACCCACAGTGTTGACACAGTGAGCAACGACGGAGCTCAAATTGCTCCTCCATTGACCCGTCGTGTCTCGGCGTCCCGCCATAGCTCAGGTCTGGGCATCCTCGACCGCTCTGCAATCATGGTTTTTGTTGAGCAGTTGTAGAGAGAGAGAGGAGGAGAGGTGACTGTTCTCCGATCGAGTTTTCCGATTTTGGCCACGACAGAGAGCGTGAGTGGTGGTAACAGCTTCGCCTCATCGTCCACAACCTCTCTGTGGTTTCAGTTTCAGGAGAGGAGCTCTGGTGATAGAGAAAGGGAGGAGAGAAGGTGGCTCTACTTCCGATTTGGGGGATTCTGATTCAGACCCAGTCGAAGTCTCTCATCAGTGTCAAAGTTCGTCTCCTCATCCTAGACGTCGCTGTGGTGTTGGTTTTCGAAGATGAGCTGTGAGGAGAGATAATCGAGCAGAGGAATGGCTCTGCGTTTTCAGGCGAATTCTTAATGTTTCTGGTAACCGGCTGAAACAACTGAGGTATGAAAGATGATCTACTCTTCGTGTTTTACTCCTCTATATAATTGGATTTGAGTTTGGCTAAGTTTTGGAGATTTTACAAGTCGACAGTCCGGAGAGGAAGAGACTGGAGAGCTACTAAGCTTGTCCTGAGGGTGGATTCAAGGTGAGTTTGGGTTTGTTATCTCCTGTCACATCCCGGTTATAGAATCCATTTACGGTCGGTTACTACCCAAGTTACTTTGATCTTTAACCATTTCGTAGTAACCGTTTTACCGTGAGAGGTCAAAAAGTTGACTTTTCGTTAGGTCAGGAATTTGGGGAAATTTTCTTCATGAAAGTTGTAGAGGGCGTCGTTACGAGTTCGTGGACACGTAGCACGCTTAAATCGGAGATCGTATGAAGAAGTTATAGTCTAAAAATAAAAGTTACTATTTGGTGAAAAGCCTATATATAGTGAGTTACTGGGGTGAAACGGTGAAAAAGTCAAAATTGGAAAAGTTACTGTTCACTGTCGAAAACCTCTGAAAATCCTGATTTTTCACCGGATTTTCAACACCGGATTTCTCCTCCGTCCGGCGGAGTTAGAGCGCGTGCTAAGTACCAAATTGAAGCCTGCTGTGCCACCTTCAAGTTGGTGGTGGTCACCGGAGCCAAGTCGCCGCCGTTAGAGAGAAATCATTGCGAAAAGAGGCGGCCTGAATACTGTTCATCGACACCGGATTTCTCCCTCCTCAGGCCACCTCCCGGTGAGTTCTTTACATGGTTTTGATGGGTTTGAGGAGTACATTAAGCTCCTAGAATTTGGTAGCTAGATTTGAAGTGTGTAGGAAGAATTGAGGATTTGAAGTTTGGGTTGATTTTTATTTCGGGTTTCGAATTTCTTGTCGATTGACCTAGTTAGAGGCCGAATTGGCCTTCGAGTTGAACTAGGAAGTGGTTCCAATTGACGAGACAAAGCTGCTGGTAAAATTTGGTGGCGATCGGAGGTCGCCGGAGTTTTGGCCGGAATTCCCTACCGGCGGCGGAGCTGACGGCGGAGCCGCCACTTTTTGGGCGGTTTTTCCTGCCCATTAAATTGTAAAAATTAAGAGAATGCCATTGAAGGGCGGTTTCTAATTTTTGGGGATTTATTTGTCGTGTTTAGTATTTTTTTTGGAAGGTTTGGGTTTTTAATTAGGTCATTAAAGGTTAACCGGTCGTTTAGGGATAACCGGCTAGGCGTGAGAGCGTAATTGAGAGTTTAAATGCTAATGGGGTGTTAGAGGCCGACACCCCATGCTTTTCGAGAGTTGGTTAAGGATGAACGTTGAGGGTAGAGATTGTAGTTGTTGTTGTCCTTCCTTTAATTATGGGTTTAAGATCTGTTTGTATGTTTGAACATGACGTGGGGGAGCTCGAGCTGAACAGCCTTCGGGTAGCCGACAGGCCTAGCGGCATCTGTGAGTGGACTTTGTTTTTTAAATTAAATTGCATGTCATATACTTTAATTGGTTTCTCCTTTATTTATGTGATTTCCTCCATTTTATGTTTTACGGTGATTTTGGGAAAATGGGGATTTAATTCTTGTAAAGATAAATGAGCCGGGAAAGAGGTTCCACCTTTCCAGGGGTTTTAAAGGATTTTCCCGGATTATGATTTTAATGGTTATCACTGTTTTGAGATTATGGATTAAAAAGGAGAAACTTGGCTCTTGGATTTAAAGGGTTTTAAAGTAAAGGCAGAGAACCGGTTTTGGGTTCCTGGAAAGGTTTTTAAATCCAATGTATTTGGGGTAAAGTCAGGGAGAGTTGACTTGGTTTTTGATTTATTTTTCCCACGAGGTTTTAAAGGTTTTAAAAGGATTTTAAAGGATAAGGATTTATATTGCATGCTAGCATGGACCCTCTCCAGATGGAGCGGGTACCATCTCTGGATTGTAGCCGGTCTGACCCTCTTCGGTGGTAGCTGGTCAGTATGACCCTCCCGGATAGAGCAGGTCAGGACCTTCTTCAGTGGTAGCTGGTCGGTTGGACCCTCCCGAATAGAGCGGGTCATGGGACCCTCTCCGATGAGCTGGTTAATGGACCCTCTCCTGGTAGAGTAGGTCGGTTTTCTCGTGGATGAGGTTAACACCCCACATTTAAATGATTTAATTATTTAATGTTCATGATTTGGTTGCATGCGGTTTTTCTTAGAAAACTCTGAGGGAGAGCATTAACGGAAGTAGAGCTTTTACATTTTATTTTTGTCCACTCACCCTGACAGTTTTCAATGTTTCTCCCCTGGGCCCTTCGTTTTAAATGCTCAGATTGCAGTGCTCGACCCAACTAGTCTACTTGGAGGCCAAGCATAGTTACCGCCACTTCCCGAACTACCAGTAGGTTCCGGGTTGACCTACTTGTAATCTATCTATGTTTCTACTTAATCTTAAACGCTCTGATACACATCGTGTAGTTTTATTTGTTGGTGAACTCTTAGGGATTTGGAACTCTATGTATCACTTGCATTTGGAGTTGTTGAACTATTTGCTGAATTTATTTAGATGTGTATCTTGTGGAGGTTGTTGTCTAGTGGGAGCAGGATGGCTCCAGGAGATTTCGGATGGTTATTGTTATAGAAGTGTATTGTGGGTTACTGCAGGTTAAGGGTTGTCCACTTTTCAAGGGAGACTATGTCAAAATTTCGGCAGAATCTTCTTTGGCAGGTGGTCCCCGCAGGACTTACTTCGAGTTAAAGGGGTTTAACTCGGGGTGGGTCTTAACATCTCCTGTGTGTTATGCTGCTTTGTTGTTTATGTTGTTGATGTTGAACCTATGTTTGAATTGAATTGTGTCGTTTTTGGTGCATGTGGTCGATAACTTGGTGAATCGGAGGAAACGGGAAAGTTATGGCGAAATTCCGGCAAGTTGATCGGAATCCGGCCGAAGATTCCAGAAAAGTTGCCGGAATTCGGTGACGGCCCCGGGATTACAGTTAAACCGGCAGAATGCCGAAGAGGTAGAAATCATTTCTCTGGTTAAGCTTTTAGTTGAAAAGTTCTGTTAATTCCTAATTTGAGTAATTAAGGAAAAATTGGACGTAAGTAGGAAGTTTTCATTTTGGGAAACTTCCCATTCTAAAGAACACTTGCCATTTTAGGAAACTTCCCATTTTGGGAAACTTTCTTTTTTGGAAGGTTTCCATTTATGGAAGATTGACCGATAAAAGTAAAAAGGGAAATGTCAATCTTAGTAACCGGTTAAGTTAAGACAAACCAGATCTCCAAGTGAGATTCTACGCAACTCAGGAATCTTAGTCAGAAACCGAGTTGGGCGCTGTAAATATTTCGGATAATTTCATACCGGATATATCGACTCATAACCTGTAAATTGGTGAGGTGGTTGTTTGGGTGTCCATAGTAATTCCACAAATTACTATGTGTGGCCTACCGTCAAATGATTTAGTAAAGGAAAATACTTGTGCTAAGGTGGCGTAAACGGAAACCAAACTTCGAGTCGATAATCGGAAATAAGCGTAATGTTTGAAAAAGCTGTTAAAAAGAAAGGTACTTGGTCAACACGTGGTCAAATAGGATTTCCTAGTCAAACTAGGAAAAGATCAAGTCAACGATGGAATGACTAATATATTGGTTTATTTGTACAGTCTCTGGTCGAACGTGAGACGGGCTCGACTACGTGGTTAGTTCGAGGTTTTTGCTCGAGGAGCTTTCCGAGCAAGAAGAAGGTCACAATAAGTACAGTGAGTGGACTTTCATTTTAAATATAATGCATGCCATAGACTTTAATTAGTTTCTCTTGTATATGTGATTTCCTCCATTTTATGTTTTACGGTGATTTTGGGAAAATGGGAATTTTATACTTTTTAAAGATAAGTGAGCCGGGAAAGAGGTTCCTACCTTTCCCGTGATTTTAAAGGATTTTCTCGGGATATGATTTTATTGTTATCACCGTTTTGAGATTATGGAGGGGGATGATTTTAAAAAGGGAAACTTGGCTCAGTGGTGCAGGGTTCTTGAGCGGAGGTCGCACGTGTACAAGAGTCGAGGCATAGTCGATCAATCCGTTGCTGCTTGCAAATTCATTAGGGTAAATCTTCCATGTAGACTGCTCTGTCTAACCCAACTTAGATAGTTGAATAGGTTAGTGAAACGTCGATGTGAGTGGAGAGCAGGTTGGCTCCATGATTTAGGGGTTACCTTAATTTGTTCTTGGAAGTGTTTAGAAGGGTTGTCCATTTCAAGGGGGTTTCAGTAAGAAGTTCCCTTGAGGTGGTTCCCGCAGGATTCACTTCGAGTTAAAGGTGTTTAACTCGGGGTGGGTCCTGACAATCTTCTCGTCGTGACTCCCACCATCGGCCATCCTCTCGCCGTCGTTGCCCTACCCGAACCCACCACCACCACACACTTGTGAGACCCCGCACGTTTTAACCGTGGTTAATGACGAGTTACTGAGGTTTAAGTTACATTCGGTAACTTCACGACTGAACGACCACATTCATTTTCGAGTTTCTCAAAGTTCATCAAATTCCTTATTTAAGGACTCGATGTCGTAGTACGTGTCGACACGAGTTTTCCGTTATTTTCAGAATATTTTTCGAAGTTTCTGGTAACTTTTAATTATTATTCTGGTAAATAGTTTTTACCATTTAACTTTTACTTTTTAACTTCTTTAAATCTGGACCGTTGGATCTTTTCTAGATCTAATCCTGGCCGTCTATTTTTCTTTTTAAAAGGGGTGAGACCTTTGACCGAAGTCAAAGATCCCACCTTCAGGTCAACGACTCTCCTGCTCCGGCGACCTCCGCTCGACGCCGACGATTCTAGCCACCACTCGCCGGCGGACTACCACCATTCTCTTCCTCTCTTTCTTCTCTATCTAGCCCAATTCTTGGATCACCTAGGCGTCTGCCGTGGAGGAAGATCGGAGGAGGAGAGAACTCTCCTGAGTTCTCTGATTTCCGGCAAACGAGGCGGAGTTAGGGCGCGTGGAAGGTAAGGTTCTTCTCTCGTCTTCTTCTTCCTTTTCATGTCCCCAAACCTCTGAATCGAGCCCTGATCGAGTTTCCCCTTTTGCCTGTTTTTCTGCCTCTTTCTGGGTTCTCGAGTTCTTCCTCCGGTGAGACTGTTCTTCAAGTTCTGGGCGTCTTCTTCAGGTCCTGGTGAGTTCTATCAACTTTTGGAGGAGGTTTGGAGCCACTGAAATCGATTGGGAGCAGAGGCAGAGGCACTGGATTTCGGTTCAGTGACAAGTATGGGGTGGAGGAATCAGTAAGGAGGCTGCTGTGATTTGGTTGCAGGATCATGGACTGGAGCAGAACATAGAGGGTAAGGTTTGAGCCTTGTGTTAATGTTTGGTATGTGTTGTTGAATTTCTGTTGTTGTTGTACTGTGTTGTTGTTGGAGATTAATTGTTGTTGTTTGGATTCCTGCATGTTTGTCGTAACTTAGAGATGAAGAAACGGGAAAACTCTGGCGAAATTCATGCAAGTTGCAGGAATCCGATGACGGTTCTGGTAATGCTATGAATCCGGCTGAAATGGTGAGAGGTAGTCTTCAAATCACTTAAGATATATATTGTTTTCGTTTAGTCAAGTTAAGAGTCGTGATCGGAATTTTACGTAAGGAAACGTACTAAAACGGAAACCAACCATAATTGGGAGCTTTTCTATTTTGGGAAACTTTCTATTTTTGGAAACCTACTAATTTGGAAAACTTTCCATAATGGGAAAGTTTCCATTAAAGGAAAGTTTCCAGTTTGGGAAAGTTTCCATTAAAGGAAAGTTTCCAGTTTGGGAAAGTCCTATTTTCAGAAAAAAAAAAAAAACGGTTTAATAAAGAATTGAAATTGAACGAAGTTTGACACAGTTTGGTTAAATTGGTAAAGTGTTAAATTGTTATCGGAAAAAGGATAACTGGAAATTCCAGAAATGTCAAGTTGACAGTTTTGAGAAAAAAAATTAGTGATTCACGTAAATCGATAAATCGACTCTTGGTAAATAAATTGGTTAATGTGACACGTTGGGTGTCCATCGTAATTCAACAAATTATTATGTGACACCTTAACGCCAAATTAAAATGGTTAAGGAAAGTTCAGAAGTTAAGTCGGAGTTCCGATAAATGAGCAAAGAGTCGATAACTGGAAAAGAAAGTCAAAAGGGTTAAAGTGTAATAAAAAAGAATTGGTTGGTCAACTTAGTCAAAGTGGTCATTCCTGGTCAAACTAGGAATGCTGAGGTCTATTGACTGTTATTGTTTCTTGGTTGGTAAGCTACTTAAATTCTGCAGCGAATCATTGGTCGAGGTAGCTTACGCGGTGACCTCAGTTCACCGAGGCGGTTCCTGAAAGCTTGGAGCATACGTAAGGAACAGCTATTCCAGGTAGGGAAGCTGAACCCCCTTTGGTAGTGGTTTTGTATATATGTGAAAGTGCATGATTTTGTATGCTTATGGTCAATGCCTCGGGAAAGTTTTCTTTATATATGTGATAAATGACTTATGACTGGGCCAAGAAAACCCGAGGCTAGACGTAAATGATTTTTATGTGACGACTTGGATCTAAAAGTAGTACCGTTGTCCTGATTTTCGGTGCTTGGCCTGAGAGTGGTGGGACCTAGTATATAGTACTCCCACGGTGTCGATGACTGTGAACCTCCGGAGGGGCAATGCCCTGTTTATTTTATTTTCCCGCTTACTCTTGTCTCGTACAGAGTTAAGCGAGCCGTAAGTGCGGTGTGTACTTTTAGGAAGCATAGGTAGTTGGCCCCGGTTTGCTGTATAGACAAACCCGGGATTCGGCCGTCTAGATCCGTGAAGCCCTGCAGACCGTATTTGTTCATTGAGCGCTTTAGCCCCCGTTTTAGCATACTGCATAGTTTTTCCCGAAAGATATAAAATGATGATTTTGTGTGCCAAGGATTTTCAAAATGGTTTTATTAAGAGCTCAAATCTATATGTATATCTATATGGTTTTATGGTTTTCAAACCTATCATTGGTGGGCCTATATGTGAGCACGCGATGACGACGCTCATCCCTACAACAGATTGTTTGCAGGTACTGTGTACCGTGACAGGATAGATAGAGAGAGCTGTGTGTGGAGCCTCATTCCTTCCTCGATGTTTGGTCCGAGTTGTAATCACTTTTCCTGTTTTATCCTTAGGGTCGTTTACCAGAGCATTTTACATAAACAGTAAAGGTGTCACCCTGAATTGTTAACCTTGTTTTATATTTTTATTGTTGTCGCTAAAGTTTTTTATTGGCCCTTTAATTTGACCATCTTCCGCGAAATTAGAAAAACTCTGATTAATGTTTTAAGAGATTATTTGGTACCACTCAAAGTTTAAAGTTTAATTTTATTTTACTTACTAAAAAGCCTAAGACTTTAGGTTATTAAGTTGTTGGCACGTCCTTCGGAAGTGTTGGCTTCTTATTGGCTTAAAATTGTGACCACTATAGTTTCCCCTCCCGGGACGCTACAACACTACACACCACCACCACCACCACCATCACAACCACCCCACACCACAACACACCACCACCACGTCTACCACACACACCATCGCCATCACTACCACCACACACGATCACCACCACCACCACACACACACCATCACCACCACCACACACACCATCACCATCACTACCACCACACACTAGCACCACTACACACCATCACCACTGCCACACACACCACCATATACCACCACCACACACCATCACAACCACCACACACTTGGAGAGGTAGAGGAGGGAGAGTGAAGAAGGAAATGCAGAAGAAGGAGAGTGAAGAAGGAAAGGCAAATAAAGGAGAGTGAAGAAGAAAGTTTCATTCAAATTTTTTGAAAAAAATAGGAAAAATCTGTCGGCTAAAGTCAAAAATTTGACTCGTCGGCTAAAGTTAAAAATTTGACTCGTCGGCCAAAGTCAAAATTTTAACTTGTTGGTTAAAGTATAGTATAGCCAACGAAAAAAAAATCCTCGGTCTGTTTTTTGGTTATTTCGTCGGCTATACTACTTTTTCCAGTAGTGAGAGGTTGATTAGGAATTCCTAGTCCAAGATAATCATGCAGTGCTTGATTAATTATTCCATTAAAAAGTTCAATGCTTCATGTAGATAAGTACACAAATACTAATTTAGATGATCGATCGTGATGAAATACAGGCTTACTCTTGGTAATCCGCATAATGTATGCATGTATCAGTTCATAATGTACGTAAAAGCTACTTGCCAAAAAGAGAATGTATATAATTAACAAACAATTAGCTCGGTATTCCGATCTTGCATGTATTCTCTTGTATATCTAATCGATTACTTTTGGTTCGATTATTGCATGCAAGGTGCGGGGGATCATGGTCACACGACGCTGGTTTGGAACCAAAGGCTGTCCATAATTTGCAATATTGTAAAAGCAATATCTTATATCCACAAACAACGTCCATACCAAAAGAATATGATAATGAACATCCATGTCAGTGTCAAGGCCTTAAACGTATTAGTGAGCATCGACTTCTCAGCATGTTTATCGGATTACAGGTTAGCAGAGCAAATGGAGATTTCAGAAATAAGACAGGTGATGAAGTCGCCCCAATGGCTGGTGGAGAAGACCAACTATTCAGATGAGTTGTCCCAGAGGGCTGACATTTACAACTTTAGGGTGGTACTGCTAAACATGTTAGCAGGGCCTAAGGGTCTGAGTCTGCTGAGAATGGGGGTGAATGAGAAGAAGGAATCCATGAAATGTGGTATTTTGGATTTAGTTAAGTTTGGTGTGAAGGACGGTAAAGATTAGAGGCAAGTATCGAAGCTCTTAAGGATTGTCTTGACATGTACAAATGCCAACCCGGAGATTAGGAAAAGAAAACAATAGATGAAATTAGTTTTGAAATTTCGAGGATGTAATTAAGCATGCATGCATGGGTAAATTTAAGGATTAGTATAGACAGTGTGTCCATGTTCATTTGCAAGTTTATGTAACTTTTGTTTTAATTGAGGATTTACACTGAATATCATCATCATTGCTCAATAAAAATTACTATTCGGATTAAGTAATCAAAGATTAGAGCGAATGCATTTGTAGCACCTCGTCCTGAAATTTACCTTTTTACCGGGATTAGGTGGGTTACAGAGGGTTGTAACCGCGCTGTTAATTTTCTTCGAATTAATATTCAAGTTTAACATCGAGATATTCTCGGTTCTGGGGGAAAATAGAATTAATGTCCCGAGGGGTGGATTATGTTAATACGAGTCCTCCGGTATGTCCAAAATATTTTCCGGAGCTACGACCTGTTTATTATGAATTTATCCAATTTACGGAAGTAATAAATTAATGTTAATTACTTTACCGTAAAAAGATGACTTTGCGATAAGTCGGGAATTTGCGATGAGTTAGCTATATTTCCTGCATAGCCTGAAGGATACCTCACATAAGTCAACCACCTGAAGATTTAGTTCTTCTTATCAGGCTTCACGGTGTAAGGAGCCTGAGGCATCTTTTTCTGTTCCTGTTTCAACCACAGATGTTTTCTTATCTACATATTCTCAAGATCAATGCTTGTCTTAGGACCGTCTTTCGTCTTCCCCTCCAAGTTGAGCACTGTACCCACCACACTGTCACAGACATTCTTCTCTATGTGCATCACATCTAGGTAGTGTTTGATCAATAACTTACTCCAGTACGGGAGTTCCCAAAATATGATCTTATGTGTCCAGAATTTGTACTTGTCGGGTCTTTCAGGTATTGAGGCCACAATGTCGGGATGATTGCTGAGCCACCCAAAATGGTACTCATTAAGCACTACTAAAATCTCTTCCCCCGTCCATCTATGCGGCTTCACACCCATTTCTACGGTCTCATCAAATGTCCTTGTATCTTCCCGCCATGGGTGATTATGTGGAAGGCGAGTACGATGACCCATCCGGACTATCTTATTGCAATGACTACTGCTCCCCTCCTCGCTAAGGCACTCTGGACAAACCTTGTATCCCTTAACAACGCTGCCCGACAACATCCCTCATGCAGAAAAATCACTGATGGTACCAACAACCATGGCATGCATCTGGAACATCTCCTACTTAGGAGTCATAAGTGGGATGACCAACCTCCTAAAGAAACTTGCACTCTTCAATCACTGGTCTCATATACACATCGAGACACTTCCCTAGATAAGCGGGCCCTGGAATCAATAAGGTCAACATGTTGTATTCCTTCTTCATGCACATCCATAGAGGAAGGTTGTAAGGTACCAAAATCACCGGTCATATACTGTATTGAAGACTCATGTTGTCAAAAGGGTTGAACCCGTCGGATGACAGCCCGAGCCTCACATTTCGGACCTCTGACGCAAAATGAGGAAACTCCCTGTCTATATGCTTCTAAGCCTCCCCGTCAGCAGTGTACCATGGTGTCTTCATCATGCAACTCCCTCTCAGCGTGCCATCTCATAGCTTTGACAGTGTGTGAAGACATGTACAACTGCTCCAGCCTATCCCTCAACAGGAAATACCGAAGTACCTTCACAGGTTTCCTGTTGCTTGTAGGAGTCCGCTTATACCTGTCGGTCCCACATACCGGACAACATGAAGGCCTTCAAGGTCATTCCCGTCTGTATCTTTACTCCAAAACAGAACATAGTCATATCTGCATGCATGGATCTTGATGTAGGAAAGCCTGAGATCTTTCAGGATACGACGGACCTTATGATAAGTGGTGGGATGACGATGACCATCGGGCAGCAACGAAGCAGCGTATTGTATATACCTATCAACAGCCTTCACGGTCGATTTTTCCTCAACTTTGATTAGCATCACCTCCAACACACACTCAAGAACGGTCTTCTTAGAACCGGGTACAGAGGGGTCTGTTGGAAAGCAAGCAGTTTGTTGTACTTATCAATACCAGCAGTGTTGACAGCTTTAGGGACGGCCTGCACCGACGCCTCAGGAATATACTGTCCTTGAGCGCATACACCGCTCTCATGAGGAAACATGTCGTTGATGAAGGCCGTTGTTGGATCGTTTGATGAACCGCCCCTCTCATAAAACTGCCCATGATCATGCAGATTCCCTGATGATATTTTACCGTGATATATCCAACATGTGTAACTGTCCCAGAATCCGTTATTCTTCAGGTGCTCTCATACTATCTCCATTAGTATTAATCTTGGGTCGGGGCGTGACAGTATTAATCTTTTTTATCGGCTATGCTGCTTGTTTTTCTTCTTTCTTGAGATCTGTCTTCATGGTTTTCCTTTCTCTCCGACCAGCATGTCTTGTACATAGACCTCTCTATATATGGTCATTTAGTCAGACAATTTAGGAGCTTCCTCCTGAAAAGGAAGAAAGGATTGTATGAGGAGAAAGAAAAGATTGGGAGCCGATTTGACAGTTGTGATTCTCTGTTGGGTGCATAGATCAATTTCAGGTTTTGAAACTTTTGGCTGCAAGGTAAGCTACTACTGTGTCTGTGTTAGTTTTTGGTCATGGTATTTGATTTAAAAATAGAGTTATGGTTGATATTAGATTTTAAATTAGTGAAAGGGCAGAGAAGCTGAGAAGATGGTGGTGGTGTGGGCTATATGGCTAAATATATTTCGGGTGTGTGTGAAGAGCTATTTTGGGAGCCACACTCTTTTCTTTTGGTCTTATGGTAATTAATTTATCGACTGGTTTTGTTATTCGAAGTTTTTTTTTTTATTTTTGATTTCGACTGAATTGAAATTTGATACTTTGGTGTTGATGTGTCCTTTGATTTTATTGGAAGTTGGTGATTAAGATAAAGATAATAAAATGTTGTTTGGTTGTCGAGATCTTAAAGGGAAATAGAATGTGCAAATTTGGAATGTGTTGAACAATTTAGTTGAGTCGATAAATGGGTGTTATTAGTTATCTAGTGAATTAGGAGAGCGGTTGGGTGCATCTGGTTCATATGCACCGGGTCATCACCGTTCTTTTAACATGATTACAAGTTTTGGAAAGGGACAAGAAAGAGAACCCGAGTTCAGACCGACAGTAACGAAACCATACCAAATGAAAATAAAGAACTAAATTTATAAAAAAAAAAAAATTGGTCTATGGTGCATATGCACCAGGTGCACCGTAGAATTTTTGAGCGAATTACTAAGTGGCATCTAAACTTACAAAGTTTACTAAAGAATTGGTTAAGTTTTTAGAATTTGAGTTTGTGGATTAAGTGATCGCTTGGATGATTATATTGGTGATGATGCTCAATGTGCTCAGTGTACTCAGTATGAGTTCATAGAATTTGAGGGTTTTATGTAGTATGCATGGTTCTTGAAATCGATTGAGTTTCAGATACTCAAAATATTATTTGAGTTTTGGGTTTCCATTTTGTATCTGCTTTGGATTTATTATTTGAAATTTATTATAAATTTTTAAATCAAGGTATTACAGTTACATTCGCTGATCAATTAAACCGGTGGTTCTTAACACCTACACTCAAGGTAAAGTTAAGAAAACAAGGAGTGAGAACTTATTGTTTATCTATCGTTTGGCACAAGCTCCCATTTCAGAGACATCATTCTCTGGTGTGTTTACTGGATTAGTGGCGAAGCCATTATTAATGTCCCAGAAAAGAGATGTATCCTACAACACTTGCTTCACAACATCTTTAACAATTTTTCCAACACCAATTGACCTCAAGTTAGCGAAAGAGTTTTCCAGTGACAGAGCAAGATACCAAGAGTGGATTGCAGCTTCACTATGTCTCAGGAGTCTTAAACAAACAAAACACAAAACAGTTTGACATTCAACACATCAGAAGAAACTATGAAGCTGCCATGAATTAGACACAATATGGTTCGGATCAATGACACACGTATTATGATAAGCAAGTTAGTTTTGGACAAACAAGGAAAGGCATTCTATTTTTAATGATCGAGTTTATCCTTGAGACATAATATCTACAACAAGACCAGATATTCTTTCTGCTGAATCTATAGATTTCAGATACAAATACGGAACTATGAAAATTTAACATTTGACATCATATGTCACCTACAAATTTCCTACATATACAACTGTAGCCTCTAAGTTGTTGAATTACTTTCGCCAAAAAAATTAAGAGTTGTTTTGCTGTTTCCCATCTCCTTTACAAATGAGTTGTTTCATTCATTTAAACTTGAACACCATTATAAGAACAAAATACAGGGTTTGTTTCTCTTCAATTTAATCCTACCTTCCAAAAAACCCATCTTTAGTCATTGACGTGCTCCAAAATCAGGGCGCGTTACAATTTAAGAACCCTTTTGACAATTGTAGTATAAGGCAAATAAGGTTCGGTCAATCCGAGGATTAAAGGTGCTCCTATCACAATGGTGAAACAAGTTAGTAGATAACAAAATAAGTATGTACAAGTATTATTTACAAAACAATTATTTACAAGATATAAATACAAATATTCACATTTATTTATTTATAAATTTACACATGGTACAAGGTGAATAGGGGGGTTTATGGTTTGGTTTCTAACATCCTAAAAACAGAAAATAAAAGCTAAACTAATATATACAAGTGATCAGTTCATTCAACATTTTAAACAGAGATAGATTCAAATTCCACAAACACAAAAATATCAAGTCTCAAATCCAACAATCTGAAATCTTTGTAAATTTGAATAAAAAGAAATAATCTCGAAATATAAGCCTGAAAAGGTCATGTATCTCTTTAATTCTTCTTACTTTATCTCTCTAAGCACAGAGAAGTTTAGAACCTAAGATATTTCATGTCACATCCCAATCCTAGAATTATTTTACGGATGGTTGCTTTGGTCTTTTACCATTTAAAGTAACCGTTTAACCTTACAATGATCGTAAAGTTGAATTTTCGTTAAGTCCAGAATTTATACGAGTTCGTGGACACGTAGCACGCTCAAATCAGAGTTCGTATGAAGAAGTTATGGTCTAAAAACAGAAGTTACTATTTCTGAAAAAGGGTTATAAAAGGAAAACTTACCAAAAGAGGTAAGTGGTAAAAATCAGTTTTTTTTCTAACTTTCTCTCTCCTCCTTTTCGACCGAAACCGCTGCCGAATCTTCTCTCCTCCACCGCGTCGCCTTCCGGCCACCTCAAGCCGCCACACCGGTCTCAAAATGACCGCCTCTGAGTCTACTTCAATTCTAGGTAACCTTTTCGACCTATTTCGCCTTGGTTTAGGAGAAATGTTGATTTGTTTGCCTAGTGTACAGTGTTGAGTCTAGATCCGATTTCTCCCTCCTTAGGCCACTTATTTGTAAGTTCTTTATATTAGAATAGGTTTTAGGAGTACTACTCAACCCTAAAGTTTGGTGAATTGATTTGGAGTGTGGAGGGAGAATTGAGGATTTGAAGTTTTTATGTTTAAAATTTCGGTTCCATTGTTCATCACGTAATTGACCTAGTTAGAGGCCGAATTGGCCTTCGAGTTGAACTAGAAAGTTGTTCCAAATGACGAGACGAAACTACTGTTAAAATGTAGTGGTGATCGGAGGTCGCCGGAATTTTGGCCAGAGTTTCTACCGACGGTCGCCGCTGGTAGCGATGCTGCCACTTTTTGATCAGTTTTTCATACCCATTAAATAGTATAAATTGAGATGAGTCTATGGTTTAAATTTGGTAATTTTTAGAGGAGTTTTGGTTAGGTTTTGGAATTTTTCAAGTTTAATATTTTCGGCGGATAATAAAATATTATTCCAACCATCGATTATTGTCGGTTAAGGTTTAACAAAAAATTTTTAAGGAGTTCTAAGTTGTTGGTGAAGGTCGGGGATTTTTAGTTGACAATTTGAGAAGTGTGGAGACGATGAACGAGTTGTATGCTCACAAATGTGTACACCTATGTTATTTAATTATTATTCTAGCGTCTGAAAAATTAATATTAATTGTGGAACAAGACGCGAAAAGGCTCGTGTTGTGGAGACTTCGCTTGAGCGGAGTTCGGGTTTTCGTCAGGCTAAGGCCTCAGTCTGTGAGTGGACTTTTATTTTAAATATAATGCATGCAACAAATTTTTATTAAGTTTCTCCTTTATTTATGAGAATTTCCTCCATGTTGAGATTTATGGTGATTTTGGAAAAATTGGGGATTTATTATTTTTCAAAGATAAGTGAGTCGGGAAAGAGGTTCCTACCTTTCTCGTGAGTTTTGAATGATTTTCTCGGAAAAATGATTTTAAGTTGTTATCACCATTTTGGGTTATGGGGGGATTATTTTTAAAAGGGGAAACTTGGCTCTTGGAATTTAATGATTTGAAGTAAAGTCAGGGAACCGGTTTCGGATGCTTGGAAAAGTTTTAAATCTAATGTTTTTGGGGAAAAGTCATGGGTGTTTTGATTTTGATTTTTGATTTAATCACCACGAGGTTTTAAAGGATTTTCAAGTATATATGTTTATATGTATTGCTAGCTAGCATGGACCCTCTCCGGATTGTAGCTGGTCAGACCCTCTTCAGTGGTAGCTGGTCGGAAGGACCCTCCCGAATAGAATGGGTCAATGGACCCTCTCCGATAGAGCTGGTCAATAGACCCTCTCGTGGATAGAGCTGGTCAGTTGTTTTCTCGTGGTCAAGATGAAACTATTCCCCACTTTTAAATTCTGGATTTGAGCCAAGGGGATTGGTGAAAATGATGTTTTAACCATTTTTCTTAGTTGTTGCGTGTGTATGAATTTCAAGAGAAATAAGAGGGAAAACAAAAAGTAATTATTTTTTTCTCACGTTTCGATATTAATTTTGTTCACTCACTATAACGTCGTGTGTTTTAAATGTTTTCCCATGGGCCCTTCGTTTTCAAATGTCCAGTGTTGCAGAGTTCCTATGAGGTCACGCGTATCGAAGTCGAGGCATAGTCAATTAATTTGCTGTCCCAACAAGATTGTTTAGGTATCATTTCCATGTAGATTTCTCTAATTACCCCTACTTAGCTAGTTGAATAGATTGTTGAAGCATAGAGGTGACTTGGAGATCAGGATAGCTCGAGGAGTTGGGGGTTGAATTAAATTATTCATGGAAGTGTTGAGTTGGTTTGTATGAAGGGTTGTCCATTTCAAGGGGGTTTCGGTAAGAAGTTTCTTGAGGTGGTCCCCGTAGGATTTACTTCAGATTAAAGGGATTTAACTCAACGTCGACTCAAAGTACTCATCCACACTAAACATGAATCTTTAAGATCTAAAGAATTTTGAGATTAAACACAACCATATCCGAGAAGTCGTAACATGTAATTATGTAGTTTACGTTTTCAACCATTATTACATAGTTTCCACCACTTTGGATCTATACTTACTTGAAGAAGTTTAACACAAATCCTGGTAATCAGCTAGCATGCATTCTAGCTTTAGTAATTAAACAAAAACATAACCTTTCAATCAATAAGAATCACATGATCAGATTGTAGGAAAATCATCAACAAGACATCAACATAATTTATAAAATACTGAATCCAAAGAACACAATATCAAACGAAGCATGCTTCCAAAACTCAAGTCTAACATCCGAAATATGCTATTAAATTTGCTAGCGAAGTCTAAACAAAAGTGAAGGTAGCGTTTACACTTTATCGGTCTTCAATGAAGTTTGATGACGACAAAGGGATGCTGGACTTCAATGCTTCAAGTTACCAACGCTGCTGCCTTCATGTAGAAGTCCTTCAAGGCTTGGCAAAAGAGGATGAACTCGACAACAGTGGAGAGGAGTAGACTGCACGAATTTGCTGTGTGTTTCTCTAGTTTTTAACGTGAATGAACGACCATTTTTTTTGATGTAGAGTGCCTCCTTATATAGTGGTCATGTCGCCTGTTTGAGTCCCTCTCCACCATTGATTTAAATCTGATCCAATGACCACAAATAATAGCACAATTGAATCAAATAATATTCCATATATTCCTCCAGAATTCTTATGCATTAAGTCTTCGAATTGGGCTTGAATTGTGACCGGATACATTGCTTGTGCTTCAAATGGAATCGACTGAATAATTGCTTGATTGTTGCCGATTTGATGCTGATAATTCATTCCTTGTTTCTTGCCGATTTGGTGATGATAATTCTCATATATATGCTCTAATTAATGTTCCTAAAAAGGAAGAAAATAATCAGATTTAAACTCTAGAAATATTAGGAATTGTTATGGAGAAACAAAAGGTAAGAATCTCCCTTAATTTTCTTAATTAAAAATCAGTAATTATCTTTGATTTGAGAAAGATTTCTATCGAAATTTGCTGCATAATCTCCATTTAAATTCGGCCAAATCGCTTGGGAATTTCGATTCCATTTTGTGATTCCATCATCTTCATTTAATGCTCATTCATTCTTTGGCAATTTATTGATTTTTATGAATATGAGGTTTCTCAAAATGAATTAGGAAAACCATAATAGGAAAGTTTCACAAGTAGTAAGTTTACTAAATCAAAATAAGAAAGTTTCTTAAAATGAACTACTCAACATTCCCAATTTGAAACATGAAAGTTTCCTAAAATGATTTATCCTTCTTGATTTGTCGGTTTTTAGTTTCATTTTCCGTTTTTATGCTCTTTTACCTTCACAATAACAAAACATGTTAAAAATGACATTGTTAAAGAATAACATAACTAAAAGGATAAAAATGCGTTAATAACATAACATATAACTAAAACTCATGTTTCATCAAAAGATCAGGATAATTTTTTTGGTCAAAAGATCAGGATATTATATTTTTGGTGAAAAGATGAAGATATTTGTGGAAATATAAAAAGGACTTGGTACAAGGAACATAAATTGAGTGGAGGACGTGGCGGCAGTGTTGCGTTGCATGTTTAATTGTTAATATATGGGAGTAGCAAAATGAAGAATGGGTTGATGATGATGAGCATACAGGTGGTGTAATATATAGGGAGTAGCAAAATGAAGAATGGGTTACCAAACCGAACCAAAAACTATGGAGGTTCCTCTGATCCCCAGACGCCGCGGCTTCAAACGCCGCTCCGACGCCATCACCTTCGGCTCTTCTTTCCAGAAAGCAGCCGCTCTCGTCGACTTGGTATCTCTCTCTCTCGTTTCCCTCAATTCTCTTGTTCAGTCTCTGATTGAAACTTGCAGGCGGAAGACGGCATTGGCATGCCGGAGCAGATACTCGATCTCTCGTCTTTTCAAAGTGCTGCCAAGTACTACTTCCTCTACATGCGATTCAACTTCCTTTGGACCCTGCTCTACTTGGCTCTCTTGATTCTCAATTTCCTTGAGAGACCTCTGTGGTGTGCAAATCTCACTGATTATACATGCAGTGACAGAGACTACTACTATCTTGGCCAATTGCCTTACTTAACTCCTACAGAGTCCCTTATCTATGAGGTGGCTACTTGTTCAAATTTGCATACCCCAGATGGCTATTCTTTTCTCCTCTTTTTGTTTTAATTGTGTCTGTGTTAATGTCATTACTTATCTCAGTTTTGTTCTGTTGTGTGCAGGGCATAACGCTGATTGTACTGATGGTGCATACTCTCTTTCCAATTTCATACGTCGGGTTCCATCTCTATTGGAAAAGTAATCTTACTATATTTAAGGTGGGTGTATGCTTTGGGGGATCTTCAGTTAAACATCCCTTTGTTTCTTAAGTGTATACCTTTTCTAGCACAGTACATTTAAGGAAATCCTGTAAACTTTTTCCCTTATTTTGATAGCTGCCTGGTCCTTATTTTTTACTGATAGGAATACAGTGTATTCCAAGGAGTAATTTACAAGGAAAATAGGAAGTATGTGATGTTTTTATCATGTGACCAAGCGTAAAATTCGCCTTTCCATCTTTTCGTAAAGTTTATTTGTCATAAATGGAATAAAGTTATGTTCTAGGATTGTAGTTATGTACAGGAAGAAATAAATTAGCTTCTAGTAAATTTTCTAGTGGCCATAGTAGTATACATGAACTACTTTATGATTTCTAGATGTGTGCTTTTATGACCACTGATATCGTCAACATCATATGTAATGGAGAAAATAGGGCAGCTTCTGGTATGCAAATGGTTAAAAACAATGGTTAAAAACAATATTTGAGATGTTCGTTGAATGTACAAACTTCTTCGTACTATTTTTGTTGTGTAGTGTAATGATATATATGTAATTTTTCTTTTTACAGATCATGTGCCTTTTGATTTTGGTTGCTGATTTACTGGCTTATGTTCTCTATTTGTCTCCGGTCGCCTTTGAGTCTCTCCCTCTCCGGGTCGCTCCATATATCAGAGTCATCTTTTTCATCTTGAGCTTTAGGTATTGTGTGATACCCTATTTGTGCTTATTATTGCAATGATGGGGAAATTCAGTAAGAGGTTTCTGTCAAGTTCAGTGAAACATGTGGAGGAATAACTGATCTAAATGAAATTGTGTGCATGTGTGTATTTTCTTTAATTACT
Source organism: Comarum palustre (assembly GCA_951800085.1). Taxonomy (NCBI): domain Eukaryota; kingdom Viridiplantae; phylum Streptophyta; class Magnoliopsida; order Rosales; family Rosaceae; genus Comarum; species Comarum palustre. Next base: position 21,644,470 of record OX637572.1, read on the forward strand.
TTTAATAATGCAACTTTGGTTTTACTTGTGATTTCATTCTACCAGACTCATAATTCCTTGTTAGAAAATGCTCTTGTATCGCTTTCACCAAGGAAGATAATAAATGCAGCTACAATCACACTGAATTTAATCATTTAGTTGAGGCAGCTTTAAATCTATTTTATTATTGTTTTATTTTATTTTATTTTATTTTTTACCTTTTGGTTTAGTTATTTGGTGGTAAGGGATGCAAGGAACATAGCTCATAGATAAGGGACCAAAGTACCTTTTGGTTTACCTAAAAAGGTAAACTAAAATACTACAATACCTTTTGGTTTACCTCTACTTCCAAATATTCAAGCTCTTAGGATGCGAGGAACATATTTAGAGTCTACACTACGCCCCACATTAGCTTAACATGCTATTTTGATTCATTGCAAGAAAAGTAAGACCAAAAAGAAAAAAATAAAAAAAGTTAGTGACAAATTAGAAGCATTGATATCTGCTCATCTATTTTTGATTTAGGAGCTACACCATGCTACTAACTGCAGATAGTCCGGCATGCAACTGACTTTAGGCTTGTAGAGAGATTTTTGCCTTCCATTTATCAAATATTTAAATTGGGAACCACTAGTATAATTGCTGGTATGTAGATTAAGTTCGTGAAGCAGAGTTTCCTACAGGCTAATTAATTGTTTCTTTTAGGCACCCACTTATGTTATATGGTGCATAATTTGGCTAGTTAATCATTATTGTTTCCTCCTAGTTTAACGACGTAACTACAATATTTATTTTCTCAATTTCTTTCATTGATAGGGAGTTACGATCGTGCATGCTCATCTTGGCTGGAATGTTTGGCACATTTTTGAACGTCTTGGTTTGTTAACTATCCATTGTTATCTAGTACTGGTGTTTTTTACTGTTAAATGCTAATTTTTGTGGGGGATTTCACAGTATGATTTCTGTGATGACACGCTTCCATTTGATTTCGTTTGGATTTCAACTTTTTCAGTTCCATACAGATGCATTATCTCTACTATATTCATTTCACAGTTTAATTATTCTATTGCAGGCTTTAGGGCTTTTATTTCTTCTGTTTTCCAGTTGGATAGCTTATGTCATGTTTGAAGATACTGACCAGGGGACAACAGTATTTACTTCATACGGTACCACGTTGTGTCAGATGTTCGTATTATTCACCACATCCAACAATCCAGATGTCTGGATACCTGCCTACAAGTAAGTGTTGCCTAAAAAATTGAATAACATACATCATATCCCTCGTGTTTTTAGTTACAGCTAGTAACACTAAGTCCATTGTTTTGATTCATACTTGTTTCACTTTAACTTCCAGTCATTTTAGCTCCTTTCCAAAACTAGGACTGGGTTATAGTTTCCTTGTTTTCTAGTTTCACCTTATTTTCCTAATTTTTTCATGATGCATAAATTTCAACTCCTATTCATTTCATATGGTCCTTAGTATCAGTGTCTAATGATATTCTGTTTTGATTATAGGGCTTCACGTTGGTATTGCTTGTTTTTTGTTCTATACGTGTTGCTGGGAGTCTATTTTGTCACAAATTTGATTCTTGCCGTTGTATATGACAGCTTCAAAAGCCAGGTGCGGTTTATTCATGGGTGAAGCTTCTTTTTACTTGTGAATTAACATGATAACACAGTGCATTCTGCTTCTGAACAACTATTTAGATGAAATAATTATATTCCTATTTAATTGGCACATGTGTATGTAATACTGATATCTTTCCTTGTGCAAGAACAATATTTGATCGATTATTTCTACAATATTCAGGAATATGAAATTTGCAGGCTAAATTGTCATTTTATTGTAGCTTGTAAAGCAAGTTTCTGAGATGGACCAGACAAGGAAAACTATACTGGAGAAAGCCTTTCACTTGATAGAAAAAGATGTAAGTGATGGTGTTCCTTACTCAGTGGATTTTCTTCTGGCATGCTATCCATCAAGTTTTTCATCTGTTTTATACATAGGAAAAGAGCTATGATAGTCTTTTTTTATCTTTCATGCTTATCATATTCTGTACTTACGGGGGCAACCATCTTTCTCTTACACAGGAAAAGAGCTATGATAGTCTTTATATCTTTCATGCTTATTATATTCTATATTTAGTGGGGCGACCAAAATCACTCCTCTAGTTCCTATAGCATGGTTCTAATGGTTTTTCTATGCTTGACAGAATTCTGGTTACATCAATAAGGAGCAGTGCATACGTCTATTTGAGGAACTAGACAAATACAGGTAATTCAGTCTCATCTATATTGTCAAGACCTATTCCGGGTTAAAACCCCTTTAACCCGAAGTAAATCCTGCGGGGACCACCTCAAGAGAACTTCTTACCGAAACCCCCTTAAAATGGACAACTCTTTCTACAAACCAACTCGGCACTTTTATGAATCATTTAAAACTTACCCCCAACTCCTGGTGTCATCCTGCTCTCCAAGTCACAACTATGCTTTACGATCTCATTCCACTATCATGGTTGGGGTAATCAGAGCAGTATATATGGAAGTTATACCTAAAACACTAAATTAGCAACAACGGGTTAATTAGCTATGTCTTGACTTCGGTACGTGCGACCTCAGGAACCCTGCAACACTGGGCATTTGAAAACGAAAGGTTCAGGGGAAAACATTTAAAAACAATATTAGCGTGAGTGGACGAAAATCAAATATGAAAAGGTAAAAATCTTTTCATGCTTTCCTTTTTGATTTTTCAAACTTCACATGCCGCAGCCAATAAGAAATGAATAAATAAATCATAAAATGAATCCCTTGGCTAAAATCCATAATTAAAGATGTGGAGTATCCTCAACCACGAAAAACAACCGACCCGCTCTACCACGAGAGGGTCTATTGACCAGCTCAATCGGAGAGGGTACCATGATTCGCTCTATTCGGAAGGGTCCAACCGACCAGCTACCACCGAAGAGGGTTCTGACCTGCTCTATCCGAGAGGGTCCTACTGACCAGCTACCACCGAATAGGGTCAGACCAGCTACTATCCAGAGAGGGTACTATCTCCATCTGGAGATGGTCCATGCTAGCATGCAATACATATAATCATATCCTTGAAAATCCTCTAAAAAACCTCGTGGTCAAATAAATCGAAAACCAAGTCAAAACTCCTATGACTTTACCCCAAATACATTGGATTTAAAACATATCTAGAAACCCGAAACCGGTTCTCTGACTTTACTTTAAAATCGTTAAATCGAAAAGCCAAGTTTCTTCTTTTTAAAGTAATTCCCCTCCATAACCTAAAATGGTGATAACAATTAAAAACCATATTCTGGGAAAATCCTTTAAAATCACGGGAAAGAGGTCTTAGGCTGACGAAAACCCGAATTTCGCTCAAGTCAAGTCCACAACACGAGGCTCTTCGCGTCCTGTTTCATAATTAATATTAATTTTCTGGACGCAAGAATAATAATTAAATAGCATATGCATACAGCTCGCTCATCGGCTTCACATTTCTCAAATTGTCAACTAAAAATCCCCGACCTTCACCAGCAACTTAGGAGTCCTTAAATTAATTCTTAAACCTTATCCGGCAATAATCGATGGTCAGAATAATATTTAATTATCCGTCGATACTACTAAACAAGAAAATTTTAAAACCCTAACCAAAACTCTTTCAAAAATTGTCAAATTTAAACCATAGACCACATTATATACTATTTAATGGGCATAAAAAACTACCCAAAAAGTAGCGGCACCGCCGCCAGCTCCGTCGACGGCGGCCGTCAACAGAAATCCCAGCCAAAATTCTAGCGACCTTCGATCGCCTCCAAATTTTACCAGTAGCTTCGTCTCGTCATTTGGAACAACTTTTTAGTTCAACTCGAAGACCAATTCGGCCTCTAACTAGGTCAATTACGTGATGAATTACCCAAAAATTTACACATCAAAACTTCAAATCCTCAATTCTCTCTACACACTTCGAATCAAGCTACCAAATTCTTAGGGATTATAGTACTCTTAAAACTCATCCTAATCATTTAAAGAACTCAACAATTGGTGATCTAGGGAGGGAGAAATTCGATCAAGAACAATCATTGTACACATGATGAACAAATCAGAATTTCTCCCGATTTACGACGAGTTAGGTCGGAAAACTTACCTAGGAATGAAGACTCGGAGACCGATCTTTTGATACCGGTGCGGCAGTGATTGGTGGCCAGACGGCGGCGTTGTGGCGGTCGAAAGCTCCGACAGTGTTTTCTGTCAGGGGATAGTACCACTTAAAATAATAATATTGTTTTCAAATATCTACTTTTTTAGAACTCTTCTGAATCGCCTCACGAATAGAATTGTCATAACCCTATACACCTGCCCTTTACGATCAACATCTTTACTGATCTTCCTTAAAAGCCAATTTCCAATATACTAGCCAGAAGGTTATTCACATAGGTTGTAAGGAAATAAACTTATTCACGTAACAAGGACATACGTGACACTAGACATCCATTATAACTCCAAGGATACCCAACATATTCCACAAACTCATTTAACCTTGTCACATTTAACCAACGTAGCACTCCTTACGTGGATGATAACCTCTAATAATCCCTCATTTTTTGACACCCGGCCACTCTTCTCGGGTCAAAACTAAAGCATCTGAAGTCTTACTGCAGATCACAATGATTTTCTCTTGAATCATTGATCAACTGAATCACCGAATTCTTACTGTACTCCATCTCATTTATGAGGTGGAATACGACACTGCCTATCACTGATCCACCAACTATAGTCCTCGAAAATTACTATTGTTTTTCACGAAAAAATAACAAATTCTGTCATGCGCTGAAAACATCCGTTGGCAACAATTTCCTGTTGCTCAAGCCAGATTATAACCACTCAAAGGCTTGTCCACATCTTTCCACTCGCTGGAAACAGCTAATCCGAACGAGAACAAAGTTCGTTACCATCACCTGGTTTGAACCTCATGACGTCAAGCAACAATTCGTTATCAAACTACTCAATAACTCGGCGTCAAAGCCAAACGTTAACACGCTATATCTCCAATATTCACCCATACTTATAGCGATCAACTAACCCTCCAATCGTACCGATTGAGGATTTCGTGCCCCGCAAACTATAGGAACCCAAAATTCTAAATGATAAAATACTTCGCATGCAGAATCAAGGCTCCCGGTACTCCATGAAGAAATCCATAGCCAAATCGAATCACGTGAACTTTTTCTCCTTTCAAATATGTCACAAGATCCGATTCATGTTTTTCGTCGTACGAGCCTAATGAATAACAATATTCTTACTGCACATGACCGCTAAAACGATCTCACTTGTCTACATCAAACAATATCTTAAAGATATGAAACATGAAAACAGTGTTGCAAATGCTGCATTCAGAATATCTAATTCTGCAAACATAAGGACCCAAAAAATTTACTTCTCCAAGAAAGTTAAACGCATAACTACGTTAAACTCTCCTTAACCGTCTACTCTAATAAGACAAGTTGGGATCCCTCACTTCTCAAATAAAATCTACAACTCATAAGACTTAGTTGACGTCTTAAATATAAGAACAATCAACTTAAAAAGTCTAGAGAAGTTGATAATACTCTTTGTCACTATGCTACGCTTACCTATATTAATTTAAATGGGGCAATAGCAAGACATCAATCCACTCGATGAGACGCCACGAGTCTCATCGTTCTTTACGTTGAGCCTTGGGTGACACAACTGCGAAGCCCAACTTAATTTAAAATCTCGATCCAGAGAAAACGTTAACAGGACCACAGTTCCAACGTGATTGTCAACTTTACCAGTATCACTGAGCCCACCAGTATCACTGAGCCTGGACAACCACCAGCTTCATTTTACTTCAAGCAACACTTTCTATCTCCAACGTCGTATCACTGACTGGAAGTCACAATTCCCATTCTATCTCTGTTACTATTCATAAGTCAGACCACTGACTAAGATTCGGTGACAGATACTCGAATCATATACGCCTCCCAGGTGCCTCTACTTCCCGCAGTAAAATTCTTGTTTGGAATTCTACCGCACTGCACGTGCGACGAAAACTAAACCACTTTTCATTAGACAAATAGTTTTCACTTAGGGACTCTCATCACCAACTATGTTTTGCCATCTTGCAAAACTGATACCTCGGCAAAAGTCAAATTCTACGTCCACTCTCGGCTCCAGCTCGAGAGGAAATCAAATTTCAACTTCCACTCAAAAGTCTTGGATCTCGCCGACAAATATTAATAGTCTAATTGAGGCGGTAACCAGTACCATACGTCAGCATCATGATTCGTCCAATTGCCGTAACCCAAAATGATAACCACAACCGCAAACAACAGTGACCTCACAGGTCAATCCTAGATCAGTATGGGATTCTACCATAATACGATCCGTATAAAGATTCTTGCTTTACCTAGTAGAAAATTTGCCACATTCAATAATAAATCTCTTTATAACCCTTGACTCGTGATACTTCTCGAGTCAATAAAGAAATCATTTTCCCTGCTCTCACAGTTCATACTCGATGTAAAACAGACAATTAATAAACCGAACCTCGCACTCCTTGCTACATTAAAACACTTGTGGTTCCAGATCTGTTACTCCATCAAACCTCAATTCACATAGGGTTACCACTTAATTAACCATAACCTCTGACTTACACTCTGCAGTCACGTCCGCACTCTCCCAGGACACCAACAAACCAGCTACAAACGCAATCCAACATGTGGCCAATACCATCCATAGATTAGTTTTAGCCAATTACCTTAATACTGGCTGAAGGACACATACTCAACATGTGATGACCTCTCAGGTCATAAACAGATTAGCATGTGGTCTCACCACACCATGATATCTATTTGGGAACGTCGCCCATTTTTGACAATCTGCTCACCAAACACAAATTCTCATGAGAAATACTCTCTAAAACAACCGGGAAACTCTTTTCCCGAAATCATCACAAGACATTACCACCGTACTGCAACTGATAGGTAAACCACTTCTCGTGACTCTTGTCATCCGTCAAAACATGAGGCTTTAAGATTTGTCACCAAATCGAAACCCAGATCTATTAGGGTCACTACTTAATCGACCCCTGACTACAACACTAATATCGATTCTTCATTGCTCTTACGTTTCTGATAAAATTATATCCATTTCTGATAAAATTGTAGGTTTCTGACTACAACCCCTGACCCAGATTTGTCACCTAATATCCATTTTTGAGCCCACAAAACCAACACTTTTTCAACACTAGTAACGGCAACATTTCACTTTTTCAAAGGAGAAGACCAGGTTGTTGTTTTTTCCCTCACTGGTGTATTTTGTGCAAAGCTCAAGGGGAAAGTGTTGATATGTTTTTCTGCATTGTGATGTTGCTAATTTTTTATGGAAGTTATCCAGGGAGGCAAAATTGGTTTGGACAGTTCCACCAGATAGGAATGATCTGTTCAAAGAAAATCCTTCAGTAATCTGGGTGGTGTGGATGGAAGGAAATAGAAGATTATTTGAAACCTATAATGGGGTAGAGAGGGAAGTTTTGTGGGAGAGAGTCAAGTTTTGGGCATCTTTATGGGCTTGGGCTTATACTTCGAAGGATTTCAAGGATCATAGTCTTTCTTCCATTATTGATCATAGTCTTTCTTCCATTATTCTTAACTGGGAAGCAGTCGTAGCTTAATTCTTTAGGTTTAGCTTTAGATTCAAGATTGAGCTGTAATGCTGTTATGCTCTTTTCTTTCCAGCGAACTCCTCTGCATCCTTGTTCTTGTTCTGTGCTTTTGTTTCAATAAAAGTTTGTTTCTTCTCAAAAAAAACATTTCACTTGCTCTCTTTTAATACAAATTTTAACTCACAGTGGAGCTAAACTATCTACCACCCCCTCGGCTTTCTCCTCACCATCTTCTAAAACTTCAATTTTATAATAGAAGGATTTTCTACATTTTCCTTAGATTTTTCATCTTGCATAGTGACTAGCATCAGTTAGTTGACGATTCCCAATTCAATTATTGCTTGACGAACCCACTCACTATTTGTGACTGGTCGATAACATCCTTGCAAAATATTTTTAATATTAAACGGCTACTATTTATTGTATGGAGTTTAACTCCTATATTTTTTTTCTAACGTCTCTTTAGGACTTTGCCAAAAATATCAAGAGAAGAATTTGAGCTGATATTTGAAGAGCTGGATGACAGTGGAGACTTCAAGGTAGAGAAATTTTCTTATAAGTATTCTTAGACTAGTTACAGTATCTTTTATTCCACAAAAGAGTTACTTTCTTTTTCATCACTTAGATGTCTTTTGATTTCCTTTCTGGTCTTTACATATCAGGTACCCTGTGTGTTGTAGTTCCGTCAGTATAAATACTTGGTTTAATGAGTTTCCTTTTTGTTTTAGTTTTCCCCCCTTCAGGGTTTGAAAGTTTATGAAGAATAATTGAGTTAATGTGACTTTCTAGTTGGAGAAAAAGGGGCTGCGATGGTGGTGTTGGTGTTTTGGTGTTTTTCTGGGTTTTAGAGAATAAATACATTGTGGGGTTGAGATTTTTTTTGTTTTTCTCCCCTTCAGGGTTTGAAAGGGTATCAAGAATAATTGGGTTAATGTGACTTTCTAGTTGGAGAAAAAGGGGCTGTTTAGGTGGTGTTCAACCGGGCTTCTTGGTTTTGCTGTTTTTCTGGGTTTTAGAGAATAAATACACTGTGGGGTTGAGAGAGTTAGGGTGGTAATAGTCCACCCTTTCTATTAAAAGTTATGAGTATGCTGATGACATGTGTTTTAACTTGTCTTTATTTTCTTTCGATGGTCTTTAACTTGTCTTGTTGGAAATGTTTCTTTTAATACATTCCTTCATTTGATCTCGTGTTTATATTATTAAACACTTAAAAGAGTATATTTCACTGTTTGGTTCATTAATACACTTGTTGCCTGCAGATCAACGTACAAGAATTCACTGACCTCTGTAATGCCATTGCCCTAAGATTCCAGAAGGAGGATACTGTAAGTGGAGATTTGTCCAAGACATGCAAAAGTTATATATTTATAGTTGAAACTGAAGTTTGGTGCTGCAAACTTGTGTGCAGCCATCTTGGTTTGAAAAGTTCCCTTCGTTCTACCATTCTCCCGTCTCTGAGAAGTTGAAGGCCTTTATTCGGAGCCCCAAATTCGGATACATAATATCCTTCATACTCATAATCAATCTATCTGCTGTTATCGTTGAAACTACGGTGAGGCTTAAATTCTTACACAACTGCTGGACTCAGGCTTTTGGATATCAAATATGACATTTTTTTTCTTGTCAACATGAAAATATTATCTTCTTTACTTTTTCATTTAGGCTGATTGCGTGTTTCGTATTTTACAAAGAGTTCAATGGATTGTTACATGACTTGTAAACTATTTGAAGCTTTGATGGTTCCTGCAAGTGACTGCTATTTTTCAATTTTTGACTTCGCCTATGAAGTGGCTTAATTTTATTCTGTTTGGTTTCAGCTTGACATACAAAACAATTCTGGTCAGAAGGTATGGCAAGTGATGGAGTTAGTCCTTGGTAAGATTCTTATTTGAGTATTAATTCTTCAGTTTTTTTTTCAGGTAGTTTCTTTATGTAAAGAGGAATGATAATATACACATAATATAATGTTTAAACCAAATTTCTTTGGTTGGGAAAATGTTTAGTCTGTTAGGAGTTACACTCATGACTGGGATCTGTTAGGAGTTACACTCGTGACTGGAGATTATCATATCCTTTGGAGTTGATCAGGTTTAACGAGCTAAAGCAGACAGAAAAGTTTAATCTTGCGTATTAGGCCATTTGAGTAATTACATTACACTATCAGGTTATTGTTGATTGATGTCCTGGTTTAATGTTTCAGCTTGCAGTTGATATCATTTATACGTGCTAACTAAAGCAACTTTGAACTATTGATTAGTGGTTTTCTTTCTTATCCATAGGGTGGGTATATGTTTTGGAAATGGCTTTGAAAGTCTATTCATTTGGATTTGAGAACTATTGGAGGGATGGCCAAAATCGGTTTGATTTTCTGGTCACATTGATAATAGGTAATATATCTGCACAATCACATCCAGCAATTTTATTTTTCTTATTCTTTTTCTTAATGTATTTAAGACAAACTGTATTTCTCTTCTCAAAAAAAAGAAGACACTGTATTTCAAGTGCTCATTATTTTTCACAGTGATTCCTTCAGAGGTTTAGTCTATTAATTACTAGATCAACACAATAAAATAGTGTTAGAAACTAGGCCTAAATGGGTTCTTAGGAGGCAGATCTACATTTAGTACATTATCTGTAGTGACTCCTAACTCGTATGGGAACCACTGTTAATCAGTCATTATGAAATAACCACATGGTATAAATATGTCATTTGGACAGGGTACTATTTTTATTTAGTTAATGACCGTAGTTGAGATTCTCTTTGTTAAATTCATAGTTATTGACACATGGTTCTATGATTTATCATATTGCTTTCTGAAAACATTTACATGTTTCTTTAGTTACTCTGTTTTAAGGTTTATAGCTGAGAAAAAATAAAAATTCAGTATACATTCTCATCTGGTTGCAAGCTATCTTACCTACAGTTTATGAGTTTTCCAAATTAATATTAAATATTACTATGTTTGTTTAACTTGAAACAAGCATATCAATATTTATTAACCTAAATCCTAACACGCTGACACCCTCTCTCTCTCTCTTGGGGAAAGGGGTGAGTCACATGGCAATAACTATTGCTCTCATCTGATTGTATTAGTGGGGAAGTAATGTTGGCCCTTTCAGTACTATCACAGTGATGTAATCAAGAAACACTAATTGAAACAAATTTGCATTAATTAGATTGTTTGCATGTAGAATGTATCTAGTTATTGTATCATTCGGTTTCGTCTTTTTTCTCCAAACTTTTCCTTAGATTGTATTATATTTGTATGACACCGCTTATTAAATTTGCAGTCATTGGAGAAACGCTAACTTTTGCTGCTCCAGAAGGACTAACGTTCCTTTCAAATGGAGAATGGTAGGGGTTTCAAATTTCTAATATCCTGCATGCCTTTTAATTTATAACTGCTAGGAAACGGTCCTAATTTTTCTCTGTTGAATTAATTTCTTTTTCATCAAGTTGAAATGTCTCATAATCTTTCATCTGAATGTTATTTGACTACAAAATGGATAAGTTGTTTTGTTCAACTGCATTATTCATGAGTAACACCCTAAAAGAGTCGTCATCAGATTTATGGTTGGGTTCAATGGCACCGAATTAATTACACCATTTCTTACACATTTTTTGGACCTTTAGATTTTAGGGCTCTGAGTGGCCTAGATGAAAATTAGCTTTATAGTATTTTATTTGAAGCAAATTACAGTCTTTGCGTACATCATTCTTCATCTAACTGTGCATGCATGTGTAATATGTATGTGTGTGTGTGTTGTTTCTTTCCTTTTGCTTCACTTTTCTTCTTTTGTAATCATCACCTTTCTTCTTCAGACCCAAAAAATCAACACTTTCCTCTTTGAATTGGATCCAAGACCAAATTGAAACATAACAATTACAAATCCAGAGTTCAAATGAGCATATACATTCATATGGCAGAAGTAATTCCAGTTTCTAAAATTTTAACACTTGTTTTCCTATTACATTGTATAATTATAGTGCAAAATACTTGAATTACGATGATGATTAATTATGGCCATTGAATGAATGAAGATCTAATGGTTTAAAAGCTGTGTATCTTGTGTGGAAGTTAAAACCCTACTGAACCTGTCATAGGTCTTGTGTGCAAATTTGCTTCTGTATTATGGATACTGGATAGTAAGAGTTGATACAAGTATCAGGATAACATAAATACATAATATATAAGCTTGTACAATAATAAAAGAAAAAAGATCTAATGGCTTCTGCCTTTCTTGTCAACACAGGATTCGCTACCTTCTCATTGCAAGGATGTTACGACTGATTAGGCTCCTGATCCATGTCCAGCGTTGCCGGGCATTTATTGCCACATTCTTAACTCTTTTACCAAGTTTAATGCCATACCTTGGGACCATATTTTGTGTCATGTGCATCTATTGTACACTTGGTGTACAGGTAATTCAAATCACTCTCCCTCTATTTGTCTTTTGTTCCCATACTTCCACAAATTTCAACATATAAATCTGGTTCCTGATTAGCCTACGTACAACTACGAATAAAAAAGCTGTTTTTATGCATATTTAGCTGTTGTTGCATTCTCATGCCAATATTCTATGACTTACATTGGAACTATATTTATTTATATCGGTATATAATATTTATGCAGTTGGTGTATGGGTTTTATAAGCTTTCTTCTACTGGTCCTCTTTTGTTCCAACAAAGATTAATTTGTCTTCTATGTTTAGGTTCTTATATCCTGTATGTTAAATGTAATTTTTAACATGTAAGGAAGAGAGAAACGAAAGAAGCAGGATGATCTTCTGCTCTTAATTTTCTGTTATTTGTGTACATTGATGGCTCTGGACTAGTTCATGAATGATTCCAAAAACTTATGTGCTCTACTTTATGTAAATATGTTGTGATTGTTGTCCGAAATATTTATTGGCAGAGTTGCAACAATCTTCTTACGTATTTAACCATTTTTAGATATAGTACATTTGCATTCGCCATTCGATCATTTATGCGAATTAAATGGTTCCATGGATGTCATTCATAAGGCAATGGTATTTATACTCCATTGGTAACCAAACTCTAATTTATAAACTATTTAGATCTTCTAAAGAAATCTACAATGTTTTAAGCTTCTCAGTTCCACCTTTATGTTAATTAAGCAATCAATTCCTTTTAATCTGTAGATCTTTGGTGGGATTGTTAATGCTGGAAATGCTAGTTTGGAAGCAACAGATCTTTATGACAATGAGTATCCTTTGTCATGGTAATCTTCGTTCGATATGTGGTTATTCATAGATGGTTTCATTGTTGTTGGTGAGCCGTGGCTTGGTTGGTTAAGGTGCTTAACACAACTTTGAGGTCAACTCACACATATGTAGGGTGTGAGTTTTTTAATAGAATTTTTTTTAAAAGATAGTGCATTGTTCTACACTAATGTAATATTACAAGATAAAACCTCATCCTACAATAAAAGCAATAGGATATACATTTCCCACCGTTATGAAATTTAAGATTGATTAGTCATTTAGCTGTGTTTCGACATAGGCATAACAACAGCAATATATCAATGTTAATGTCTATTCCTTTGACTTTCTTGACAAAATAAGTTATCTACTTTTCAACTTCAATGATTATGCAAATGGGATGGTGACACTTTTCAATTTACTAGTCACGGGAAACTGGCACCTTTGGATGCAGGTATACTTCCAATTTATTCATTGTGTTTGATGGCTCATTCATTATCTGATTTTTGTCAAATGTCTAGTAGACCAACAAAAGTTGCTTGTTCACATGTCAATTGATCAGTTGAGCATGCTTTTATCTTGGATGTCAAGTACCTTTTACTCTGTTTATCCAATTGTTGTATTTCCTTCTACTCTAAAGCTTTTTTTGGAACATGGGTTATGCCTTCTTTTGGTTTGATTTTATATTTTTTGTATGAAAAAGAATAAAAGGTCGGACGCTTATACAAAAAATTTGTCTACCACAGCTTGTAAAGATTCACCTTTCTGTATGTTTTGCGATCTGGATGCTTGCTTGTAATCAACTTTCTGTATTAGTTTGAGGATCCAACTACTACATATTCTTTTTAATATATTCTTTTACATATGTATTGAAAACAGGTGTTATTATTGTATCATGTCACTAATAACATGTGGGGACCATTTTTCATTATTGTATCATGTCACTAATAACATGTGGTTGACCATTTCAGAGTTACAAGGCTTTGACGGGAACTTCTTGGAGCGTTGCATATTTTGTCAGTTTCTATCTTATAACTGTCTTACTTCTGCTGAATTTGGTAAAGTACTCAAATCTTGCTTCAGTAATGCTTGTACTCTGTTTCAAAAGGTTCTATTGACACATAACAGAACAGAATACGCGTGTGTTGGGGGAGAAGATTATAGTTGAACTTAGGTTTTTGCATAAATTTGTCCCAACCATCCAAGTTTTGGGTCCAACTTTGATATATAAAAAGTTAATAAAATCAGCCGAATGGAAAATTAGTGTTTCACATTTCCCAAGCTGGTAAAGGTAGTTGGCCCCTACTTTGAGGTAATTCCTACTTGGCATGCTTGAAGATTGTCATATGGATCTATATACAAAAGCTGGAAAGAACATGGCATGTTAATTTGATAATCTTTATCGAAAGACAAATTCTCTAAAATATAATCAACATATAAAAAGGACAGGAAATGATGAGGAATTCTCTTTGTTCCTCCTCATCGTGTCTCAGGAATTTGCTGATGAGGAACATGATTTGGTTGTGTTCTCTGAAAGTTTAATGGAAGTTCATTAAATATCTTTGCATCAGTATAATGTTCTTTTTAAACTTTTAGATTAAGGTCAGGTAACCATTTTTGTGTATCTTAATTGTAAGAGCACAAGTAGGTTAGCAAATGCCTTATGCTCATTCATTGGCCGGAAAAGTAATGTCTTAATATAGTTAAGCATTGTGAGGTTTTTCATATTTATTATCCAAGTGGAAATGATTCTACTTGACTTTGTTATAACACTAATAATGTTTTATTTTAAATTACTGCAGGTTGTAGCTTTTGTCCTGGAGGCTTTCTTTGCTGAAATGGATCTTGAGTCTGCAGGAATTTGTGAAGAACATGAGGAGGTCAGGATCATTTCAGAACTTATCTTTACTTATTTTCTGACTTGACAACTGAGTTATGCTGCAATTGATTAAATGTCTTATGTTCTGTTTTTATCTTACAAAATCTAGCCATTATAAGAATACTGCTTTAAGTTGTGTAGCAATCTTTCTACATCTACATCTACAAATTCAAGGATAAAGTATGTATTTTAAAATATAGTGCATGTAGTGATCAAGCCCGTTGTGTTGGAGTGGTACTTGCATGTAGTGATTTTGCTCAGAAAGTATGTATTTCCAAAATTGGTCACAAAATCTAGCCATTATAAGAATACTGCTTACAGTTGTGTAGCAATCTTTCTATATCTACATCTACAAATTCAAGGATGGTCTGTATTTTAAAATATAGCGCATGTAGTGATTAAGCCCGTTGTGTTGGAGTGCTACTTGCATGTAGTGATTTTGATCAGAAAGTATGTATTTCCAAAATTGCTCATCCATCATTACTACATGCAACATTTAGAGTTAATTTGTTTGATTTACTTTAACTTAAAGATATGATCGATAATTAAATAGGGGCCTATTGATGGTTGTAGACCATGAGGTAGGTTCTACAGTGAATCTATTCTTAACTGATCCCTTAGCTTATGAGGCTAGATCTGATGTAGGCCTCATCATGGGCCGGCCTTATACCCTTAATTTTAGGGCTTAGGGCCGAGTAGGGTAAGGCCGAGGCTTGAATAAGTAAGCCCTTACCCGCTTTTAAGGCCTTTTTTGGGCTAAAAGGGCCAAAATGAGTTATGTCCTTATTTTGTTTAGTCATTTTTTTTTCTCAAATTTTAGCTCAAGTGTTGTATGTAATACAAGACCCTATATTTTTAGTCATATTTTAACATACATATACATATTTGCTAGGTGTATTTAGAAATTTTCTAGGTACATTCGAAGGACCCAATTTAAATCATATTTAACATACATATACATATTTGCTGGGTGTATTTAGAAATTTTCTAGGTACATTCGAAAGACCCAATTTAAATTGGAATCTTGTAGCCATTCTTTCTTTGACTAATATATTGAGAGTTTTTTCCTATTATCATGGAAACATCATCTTGGACCTCTGACCATAATCAGTTCAGTTCTCAATATATCATCTCTTTTAATTATATTTTGTTCCATTAATCTAGGAGGCGGAAGGAGTAAAAGACCCACATCGATCCGTAGGGTATGTAATTCTTGCTTATTGTGGCTATATAAAGTCATGACCTTCTCGTATTCCTCATCACAGTTCTAAACTCATATATTGGGTATTCTGCAGCTCAAAATCACAGAGCCAGAGAGTTGATGCTCTTCTTCACCATATGTTGAGTGCAGAGCTAAATCAACCGCAGTCCTCCAGTGCATAGCTTTTGTGACTCCTTTATGGTAATGATTTTGATGAATGATTTAGTTTTTCTCTTGATAGTTAAGCTGTTCAAAGGTTCTCTAACAACTATTGTTGGTGTTTATTTATTTATATGGGGGACGGTGTATGCAGTTCCAACAGTGTTGACTAGTATGTTATGTGGTCATCATTCTGCTTAGGGAAAGAAGGCCCAAGTTCTTTAGAGTATATGTTTTGGTTGTTTGATTAGTGAGGAATACATTATTATTCAAGATTGGAAGGCTGTTAATCTTGTGGTTTTTGTGCTTCCTATGTCTTGCGGATGTCTTTTATTGTGCTGGCACCCTGACAAAAGTTTTCCCATTCTTGGGACATATGGTATCTCCAAGCATGTGTTTTGTTTTAGCTATAGTAGAAGAGGGAATGTGGTGAAGATACTATGGATAATCTGAAATTTATGGAGCTTTAAGAGTGACCCTCAGGCCTCAGGTTCAGGATGTTGTTGAAGTTGCATGTTATAATTAATGCAATGGATTTGATGTCAATGATTTTAAGTTCTGTTAAAAATAGTTTTTTTACAGTACCTGAGTAAATGAATTTAGCTGAACTGTGTTGTATCATCACTAGCTTGTGCTTTGCAATTGAATTTTAACATTTATTTTGTGTTTCTCTGCTTTTTGACAGGTTGTAATTGCGACTTGGTGGGACCAAGAATGAAAAAATGGAGTATTTGTCGGAGTGGTCTGCTAATTAAAAGTACTGGATACCATGTTTTTTTGGGGGTCTAGGAAACTCGAGGATATGGTGGTAAGGAGATTTGGTATTCGGCACTAGGTGTTCAGTTAAAACCTTTGTTTTATTTGATTAACAAAAACCCACGGGTGCTGCATTAGTTATAAACCTTTGTTGGTCAAGGTTTAGGTTGTTTTCCGATCAGACATGATTTCGTTACTAAAGGTGCAGTTCATTACATATTATAAATGCTATTTTGTATCTGATATAATTATCAACTAGTCGTTCGAATGAGTCTTATGAAATGGTATAACTTAATTTTTGATAAAGGTCAACAATTTATAATCGACATTCTACTGCATTGCATGATATTCGATCTGGGCCCTTTCTGTTTTCTTGTAGGCTAAACTACTTTCACAATGGTAAAAAATATAAATAAATAAGGGTTGACAACTCGAGATAATTAAAAATGACAAACCTTGAGACTTGGTTTTTGTTGGTTTTGTCATAAACGAATCAATTGCTAAGGGCTATGTATCTTATGTGCCTACAGGACTGGCCTTAGTCGTCATAAGGTACTAAACTTTATTACAGAATAAGCTTTTTTATAACTCCAAAGTTCTAAGCAGAAATGTAGCCACATAAAATTGATAGATGATCGTCCCATGTCATCCTGTTATAATACATTGAGATGGAAAAGCTAGTGAAATAGAAATTCATAATATCAGTTTACAGAACACCCAAAAAATCCGGTCCCAGAAATTCAAATCCATTCAGCATGCTAATCCATCTTTAATTCTCTTATTTACCTTCCCAATCACCAATCACATTCAAGTCAGCTGGTCAGATGTATGTTTTATGCTGCAACTCGAAACTGCTCACAGTCTGTTGATCCATTTCTGGTGAAATTTGTAACAAGCATATTCATCATCCTAGCCACACATGATTTGAACTCTCTTGAGCCACTTTCAGCTCCGTTCTGCACTAAATCTCCAATAGCAGACCCCACCACTGTACCCTCAGAATATGCCTTACATGCTGCCAGAATCTTATGTGCACGATTGCGAAAATGACCCGAGACAAAGTCTTCAAAATACTGCAAGAGACATGCTTGACATTACTGATAATAACAAATTCACCATGGACAGCAGTTGTGAAATTATTGGTCCTAAAGGCCATATAAAGAAACCCCAATTCTTAAACCATGGGAGAATCTACGTGAAATTTAAAAAATCAAGTAATGTCTCTCAAGAGTAACTGAGCTTAGACTTGGAGATAAGAGTTGTAAAACTATATTATACCCTGCTTTTGTAATTGAGTAATCAACACTAGGTTTACAAAAACCAAGAATAGCAGTTAATAGATCATTGGGTACCACATATCAGATGACACAGAAAAAACTTGCCATTAATTCAGTATCCCAAATGGCTTACTCTATTAGAGTTATTCCTATCTTACAAATGGCTTTTCCAGGAATCCAAGTCCAAGATTAAAAAAAAAATCTACCCAGGAATTCCTTTTACTTCAACTTTCTACCCAGCATAATATAAGCCCCAGATACAACAAAAAATCTACTTAAGCAATGAAACAGGTCTGACACTCATCAATATCCCAAAATTTGTTGCTTACAGAATACCCTAGAATCAGAGTGTCCATGTCCAGTATCCTATAATCTCTTAATAGGCTACCGCTCAAGCTAGAAAGTTCTCCCCAAACCCTAGGCAAAACCATCAATCTTGGCAAAGCTAATTGATGCAAAAGAACTCTAATGAAAGGATCGTTTTCAGATATATTTGAGTTCTTTTCACAAACCTGCCATGTGTCCCTGACAACCTAGCAAGTCCTAAATGGAGATAAAAGTAACCCAAAAGCTTAAACCTATTGAAAATTGCACATGATAGAGCCACATTCTTATGCCTCCTAAAAATATTACACTTCATAATAGCACCCCTTCTGGTGACCGTTTGATTCCACGAATCCCATATTTGTTCAAGATTTTTATTTTTTAATTTTTTTATAGGTTCACCAATAATACAACCCAAGGAGAAATTTAAATTGTCAACATTTTCATGCATAAAAACCCACTAACCACAATTATATGACTATAAAACATAAGGATGATGTTAACTACATGAGATGGTTATCAAAATCATACCTTGGGTGGCTTCCTTAGTGTATACATCATTGTCTTCAGAGACATAATAAAGACATCCTCACTGTATTTCCTGGAATGTTTTTGCCCTTCTACTGTAGTAGACGTCTTCTCATACCCAGGCTCATTGAAATAGGGGTCTGCATTCAGAATAAGAGCTTGTATAGAGACCAAAACTTGTAGCATTGTTGATTCCCCAGGTATCCAGTTCTCTCTCTGCTTACCGGTCCACGTGCCCAAGAGACTAAGACAAACCTTCCCACATTCGTATAAATTTGGATTTAGCCGAAGACCACCAGAATAGTAGTACACCATCTGAAAGAAGAAATTTACCAAATCAATTTCAGTAGATATATACATTAACAGTGTGTACATTGACAGCAAAGACTTACAGGTGGTGAATTAGGATAGTCAGTGGGGAAGAGACAATCAAAGACAAAAAGACCATCATGGTACGGAGTGCCTGTTGGTCCAATAATCACCGCCCGTAGAAGCTCCATTCTTGCTTCATAAACTCGGACAAATATAGTGTCTGAAAATAGGAAATTAAAATAAGATGAAGGCTTAAAATGGGGAAGAGACTGAAAGAGACTGATTCCTAGAAATATGTGAAGTTTGTAATGGGAAATGGAGATAGCACGCAGAGAATTAACTTAAAATATCAGATAAATAAACAGGTAAACACTGGTATTAGGCATTTGAAACAGTATAAAAGGTTCGTTTGCATAATTTCAGCTTAATTATTAAAATAAAACCAAAAATATCACACCAAATCAGAACAATATTACTCCAAATATTTCTCACCAATTTGTGAACCTAATAGCAGCACGTATAGAGGGTATCATATATGGTGGAGAAACTCACCAGGCAAGTCATTCTCCAAAATTTTCCACTCTTCCTGAATTCTCTTAGCCCAATTCTTGGGTGGCTATCATGAAATGAGCAAAAATTAGTTGGTAGCTTCAAATCAATTCATGTCTGTGTGGGTGGGTGTCAGTCAATTTATTTGTGCAAGTTTGTGTTGGTAATATATCTGCATCAATGCTTGTGTGCATGTTTATGTTTGAGTATGTCCAAACATTTGGAGCAGTCCAGACAGAGATGAATACAATTCCACAAATCTGTTCAAGAGGCACAGTTAGGTAATTAAAGTTACCTGCTCATCTGAGAATGCCATGCGACTATAGTAATGATCCGAGAAATCCTCAACAACATCAAATTGCTTAAATTGTTGAAATTTTTGGGTGAGACTATCATCATTGCTTTCTTGTACGATTTTACTAGAACTTGACTCAGAAGGACCAGCTGAACTACATGCAGCAGACGTACTCATTGAACCAGGTGCAGATGGTGCATCAGAAGTGGTTAACGTGTTAGTGGCCGGTGTGTTTTCATTTGGAGAAGGGTCCTTCAACCAGGGAAGTGAGGCTTCCACCCCAGGAGGCAAATCTACATTGTCAAATTGGGATTCGAGAGTCGAATAAGCCTCATCAGACAGATACACATCATTGTCATCAAAATCATATTCACCGTCGTCATCTTCATCACCACAATCATCTTCAATGTTCATATCATCGTCATCAATACATGACAACTCATTGGAACTTTTGAGAACATTTGTATTGATTGATCCTGAACTCTGGAGCGGCTCAGAACTATCTAATGAGCCAGCTAAACTAGCAGAGCTTCCAGGGTCACAGGCCTACAGAAAACAGAACAGGTTACGACGAGATTAAGCAAAGAGAACCTTCAACCATAATACACTCGTCTAGTTGAGGAAAACAGCTTTAGATTAAGATCTCGATCAGAAAATCAAGTACCGCAGGCATTCATGTCCAAATTGTATAGTTGTATGTGTAAGTTTGAGTTTCCAAAACTGATTCCACTTGTGTTAATATAATGAATGGTTACCAACAGGTGTAGAGCGACAACACAACATTAAACATGGGCATTGTGATTGATTGTGATTTCAGTATTGAGCAACAGACCCTGAATATTATCAATCTCAATCATCGAATAAATCAAACGCAATCAAGAAAAGACGGACCTGCTTTTGTTTGAGTTTCTTGGAGATGGTAGCTGCTTCGAGATCCATCCCTACAATAATAATCGAGAAATCGTTGATCAGACTCTGCGGACGACCTTGTGTGTTAATAAGGAAAATCAAAAACCCTAAAACCGAAACTCACTCGGATTCAGGTCCTTGTTGCATGCGACGAGAGGAGGATTATTCTGGAACCTGCTGTGGGTGATTGAAATCTACGAGGCTACTTTACCAATCTTCTCCGTTAGTTCCATGGGCCCCACACGAATTGACGGGCCAGAAATCTTCTTCAATGTAATTATCCAACCCGTTTGTTTTTGGTTGGACCTCTCTTCTTTTCAACTAAAAATTACATCAATAAAGATATATCAATAAAAAAATTATATTCTCAACTTACCTCTCTTCAATATAAGATATATCATCCATAATTCACAATTGATCATTAAGTAAAACTTTACGAAAAGTTTCAAACATCGTACATGTTTACTCTTTGATGTAATTTTGAAAGATGATGCAATTGATCCATTTTTTTTGGTTTTCTAGTTGTTCTTCTCTATCAATTTTTTTTTTAATTTCGTTTGAACGTATTTATTATAATCAATTATGAGCTTGAATAACTTATAAGTTATTTATTTGCTAATAGTTACTGTGTCTGAACAAACAAACTTATGTTTGAACCAATTTGATGGATTTGAAAGCAAAATATGATTGTAAGATGCCTAAAATCCGAGGTATGAATGTATGAATAGAATCTTTTAAAGAAAAAGGTTTCTATTGATTTTTTATTGAACTGGGGGCATTTTTGAAAAATTAGGAAGGTATAAATAGCATTTGAGTTCTTTATAAAAATAAATTAGAGGTCTATTAAGTAAGGAGGTCTAATTAATATTTTTAGAGATATGAATAGATACTCCGTAGAGAAATTCTTAGTTAGAGAATTTCACAAAAAGAGAAATTGGTTGGTGCTAAGAGGTTTTAACACTTGTCCTACTGCTTTAACATTATAAAAATCAAAAACTTTTGTACACACCTAGGTGCAAGTGAGCCATACACCAACTATTTACGGTCTTATGTAATACCAGTTTTTTGTTCATCCAGCTATTTACGTAACACTATCATGTATATAGGCGGAACCATGATTTGAATGTTTGGGGGGTTGGCTACAAATTAAGAAGGGCTAATGCCCATTTGCATAAAAAAATAAAATCCAAACTTCATTCCAATGAAAATAAGACTTTGAAACCCAATTGAATGAAAAATACACTTTTTATGTCCAAACACACAAATCTTTATTAAAACCATATTAAAATAATAATTTTCAAGACATTTTGATCCTTGTCTCTTACTATAGAGAGAAGACTTTGCCGGAACACCGCTGGGCTCCGGTAGCCGGCGTCGGACTCCGGTGATCAGATTTATCTAGTCGTCGGATTCTGATCAATAGTAAATCAGTTACTGACACCCAGTAACTCGGATATTCCAGTTGCTGACCCTTAATAGTTGAGTTATAGACCTCTAATAATCATAACTAAATCTGTTACTGTCACACAGTAACTCGGATATTCCAGTTACTGACCCTCATTAACTCAGTTCCTGATTTCTAATAACCATTAATAAATCAGCTACTGACCCCAGTAACTTGGTTACTAACACTTAGTAACTCATATATTCTAATTACTGACACTAAGGAACTCAAATATATTAATTACTGACACCCAATAACTCAGTTTCTAACTCTTAGTAACTCAAGTTTTTACCCATCATTGATACTAAACATTGTTATGTCACTGATAACTAAGAATACAAAGCTCAATGACACATGTCCACAGTAAGAACACAAAGAAAGAAGTAAAAATAAAGTCTGCAATAGAACAATTTGACAGTCATAGATATGGAGGTATGGACAAATTTAATTTAAATAAAAAAGTTATAGGTTCAATCTCCACACTAGTGATGCTCCTCTCCCCACTCCTAATTAATTTAATTTCAGCTTCAAGACTAAAATGGAAACTATTGAAGACAGAACTCGGAAAGTAAACAAAGGGGGCTATGAATAGCTTTTTAATCCATATATCTGGAAACAAGAACTTGTTCAATACATTTTTCATTTGATCCTCTCCTAATTTTTTCTATCAGAACAATAAATATGAAAGCTACAAAGGTTAAAAGGATAAAACAAATACTGAGTAAAACCAAGCAATTCAGTTCCAAAGACACTCAACTACATGCTTTTTGAGTAAACTAATATTGAATCAAACAACAACGATAATACGTACTGAGACACAAGAATCATTGAAGCAATAGGATAATGCATATGTAGAGTTCAAGAATCATTATCAGGACCTATCGGGGTTAACCCTTTTAACTCGAGGTAAATCTTGTAGGTTCCACCTCAAAGAAACTTCCACTACAACATAAATGTCGACACACAACAACTATTTAGCTTTGTGTGACTATAGGTTTTATGTTGTATATCTCGGACTTGTCTGATTAAATTAGACAACTGTGAAAATATTTATGTTGTATAATCCTCTGCGCAGGTTTGATGTCATGCGCGGTAGGCATGGCATCGACATGTCTACTCAGACAACAAACATTAAAAACATTTTCGTTGTATCTTTTCTCCTTTAGACAACTGTTAGTTTTCATTTTGTACTGTTATATGACTATAAATTACAAATTTTTATTCTTTATATTTATTGTTGTGTGACGTTAAGTAAATATATCTAGTTTTGTTGTCACACAACAAATACAATAAATGCTGTCTTGAAGAAACCAATTTGTTGAGCAATTTTGTATCACACAATAGATATAGTTATGCTATCTTGTTTGATGAGATTATACAACATTTGTATTTTCATGTAGACAAACTTTGTTGTCCAAGTTTCACACACAACCATCACAAACGAAACTGTTATACAAATTAAGTGCTACATGTATTAGTAAACTCATTACATGAATCAATTATCAACTCCGTAATCCCAAAATTCTCATAAGGAAAGGACCAAACAGAACTCGAAACATATTTCCCTTTACCTAGCTGAAAGAGAGGAACAAGTATTACAATATAAATGCCTTATTTCCTCTCAGTATGTTATCTGCTCTGTTTCAATTATCATATATGTCCTTCTCTTGTATGCTGACTGCTGAGCCTTCAAGGCTTCAACTAATAGCAAGTTGTGGCTCGTGGGTTTTCATCTAGACTGTCAGATAGAAACAAAAGGCAGATCTATTAACAAATTTCAAATCACCACTCTAATACCAATTTATTTGTGAATGCTTAATCAACATGGAAAAGCATTGGCCAAGAAAGGTCTTTTTAAAAAATATATGACCTTAAATTCTCATCTCAGCTATTAGAACCTGGTAGCATGGGAGGTAAAAGTGTAAAGCAAAGGCTTAATTTTTTATTTTCTTTTTAAAATTATTTGACCTTTTTAAAGTTCTCTGTTACTTCCCTACACCCTTGCCTAGCGAAAGAAAAAGACGCAGGAAAACAGAAAACAAAAGCTAAATATTACCAATTGAGCAAACTAATGAGCAAATTCCAAGTTTCTACTGACAAGAATATATGCAAAGCTAGTACCAGCCCTTAACGACAAACATAAAATAAAATGAACTTCATATTACATCTCCACATATACCAGATACCTTGAAGTTTTTATAAACTTAAGGTCAGAGATCATATTGAAGACAGAAGGGAAATAATAGAAAGAGAAGAACATGTGAAACAGAAAAGGCATAGATACATACCTCCACCACCACCACTCATAGTCTTCAACTGAAAGTTGAATGTATGTCAAACCAATTGTCAATATAGCAGACAATATGACAAGGACGATAAATGTAACCAACAAAACTCGGATAAAAGTTATCTCTTCATAAGTTTTTACAATTCAGATTCCCAGTGTATTTAATCTTGAGAAAAGCATGGCATCTTTCGAAGCCAAGCAAGTTTCCTGCAAATTTTCTACCTGTAAATAACTCTTCATGGATCAACTAGTTTAACACAGCTAATGCACATTGAGCAAACCTCAAAGAATATTTTTGTTGGGGACATGACCATGGAATAAAGAAATGTTGGATATTCTGCTTCCAAACATGGAACTTTTGTTTTGCGTAGTCTCTATAATCCATGAAAATCATCAGGTTGGGATCATATGGATAATTTTCCACTTGAAATTGAAAGTCAGAATGGACATGGTAGGTCATTGATTCTCAATCCCCAGAGAGGAACTAGTTATCATATATACCTTTTCTGATTTTGGCCTAGCTAAACGAAACATGATTCGTACCTCAACCTCCACTCCATAAGCTGTCTGGACACAGACCTTTGGACCACCCACCTCATATTGCAAAAGCTTCCCTGAAGCAGCTCCTGATGCAACAGTAGCAAGCCTATAATCCGCGTTAAATGTTGAAACAGTGTCTGGCAGCAGCATAAAACTATGTATACCTAAAAACTTGAATTGAACAATACCTAGAGGAGATGTTGATCCCATGCTCGCAGGCTATAAGCCTATGGCCAATGCTACCTTCAACAATACTCTCCACCCTTGAACAAAGGTATGAAACTCCCGACTCTAACACCTAAGAGAAGCAATAAGAATTATATATCCACCGTGAAATGCATCACACACAAGCATCATGGAGAAAAGAAATGTAGAGAATCTGATCACTTTCTTAAAAGCTCCTCATGGAGCAAATCTCTACACACACATCCATAAGCACGACCAAACAAAATCGGTTCAATCACATCATCAAGATACACAATCATGTCCTGCCAAACATGCTCAATGCACCCTTCTAGTCCAAGGTCTGAAAATGTAAATTTGAATCAAAGACCAATGTCAGCAGAGTTTCTGAGTGCTTTAAATTGGACACTTAATTACTAGGTACATTTTATGATATGATCATGAATTGACAACCCTTGAATTCATCTTCCCAAACACCATAGTTGTTCGTGAAAGGCCAACAAGCCCGACTTTCAGCCCCAACTTAGCTGACTCTGCAGCCAGAGGAAGACCAGCCAGACCACAACCGATAACCACCAAATCCAATATATCATCCCCTATTGGCGGTAACTGCAAATCAATAAGCAACGTAACTTCACTAAATTGGGGATACAAAGGTCAGGACCATCTTCCAAATACAACACCGCAACCTCTCTTAGCACAGGGATCCACTTCAACATAGCAGGTAGCTCCCACTAGCATTATCGGAATCAACAACCTCTCCCTTGAGTATATCCCATGCTCACTCAACATGTTGTTCAAGCACTTTATGTTCATCACCTGATCAAACACACATCATCAATGACCAAAAATTCTGATATAGCTACACATACATCAACAATATTTCAATATCAATGTACATTATATGAAATCCTTGGCTAAACAAACAGCAATGTAGTAGATACAAGTAAGCAAAATTGAAAACTTGGAGGACATAATCGACATTTTACACCTGTAACTTTGTTTCATTTCCTGTAATTTCTAGGCAACGAAATCGTTACCTGAGCGGAGTACTTGACGGCGAGGCTGGCGACGCTATCGCGTGAGAGATGGCGAATTTCCCGATGCTGTTATCTCTCCAGAAGCTTCCGGAGGCAGGTTTCCCGATGACGTTCTTGAGTTTCCACAACGATTTGAAGACGTTCTTGATCGGAGGCGACGGAGTTCCAGGCGCGGCAGACGCATCTGGAGCGAGCGAGGTCGGGAATCGGAAGATGAGGCGGAGGGTGTCGCGGCAGGCCAGGGCGGAGAAGTGAGAGTTCATCGGAGATATAGTGGAGTTGGGGGAATCCTTATGCCAAAAATTTCGTAAATCATACAACAAAAATTAGTTGAGTTCTTGTGATTTGGACTCTGAAATATAGACTTATCAATTTCGTTTCATCACATAACAAAACATTGTAACTCTAAGTTACCTATAATAGTTCACTGCTTTAGACAAGAACGGATGTCAAAACGGTTATTATTTAACTATATAATTCGTCAGTTATAATTATTATTATTATTTTTTTAACTTTAGTTATAATTCGTCGGCTGTAGTTATTTTATTTATTTTTAATTTTATTTCTTTCTTTATTTCTTATATTTTTTATTAAAACTTTTTACTTCTTTTTCGTTTTTACACCGATGGTAGAGGATGAGAAAGATGATAGGAGCAAGGCTAGGAGGAGAAGAGAGAAGCTAGGAGAGGAGGAGAAGGTTAGGAGAGGAAGGGGAGGAGAAGGTTAGGAGGAGGAGAATAGTGAAATATATAAAAAAATTTTGAACTTTAGCTGACGAAATTTTGAACTTTAGCCGATGAGGAGATGAGGTAGGATAAGGAGTACATTGTTGCCGCCGGAGTAGGAGGAGGAGAAAAATGAAAGATATGGAAAATTTTGAACTTTAGCCGACGAAATTTCGTCGGCTAAAGTTCAAAATTTTAGTCGAAAAAAGTTCAAAATTTTAAAAATCTCAGCCAAAAAATTTGAATTTTTAATTAACTTTAGCTGACAAATTTTAATAAATTTCGTCGGCAATAATTATTTATTTATTTAACTTTAGCCGATGAATTACCTTAATTTCGTCGGTCATATTTATTTATTTTTTTATTTAACCTTAGCCGACGAATTACCCTAATTTCGTCGGCTAAAACCCTAAACTCTAAACCCTATACGTAGAAGTTTCAAACGAAAAAAAGTCGTGAAATAAGATATGACCGGAATGGTGAAATACCTCTACTGTTGAGGATATGACCGTAAATACGTCTAATTCCGGTAAAGTCTCGGTGCCGATAGTTACGGGTAAGGCAATTTTCCATTTTTTCTGTCACACCCTGAATCTTGTGAAGTTAATAAAAGTTACCTTTCACAGAAATTCACGAGTTACCGAGGATTTTTAATTTCGATCGGTAATTCGATAAGTTATCGCTCGAGTTAATTTTCGAGTTTTTAAAAGTACTCCAAATACCTGAATTGACGACTCGATGTTGTAGTACGTGTCGACACGAGTCTCCCGGTATTTTCGGATTATTTTTCGGAGATTCGGTTTATTTTCTACGGATTTTTGAAGTTTCCGGTAACTTTTAATTATAATCCGGTAAATCAGTTTTACCATTTACCCTTTTACTTTTTACCTTCTTTAAATCTGGACCGTTGGATCTATTCCAGATTGAATCAGGACCGTTCTTTTCCCTATAAATAGGGGGTGAGTTTTGACTCGGTCAAAACTCACCAATTCGGTCAACTGAGCTCAACCCGAGCTCTCGCTTCCCTCCACAGACCTCCGCCCGGCGCCGGCGACTCCGGCCACCCCAGGCCGGCGGACAACCTCCAACCTTCTCCTCTTTTCCTCTACTTCCTAGCCCTGTCCTTGGATTTCTCAGGCGTGCATTCACGGCGGAGATCGAGCACCACTGTGCTCGATCGAACTCCGGCGATTCCCGGCGATTCAGGCCATGAATTAGCAAACCAGAGGTTTGGTTCTTCTTCTCTTCTCTTCCTCTTCCTTTTCCATGCTTCTGATCAATCAATTGAAGCTTGAATCGGAAGCTCCCTTTTCACTGTGTGTTTCACTGTTTTCTGGGTTCAAGGCTTGGCTCCGGCGACCGTGTTTTTGTGGAGTTCTGGTGAGCTTCTCAAGCTCTGGTGAAGCAGGAAGAAACGGTTTAGGACCGAGGGGGAGTTTGGAGGCAGTTGGTGAGGTCTTGGAAAAGCTGCAGTGGTTCTGGAGCAGCTGCATGGACCCGAGGCCAGGTCTCGGTGATCTGAGGAGGAGTGGTGTACAGAGGGAAGGACAGGAGCAGAGGAGGCTGTTGTATGCCTCAGATCGATTTTGGGAGGTGAGAGGCAGTTGATCTACTGGTTTCTTAGCTACTGTGAATTTGTAGATGCTGTTGTTGTGTTGATCTGTGGCTGATGATGTTGTTTGTTGTTTCCCTACGCATGTGTTGTCGTAACTTGGTAATCGGAGAAACGAGGAGGTTATGGCGAAATTCCGGCAAGTTACCGGAATCCGGCGATGATTCCGGTGATACCGTAAACCGGCAGAATGCCGAAGAGGTAGAAATCGAATCCTCGTTACTCGAGTCAAAAAGTACGGTTAATTCGTAATTGAGACATTTACGGAAAATTAGACGTAAGTAGGAAGTTTCCATTTTGGGAAACTTCCCATTTTAAGGAAGACTTACCAATTTAGGAAACTTTCCATTTTGGGAAACTTTCCCTTTATGGAAGGTTACCAGTTATGTGAAAAGGTTTAATCGGTAAATCGACTCAAGGTCAAATATATTGATTAATACGTGACACCCTAACGTCAAGTTAAAGTAATAAAGGAAAGTTCGGAAACTGAGTCGGACTTCCGGTAATTTGAGTTAAGAGTCGATAACCGGGAAAGAAAGTCAAAAAGGGTAAAATGTCATAAAAAGGAACTCGGTCAACTTGTGGTCAAATAAGAATTTCCTGGTCGAACTAGGAAAAGATCAAGTCAACCGTGATTGACTAATTTGATGATTTGTTGTACAGTCTCTGGTCGGACGTGAGACGGACTCGACTACGCGGGTAGTTCGAGGGTGTCGCTCGAGGAGCTTTCCGAGCGGAAAGGTCGCAATAGTACTGTGAGTGGACATATTATTTTAATTAAATGCATGCCCTAATTATTGAGTAAATTGCATGGTTTTTATGATGGTTTTCGAGAATTATATCTTTCTCGGGTTCTTGAACGTTTTTTATATGGATAAAGTTTAGCGGGAGCCTCGGTTAAAGATTTTTACAATGGTTTGAGATATTGACACTTATACGTGAAGTATTTACATTATTACACAATTTACTATTTCTCCCGAAAATGGTGATAGACGGTGATGGCCGTCCTTTGAATGGAATTGAACCCGAGATTTCGTTGGAAATTGGTTTTATGCAAATATGTCAAGGAATTGTTTACTTATTTATTTTGGGAAGAGAATTTGATTATTGTCTTGTTATGAATTTTTATTTTAAGGGTTGACCAATAAATATGCTAGTTAGAGTAGCGTGAGGGCGCTACTAGAGCTCTTAGCTCCGACCCTAGCCTGAGAGGTCAGGCAAACTACGTAGTGCACTATGAGGGTTGACCATTTCCACTTTATCTAGAGCTCTTAGCTCCGACCCTGGTCTGAGAGGTCAGACAAGCCTGAGAGGTCAGGTTGATATTATAAGGGTTGACCGTTATCACATATTCTAGAGCTCTTAGCTCCGACCCTGGTCTGAGAGGTCAGACAAGCCTGAGAGGTCAGGTTGATATTATAAGGGTTGACTGTATTATTTTATCTAGCTAGCATAGCGTAGCGTGAGGGCGCTACTAGAGCTCTTAGCTCCGACCCTAGTCTGAGAGGTCAGACTGATTATGTTTGAGAACATTTCTCTTCCCATAAACCTTGTTTATCTTATCATGCATTTGCGGAAATTTAGTAATCGTGGGCATGCATAAATGATTTTTAAATTGATATACTTTTGGGAGAACATTACAGGAAATGAAGTTTTTATATGTGATTTTCGTCCACTCACTCTAACAGTTTTTAAATGTTTCTCCCCTGGGCCTTTCGTTTTTAAATGCCCAGTGATGCAGGGTTCTTGAGAGGAGGTCGAGCGCGTACGAGAGTCGAGGCATAGTCGATAATTCCGTTGCTGCTTAAAATTTCTTTGGGGTAATCATCTCTGTAGACTGCTCTGACTAACCCGGTTTAGTTAGTTTAGTAGGAAGGGTTGGCCATTTCAAGGGGGTTTCGGTAAGAAGTTCCCTTGAGGTGGTCCCCGCAGGATTTACTTCGGGTTAAAGGGGTTTAACCTGGGGTGGGTCCTGTCATTTTCTCCCTAGCGGTAGCCCTATCTCCGGTGGTTATTTTTCATAAAATTTTTATACCACTGGTTGCGTCTCATCGATTTGAAACTATTTTCAGTTTAAGATCCGGGCAAAATACGTAATTTAGATGGTCAAATGACCGTTTTCGTGCGTTAAGGGGTTTGACTTACGGGATTGACCGTACGGATCGAGCCCTTAAGTTGTCAGATTAAGTAGAATTTTTTCCTATAGGCATATTTCAACAAAATGATCATATCAGACGGTCAAAATTTTGTTTCTCAACTTTGATTATCGAAATCACAAAATGCGTACTAATGTTGTATAACTTGTTTACTAAGCTTTAAGTAAATGTTCCGTTTCTAAAACAAACTCTACGTAGAAACTTCAAACGCAAAAAAGTCGTGAAATAAGACATGACCGGAATGGTGAAATACGTCTAAGGTTGAAAAAGCACGTAATTCCGGTAAAGTCTCGGTGTTGATAGTTGTGGTCAATACAATTTAGGGGTTTGATTTACGAGACTGACCGTCTAGATGAAGTCCTTAAATTTATAGGATAAAGTTGAATTTTTTACCATATATATTTCAACATATTGATGATATCTGATGGTCGTATTTTTATTTATGAATTTTGATGACCAGAATCATAACATGCCTACTATTTACCATTATTTATATGGGGAGCCCTATCATCGAGGGGTAAATGTCTCAAAATTTTTATATAGACAGTTGCGTCTCATTATGGTAAGTGTTTGTTGTGTTGAAAGTTTAACCAAAATACCTCATATAGGTGTAAATATGGATATTTTCGTGTGTTAAATGTTTAGAAAAACTTCATCTTGATGCCTTAAACGAACTCGGATGGCCAAAAAAGCCTATATGTCATGGCATTAGCGATAAGTTTGACTCGCAGGGCCGTTCTGCTTCCAGATTGGTATCACAATAGTCAATATGACACCGAAATATCCGTAGTGCAATTTTGTAACTAAAAGTTACTTTAGCCGACGAAATACCCTAATTTCGTCGGCTAAAGTTCACATACTATAGCCGACGAAAAAATCACTTTAGCGGACGAAAATTTTTTTTGTCGGCTAAAATTTAACTATAGCCGACGAAAAAATTAGTTTAGCCGATGAAATTGTTTTTCGTCGGCTAAAATTCTACTTTAGCTGACAAAAATTTAACTTAGCCGACGAAAAAAAATTTCGTCAGCCTGTTTTTAGATATTTCGTCGGCTAAAGGCTTTTTTCTGGCAATGTATTGCCAATTTTACATAATTATTCGTTTGGCAATTGAGATTTAATATTATTCGTTGAACATGAGATGAAGAGTTCTTGCTTGAGAAGCGATCCAGATTTCGTTAGGTTAAGGCCTAAGTCTGTGAGTTGACCTTTTATTTTAAAACGTGCATGCTCAAATGTTTATGAAATTTACAAATAACATGATTTTATTGTTTTGATGCGCCGGTGGGGCCAGGAAGGCGGGTTGTTTCCCTTCCGTAAGCTCCTTTGTTATGTCGGCTGGAATTTATGTTATATTGATTAAATTTGGAATGTTTGTTTTATTGTCATAGTTTTGAGGACGGTCAGGGAACCGTGCCTTATGCATGGGATGCATATTTTAATTTACGGGGGATGAGTCATATAATAATGACTTTTCGTATTTGCTTGTTTTCTTCACCATGAAGGGTCGT
This sequence comes from Comarum palustre, assembly GCA_951800085.1. Lineage (NCBI taxonomy): Eukaryota > Viridiplantae > Streptophyta > Magnoliopsida > Rosales > Rosaceae > Comarum > Comarum palustre. Next base: position 21,677,058 of record OX637572.1, read on the forward strand.
CATATATATAAAGATGTTAGCTAGCCATACGGCCCCCCACTTGAGGAAGTGGAGTGGGGCAATAGTAGCCCTAGAGGGTTCCGACTCTAGCTTAAGAGGCTCATCGTCATGGTGGAAGCTCTCCGCCTTAAAGGTTCTGACCCTAGTCTAAGAGACTCTCCGTCATGATGAAACTTTTTCTCCTATTTTTAATGTTGATTTTTAAGCCAATGAGATTGGCATATTTTGTTTTGAATTTCAAAATGATTATTTGGGATTCTTTCCCAAGGAGGCGTGCAAATGAATTTTCTAGAAAATCAAAGGAAGAGCATAAATCGATAATTTTCTCATGCTTGGATATTCTTTTTGTCCACTCACTCTAACGTCCTGTTTTTAAATGTTTTCCCCTGGGCTTTTCGTTTTCAAATTCCCAGTGTTACAGGGTTACTGAGAGGAGGTCGTATGCACATAAGACGAGATATAGCCACCTAATCCGTTGAGCTAGAAATTTTACTTAGGTATCTCATCCATGTAGATTTGCTCTGATTACCCCAACTTAGCTTAGTTTAATATTCGTGAAGTGTAGTTGTGATTTAGGGAGCATGATAGCTCTAGGTGTTGGGTTGGAATATTTTTTACCTGAAAGTGTTTTGTGTTTTTGCAGGAAGAGTTTTTATTTCAAGGGGGTTTCGGTAAGAAGTTCCTTAGAAGAGGACTCCGCAGGTTTTACTTCTGGTTAAAGGGGTTAACCAGGGGTGGGTCCTGACATCAAATTTCAAGCTTTTCAGATTCGAATAAAATTCGAGATCCGATCTAGTTTATCTAGGATCAGGATCCTTTTGGATAAAGCATTTAAAAATATAAATTTGATTTGAAAAATTTAAAAGAATCGGATCACGGATCCCATTTTAAAAAATATATATCTGATCTGAATGCAGCCCTAGTTCAAAGTATAAAATGAGAAGATAAGGTTTTTTATCCTAACCAAACAGGCGTGCCTACCATCATTTTCATCTGCATGACTCCCAAACCCATTCCCACTACCATCACCCAAAACCCACAACCCCGAAACCCGTTTTTTCCTTCCTTCCCGCCCAAACCATGTACCTAAGTTTGATGACCTCTCGGCCAGGTCTATCTGTGCTACTGCAGTTGGCCAAATCTGACTCCGACTTCGATTTGGCATCTCGGCTTGCCTCTGCTTTAATCTGCGCCAACAGCCACTAATCAGTTCGTCATCCGAGGAGTCAGTTCGGCATCAAGGTTGGGTTCGGCTTCTAGAGAGAGAAAGAGAGAGAGAAGGGGGTAATTTTGTCATGAAAAAATCACAAAAGTTAAAAAAATTAGTGGGAATAAATCTCTTAAAAATGGTAGGGTTAATGAGAATTTTAAAATCTAGTTTTATTAGTGGGAAAAAATCTCTAATTTTAAGAGATGTGGGTATTTTATGTTTTTAAAAATCTAAACCTATTATAGGTTTTAAGCCAAAGGTTTGAAATGTTCATACTCAGAGACAATATGATTTTGGAAACTAAGCGCAAGAAATACTCATGAAAGGTGAAACAAGGGATAGAGATATTTTTCAATCCAATTTCTACTATATATAAAGTGAGAAGTTTCTAAATTACTAAATTTTGTTATATCGATATTACCTATGTTAAGTTGCTTCAAATTATTAAGAACAAGTGTTACTATAGTAAATAGCAAAATAAAAAAACAAAATGGTGAAGAGAAAAATGTGGGTAGTACAAGGATAAAAATTAGAAAGTAGAATTATAAGGATTAACAACACTACACCAAACATATAAAATTAAGGGCTAATGACCATTCACTACTAAAACAGAAAAAATGTAAATTAGGTCTAAAAAGTTTGGCAGTGTCCATTCCAACAGTTGTTATGAAAAATACACTTCTACCCTTCTTTAATTATCTCACCTTTCTCCCACTTCCTCACTCTCCTCTCATTCTCGATCAGCTCCAATTGTCGTCCTCCGTCCTTGCTCGCCACTCTGCTGGACGAAGAAGCCAGATCTGGCCTTAATGACGAAGCAGGACCTAGCCTCTTCCATGATGGCGGCGCCTCGAACTCTACCTCGATGCCGCCAGCTTACAACGACGCCTCGACCTCGACACAGCTGGCTCGATGTTGATGCCTCGATTACGTCTAATTCCATCAACAACAAATTCTGGTTCAATCTCGACAAGTCTAGATTGGATCGACATCAGAGACTCGATTTTTGGTGAGTAAAATCCAATTTTTCTTCATCTCAAAGTTTATCTTCGATGCCTTTTGTATGTTTCTTTATGGTTGAATTTCTTCACTATCCCATTCTCTCCTTGGCGATTTTAATCCTCCGAATGTTTTGGGTGACCACAGCTACCATCTTTATCAGGATCCACCCCGGGTTAAAACCCCTTTAACCTAAAGTAAATTCTGCGGGGACCACCTCAAGGGAACTTCTTACCGAAACCCCCTTGAAGTGAACAACCCTTCCTATAAACCAACTCAGCACTTCCATGAATAATTTAAATCACCCCCAACTCCTGGAGTCATCCTGCTCCTATAGTCATAACTACACTTTACTATCTTATTCCACTAACATGGTTGGGGTAATCAGAGCAGTCTATATGGAAGTTATACCTAAAACACTAAGTAAGCAACAACGGATAATTAGCTATGCCTCGACTTTGGTACGCGCGACCTCCTCACAGGAACCCTGCAACACTGGGCATTTGAAAACGAAGGGCCCAAGGATAAACATTGAAAAAATACTATTAGCGTGAGTGGAAGAAAATCAAATATAAAAAGACTATTTTCTTTAATGTCCTCCCTTAGAGTTTTCCAAGAAATACCTTATGCACGCAATTCATAGAAAATGAATAGATAAATCATAAAGCAAATCTCTTGGCTCAAATCCATAATTAAATGTGGGGTATTAACCTCAACCACGAGAAAACAACCGACCAGCTCAACCACGAGAGGGTCTATTGACCAGCTCAATCGGAGAGGGTCCCATGACCCGCTCTATTCGGGAGGGTCAAACTGACCAGCTACCATCGAAAAGGGTCCTGACCTGCTCTATCCGGGAGGGTCCTACTGACCAGCTACCACCGAAGATGGTCAGACCAGCTACTATCCAGAGAGGGTATCATCTCCATCTGGAGAGGGTCTATGCTAGAATGCAATACATATAACCATATCCTTGAAAATCCTTTAAAAACCCCGTGAAAAAATAAATCGAAAACCAAGTCAAAACTCCCATGACTTTACCCCAAATATATTGGATTTAAAACATTTCCAGGAACTCGAAGCCGGTTCTCTGACTTTACTTTAAAATCGTTAAATCCAAGAGCCAAGTTTCTCCTTTTAAAAATAATCTCCCTTCATAACCCAAAATGGTGATAACAATTAAAAACCATATTCCGGGAAAATCCTTTAAAATCACGGGAAATGTAGGAACCTCTTCCCCGGCTCACTTATCTTTAAAAAGTATTAAATTCCCATTTTCCCAAAATCACCATAAAACTTAAAATGGAGGAAATTCATATATAAAGGAGAAACTAAATAAAATCTATTGCATGCAATAAATTTAAAATAAAAGTCCACTCACAGTACTTAATGCGGCTCCTGAATGCTCGGAATACTCCTCGAGCGCCATATCGACAACCACATAGGCGAGTCCAATCGCATGTTCAACCATTGACTGTAAAATTAATGAGCACATCAGTCATTCATACAGTTGATTGTACTTTTCCTAGTTTGACTAGGGAATCTTAATTTGACCAAGAGTTGACTAGCCAAACCCTTTTTATCGACTTATGAACAAATAGAACTATTTTCGATTATCGACTCGACATTTAGTTTTCGATTTCGTAACCCTAACGTAACGACTTTCCTTACTATTTAATTTGACGATAGGTTATCACAGTAATTTTGTTGAATTACTATGAACACCCAAACTACAGTTCAAACCGAAATACAAATTATGAGTCGATAAATCGTAATTCCCTTTATCCAAATTATCTACAACGATCAACTTGACATTTGCGTTAAAAGAAGTCAACATCTTCCTCAACCATTAGAGTGGTCAACATACTTATAATTTCCATACTTCACTAAATAACCCAAATCCTTTAACTTGAATTCTACCTTTTCTTTAACCTTTTCAACCCAATTTAACAACTTTCCATAAATAGAAACTTTCCTAAAAGAGAAGTTTCCCAAAATGGAAACTTCCAATTTATGGAAAGTTTTCCGTAATTACTCAAATTACGATTTTTCAGAAACTTTACTACTTAAAGATTAACGGAGGAATTGATTTCTACCTCTTCGGCCTTTTACCGGAAAAAAATTCTACTACTTCGCTGGATTCCGACGACTTGCGGGAATTTCACCATAGCCTTCTTGAAAATCCAATTACCGAGTTATAGACAAACAATACACCAAAGGCACTAATTTAATAGCGCAACACCAACAACATCGACCATAGAATCTCATAACAACAGAGGCGACCGAAAATACCTTCTCTGGTTCCGAAATACAAACCCAGCACCTTCTACCTGTCGGATTAAGACATGCAGCTCCCTACTTCACCACCAAATCAACCTGAAACTCCGATAAGGTGCATATGGACCTCCTCAATGTACGACCATGGTCGCCCGAACTTGGTCCGCGTTGAGGACCCTCCTGCTTGAACTTGCAGGGCTGCTGCATCGACCCACACTAGCTGTCGCTGCTCCAAACACAACCATCACGCAATTGGGCTCAAACTGAACCACGGTGAGGCTCCCTAGGGCACGGTGGAGACGTCAAGGACTCCAAAAGCTCGACCGCCGGAAGTCCACCTGAGAAAGCCAGAAAACCCGAAAAAAGATTTTGAGTTTAGGTCTCGAATCGAACATACAAGGCAGTGGAATTGAAGATGAAGGAGAGAGAAGAAGAACCCCATCTCATCTTGGTCGAATTGTGGCCTGAAACACTGAGATTGGTCGGAGCACCGCCGCCCCTCTTCTTGAACGATCTCCCTCCACCGTTGGCACATAAGTGTTTTGAGATATGGGCTTTGTCGAGAATGAAGAAAGGAAGATCATGGTGGTGGTGCACCATTGTGAGGTGGCTGGACGCGGTGGAGATACCGTTCGGGGACGACGCTGTGTCGCGAGAGGGGGGGGAGAGAGAAGAAACTCGGGTTTGACCGGATTTTGGCTTTGACCAAAGTCAACCCAACAACTTCTTTTTATACTTGAATGAAAGATCCAGATCAATTCCCTAAATGATCTGACGGTCCAGATTTAAAGAAGGTAAAAAGTAAATAGTTAAATGGCAAAACTTATTTACAGAAATGGTAATTAAAAGTTTACCAGAAACTTTGAAAATTCATAGAAAATAGCCGGAAGCTCCGAAAAATAATCCGAAAATATCGGGAAACTCGTGTCGACACCTACTACAACATCGAGTCATTAAATAAGGAATTTGAAGAGTTTAGAAAAACTCAAAAATAAACTCGAGTGATAACTTATTAAATCACTGTCACCGTTAAAAGCTCTCGGTAACTCGTAACCACTATGAAAATGTAACTTTTAGGTACGGGGTGTTACAATCTCCCCACCTTATAAAATTTCGTCCTCGAAATTCCAACTGCACCACACGACACCTTCGACCACTAACCAACCACCTATCCCTACTCGTTTCGCCAAATAAACACAAACAATTGTCCTTACCAACCGCATGTGACGTCGTCACAATACAGCTAGTAATCATTCTGATTCAATAACCCCTCGCTTGTCGCGAATAAGATTTCTTCAATAATACTCGAATTCTTTCGTTGAACTTTAGATATTAGCTCACACATTCCCTATGCAGGAAATGATTACCACGCCTGAGGAGTAAGGTTCGATGTCATTAATGGATTTAAATCCTCTGATATCATGATACAATATGGAGTCAAAACCCTTGACAACGTGTCCATGAGAAAACCATGACGACTTGTGATACACGAACCACCACCTCATTTGAACAAAGCTTCCTGATCTGGTTTACGCTCTATAAATCATCCCGTCATATTGTCCTGTTATGGAGCAATCGTCTTCCCTTAATCCATCATTACTCATATAGGACATGAATTGCCATGAATTTTAGCTTAAACCAAAACCTTTAAATCAGGTAGATCCAAAAGCTCTAGACCAAGATCCAATAATACTTACTCCTCGCATGAAGACAAATTGTCAGGCTACGCACTGCCTACATAGTCATTCTGACAAGACAAAATCTTGACTCTTTACCAATAAGCCGATCATTCGAATCGCTAACTCAATCCACCGCTTTAAGGAATTATAGTTTAATTTATATCTAGTAGTACATCCCATACGTACAACACATAGGTGAGGTGTCACCGACCTCCGTATCTTTACATTAACATCAAATGACGCATAGTGCATAACCTGCACTTCAACCATAATTGTGCGTCAATTAAACATTATCCGCATCACTATATGAAATAGACTTATCATTACAAGAATCCTAGAGCCTTACCCGCGCTTCAAGGATATTTCACTTCACTTATGCCTTCAATACCAAATCATTATCTTACAGGGTTGAACATTTACACAAAAGTAGGGCCATTAAAATCACACCAAAAAACATCCCTTGATCATTACATCTAAAATTTAATTTCACTTATCCATATCGATCATCAAGAACGAAGTCACCAAGAAACTAAAATTTATCGATTGTCATCACAGCACTAGGCGAGTGATAATCATCAAGTCAACTCGCACAACTAAGCAGTTTATAGACAAAACTGCCCCCATTATCCAAACATTTGCCAAACTTTGACTCATACTCACCGAAATGCTGACAATTCCATAACCCACATATTGTGATTTTCTTATTACCACTCTACTCTCGTGGTGCCAAGAATTGCCGCTAGATCAATAATTCCTAACAAGTAGGGTCACTACTCAATGACCAATGACCATAGCAATGCCAACAATTCTTCAATCCTCTCAGGGCTTTAATAAATTAACACCAATAATTGATATCCTAGAAATTAGTCATCACTCCTCCACTCGAAATTGAGGATACTAACCGTAACTGCGGTGGCAACAACTTACATATATCCTTAGACAAGTTAAAAGGATACCTCCGATTAAATGTACCCGATTTAACATCAGTCAGAGGGTGAACAAATTTCCACGTCGACAAGCTCAGCAAATCGTCCATTGAGAACCAGGAGTCATAAACAGACATCTTTGATCGTAAATCAAAGCTTGAGCAATCAGGAGACTCCCATTCTAACTCAATGACTCAGAAGACCTTACCCCTCTTGTGTCACTTCACCGTTTCCGTGCATTTATCTCAGAAAACATCCGACCACCTACTAACGACATTTAATAATTTCGCTATCCATCATAAATGTCGGAGCGACTATAAATAACTCACTTCCGACCTGTACTTAAATGGTTAGACCATCTACTTGACGTTTTGCACAAAAATTCTAACAAAACGTCCTTAACCTCCGTTCTCAAAATATGGAATTCTCACAATACATCCTCGAAATATGAGAATGTATCATTTTGACCACACACCACAGTAACAAAATAGTTCTGCATTGCCAGCATAACTAGATTCCAATTTACCACCTCCCTAAAGAGGATGGTAAACGCGTACTCAAATGCAGTATACCCACGTAAAACTCCAGCTACCGAAACGGTGACCTTAGTACAACGACTGGTTCCTACACCACAATAATACAAAGTCAATCAAGACTTGTATCACTATCTCTAGTACCCCAAGCACTCTTGGTCCATGGCTCGGTGGCTTGTTGCCACTTCCATCATCTCCCTAAATTTTTTTTAAACCAATTACCTTTAATTACAACCAGAAACGCTCGCTCGATCTAAAAACTGAACTCTAACACAGCCAACCTGGAGGCCCCTCCATAGGCGTACTAATTAATAAACTTCTACTAACCGATGCACAACACACTTAAATGTTGACATGTGCTCCAAGACATCTGGTGACACGATTTAATCTCTACCTTCACGATATATGGCCTAACGACCATTGTCACCAACAATTCAAATCATGCTTATACTCACCAACAATTCAAATCTTGCTAGGACTCCAGTCATGGGGGCTGAGGTGATAAGAATTCAATCGTAGCTGATGGCAACAATGCCGGCACCAAAGGTTGGCCCGAGCCATTAGTTTCATTGGATGTTCCATAAAGCATTTAACTGACTAATCAAACTATCCATTTCTCACTTCCTCCAATTGCGTCAAATCCTGGACTCGTCACCAAACCAAGTTCATTGACCATAAAATGTCAACACCTAATTTCCTTGAGTCAATAAACTTTAACACATTCGCTAGTTTCTCAAAAACCACACCAAAGGGGAACGTTAACAAAATCTTGACAGGCGTCAAATCTTAATACTCACCTTCTCTAAATTATCGCGCTAAGCGACTTCAACTCTTTTTTTTCGCAGGATGCAAACTCTTTCAATAACTCTAACGACTCTTCACTTCTAAGAATCCCTTAACTCGAACACCAAGGCCTCGCCTTAGGTTTCTACAACACCCACCCTGCCAACAAACACAATAGCCTTCCAGGTATGAATCAAATGTTCCACCATCGAGCACTCACACAAATGCTCAAATAACGTTAAATAACGTGAGTTTTCAACTATAGTTCCCAACACCTAACTCTATTCCAAAACTCCATTAAGCACTGGGAAACTCATAATAAATACGTAACAAGCTTACCTTGTTCCTTACAGGAACTCTTTGTGAGGTCGGCGTACTGAGGCATAGTCTTGAAGATTCAAATGTTTATAGAACCACTCATCAACCAAGAAGTACTAACTCATATCCTTAATAAACACTAAGCGTCCAAAGCATAAAATGCCGATGGATCCGCCGCGGTCGGACCATCACTCTATAGACACTAAGTGCTAACAAGTACATGAGATAGTAACAGGAAACGATAACCTAATGCTCTGATACTAACTATCAGGACCCACCCCAGGTTAAACCCCCTTTAACCCGAAGTAAATTCTGCGGGGACCACCTCAAGGGAATGAAGAAAGGAAGATCATGGTGGTGGTGCGCCATTGTGAGGTGGCTAGACGCGGTTGAGATACCGTTCGGGGACGACGCTGTGTCGCGAGAGGGAGGGAGAGAGAAGAAACTCGGGTTTGACCCGATTTTGGCTTTGACCAAAGTCAACCCAACAACTTTTTATACTTGAATGAAAGATCCAGATCAATTCCCTAAATGATCTGACGGTTCAGATTTAAAGAAGGTAAAAAGTAAATAGTTAAATGGTAATTAAAAATTACCAGAAACTTTGAAATTTCATAGAAAATAGCCGGAAGCTCCGAAAAATAATCCGAAAATACCGGGAGACTCGTGTCGACACCTACTACAACATCGAGTCATTAAATAAGGAATTTGAAGAGTTTAGAAAACTCAAAAATAAACTCGAGTGATAACTTATTAAATCAATGTCACCGTTAAAACCTCTCGGTAACTCGTAACCACTATGAAAAGGTAACTTTTAGGTACGGGGTGTTACAATCTTAATCTCCCCTTGTCGACTTTATTCTTGGAGCAGTGAAAGTCATTTTCGGAAGAATAATCATGGTAAATCTTGTTTATGTTGTGTATTGATGTTTTATAACCCTAGAAGTAAGTTTACTACTTCAAGTAAACTTGGTTTTGGTGTTTTGAGTCTGATTTTTAAGAACATAAGTAAGTTTACTATCCCTAGTAAACTTGGTTTTAGTGTTTTGAAAGGTTTTTAGGAGCAAAAGTAAGTGTACTAGGAGTAGTAAACTTAGTTTTGGTTTTTGAGTCTGGTTTTTGGGAATATAAATAAGTTTACTAGGGGTAGTAATCTTAGAATTGAATGTTTACTAGGGTTACCAGAGCCGGAATCCGGTTACCGGTGACCGGAGTCGATGAGGTTCCGGTCAACCCTTTTCTCTCTTGTATTTTCTCTCTCTAAGCATATTTAAGAGGTAAGGGGTATAATGATACTAAAATAATATAGATTCTTAAAGAGTGTCTTAAGAATAGGCATAATGGACACAAATTTTTTTTAAAGTTTAAATGGTCAATCACTTAAAAAAATAATATAAGAAGTAAGGTGCCAAATTTTATAATAAATTGACATTTATATTTAGATCACTTAATAAAACCTGTAAATTTATACGGATTGAAGGCTAATGAGCTTAGTCCAACAATCCATAAGCACGGCCTTAGGTAAATAGTTCTACGGCAGCAGCCGGATCTACACCGACGTCAAGTTCAATGAGGAGCGGGTCGACCCGCCTGTGCCCGTCCTGGATTCGCTTCTGGCCCGGGCCAACGAGGCCCACTGGTCCATGGGCGGCCTCTGCTTCAAGCGCCTCCGCCTCGACGACCGAGGACAAAAGCAAGAGGGCTTCTTCCGATTCGCCCCCTTCGGCGCCGCAGATTCCTGGCCGTCGAATTTGACAGGGTGGCAAAGGAGGTAAATAAGATGAGTTTGAAGGGCAAGAAATTGATGAAGAAGCGGAAGAGCAAATGGAAGCCTAGGAAGATTTTAGATGTGCTGCATTTTAAGTTTAATCTATTGTTCCTGCTTTTCCATATCTAATTGAAAGAACAAGTGTTATTCTATACGTATCTCTTGGCCCTTTCTATGTTTTAAGTAGTCCTGCTGGTTCTTCAAATGTTCATTTTCAAGCATCTTAACGAATAGTCCCAAGTGTCCCTTCTAACAATGTTCATCAAACTCTTCTCTGCAACAATTGCATTGAAATGATGCACGCCTTCTTGTTCCACTAAATCAGTATATGAAACAAGTGAAATCCCAAGGAATAGAGTTGGATAAATATATCATCAAAACATTTGTAGTAATCATTACAAGAGAGCTAGTGCTGCTGCTGCTGCGCTATACCTGAGAGCTGATTGGCCAAACGAAAACATAGTACCACGACAATTGCTTACAAGCAAAGTAAACCACTCCATAATTTAGCAACCTTTTCTGGATGTTGATCAGTACTTTTATAACAGAAGGCTTGATAACATCATCACTCTTACACATTCTGTAATTAATCTAATTCCTTTGAGAAGAAACTATATAACGTGTATCATGTGGCAACACCTGCTACGTTACCCCCATCTCCACCAAAAGGAATGACACCTTTCCTCCTTTAAACATCACAAACCACAACACATCCTCCTTTACCCCCTCCCCCTCAAAAGGAATGAACCTTCAGCTCACAAAGGTAAGCACAGCTCCTTCAAATTTCGCTGTTCTAAAACAGGACCCTGGATCCTTGCCAACCTACATGTATGTTCTATTATCAGCTTATAGGTAGATGGCCGCTCCCATGGAATAATCCCAAACTCATCATTAAACTTTTCCATTCCTCCAACAATAAACTGCCATGCTAAAGCCCCTGCCCCAGCCTGGTGCTTCTTTGCAGATTTGTATATGACATCGTAAATAGTTTTGTAAAATCTATCAAGCTGGTCTGCCAACCCAAATTCCGTGAACATGACTGGTTTATTAAGTTCTTTCTCACCATCTTCAATGTGAGAAAGCATCCACTTGGTTACAAATTTCAGGTGGTCCTCCACTTCTAGATCATGAAACCTACCCAAAAAGTGAAAACTAGTTAGATATACAATAACAAAAATGAGAGACAAAATTTAAAAAAATATATATGCAATAATTCAGGTACGGAGCATGTGTAGTTTAGCCTCAAACTGATCATATCAATCAAAGAGTATATGAGCAAAAGCGAACTATTTCATACAAGTTGAATAAAAGACATATAGAGAAAGAGATAATTTTATACACGAAATATATAAGGAAAATGACCATTTGCACAAAAAAATAAGACCCTAAACCAATGAATTAAAAGTCAAACGCCCATTCTAATATAAGGTGTACTTATTAATACACAAATCTTTATTAAATTCATAATTAAATAATATTGTTTAGACAATTTTACCCTTGTTCCATACACACTTGAAGAAAGAAAAATGAGAATATTTTTCCAGAGCCTTGCCGGTCGCCAGACTCCGATTGCCGGATTATGGATACCAACTGCCGGACTCCAGTCACCAGATGCCGGAAAATTACTGGTAGAAGGAATTTCACCGGATTTTTTTACTAGGGGCAATAAACTTCTATATCAAATCCAAGTCTACTAACCCCAATATACATCAAAACTAAGTCTACTAACCCCAGTATACTCCAAAACCAAGTCTACTACCCCCAGTATACTCCAAAACCAAAGTCTACTAACCCCAATATACTCCAAAAATTCAATTTGCCGCAACTCTGCTTGCTCCAGTAAGCCGACCACACTCTTCACTGTCTAATCCTCCAGAAATTCCCGTAGTCCTTCCTCCGCTACACAGATCCAAGCTCTCGGACAGCTCCGACCAATCAACACCATCATTTTTAAGCTCTCCTTCCTCAACAGGAATGCCCTACACCATCATATGCGAGAAGGCGTACCGCGGCGGACGTAGAGATGTGGTGGAGGTGGAGATCGCTTTGACGTCGTCATGAAGGTGGCAATGTTGTCGAGGCTCGCCGTCGAGAGATCGAAGCAGCACGTCGACACCGAGGAGATCGACACCCGTGAAGAGTTGACGTCGATGAGGATCTCGGTTACTGTTTTTTGGAGCTCTGATCCATGCAGATCGTCGTCGACACTGGATCAGGCTTCGTCATCGAGACTGGCTTTTTCGTTGCTGAGGCTAGCTTTCTCGTCGTCGAGGCTAAATCTAGCTTCGTCATCGAGCATAGTGGCGACTAAGGAGGACAACGATGCGATGGAGGAGGGCGATGCGAAGGTGTGGATCTGGTCTCCGGAGATGGGGTGGCGAGGGTGATGTCACCGATCTCAGAGAGAGAATCAGATGAAGCTGAGAGAGGAGTGAGATAAATAGATTAGGGATAAAAATGTAATTTTGGTAAGATTAATTGAAATGGGTAATGAGAAAAAAATTCATTGGAATAGGCAATAAGCATCTAAAATTAGTACTAAATGGACATTGAAATATATATGCATACATACATGATGATTGTATTAACAGCTAATTTGCCACTCCAACATGATCAGTACTTGCTGTATCCATACTACATGTTAAAAATTTGAAATTCTGGCAAACAAAAAAGAATCAGATATTCTTTTTAAAAAAAGTAGATATTTAAAAAAAATCAGATATGTTTAGTCTCCAATATATTCCTTATATCAGATCCTGTTTTTGAACTGCTGACCAAATCTAATATTATAAACATGTATATAAATACACTGCAGCTCAGCCATTCACAACTAATCTAACTGAGAGAACAATCTTATATTACTGTATAATCACTGCATATACAGTCACAACAGACTCATCAGTGAGCACAAAATCCCTACCAACTATCAGATTGAAAACCAATAGACATTTATTGAGAGAAAATTACTATATCAACATTGCATATCAATCATTTAACATTTCAATCCAAAAGCTACCAATTAGGTTTTGCTTATCTGTGAATACTAACAAAGAACCTGGACTATCTCAGTCGCTATACTAATTATGGACGATAGAAGCACAGAAATCAAGATGCATCTTAATACATAATGCTCTCGTGGCAATGAAGCACAAAGAAATCAATTCACTGTTGAAGTCCTCTATAGCCAAAGGGATAAACATGCTTCATAAATCATGACGAGGCTTTGCTGCTTGCTGCTCTTGGAAAATTTTCACTTGTAAGCCAATAAAAGCAAATCTGCCGACTTTCTATAACTAATGACTATGTATAGAGTTGCTAGCAAGAATCCTAAAGATTGCAAGTCCGCTAACCAATCTTAACAGCTGCAAAATGATGAGTCCACACTACCTCGTATTCAACGTTTATCACTAGTTGCTAACTACAAGCAATTTTCTGTGGACCATCTTAAGAAATTTTGTTGCTTGATTTGATAATTAATTATTTTCTAAGTACGAGAGTAGTTCAGTTAGAAGCAAAGGAGTGGGTTATGAATGCTTCAAAATAGACAATCTAACTGTGAGTGAGCCGAGAGTTACTGTCATCTGCTTCACATTTCTCCATTTGCAACAACCAAGATGTCAACATTGCCTTTGGATGAGGGGCACACACGCACGAGAGTTACTGTCATCTCATTTGCTACAAATTTCACCCTTTGCAACAAACCAAAAACGCCATCATCTCCTTATTGGATGAGCATACACACAAACACATTATAGTATAGTAAAGTAGACATACTCAAAGAACTAATATAAGTTTGTAAGCTTTGACTTCCTTCGTATCGATTTCAGATAACTGTCTAAATAACGATGTAAACTACCTGAAAACACTTACCAATGGTCAGGGTAGATATGAACAGAAGCAAAATCAATGCTGGGGAGCTTGGAGTTGCGAATGAAATCTGATCCAAGTCGGGATGCCCACCGTTCAGGATTCACAGTTAAGGCTTTAGGGTCCTTAGGACCATAAAATCCTTCCAGGCCCACAGTCAGTAGATGTTTCTTATCAATTAATTTCACAAATGCTGACATTTCTTCTATCCAATCCTGCAGCACAGTATGCAACAGAATTATAAAGCTCCTTGTGGACTCCAAGAAAGAGGGTACATTTTTCTAAAAGGAATACCGAAGGGAAGTTAAAGAAACTGTAATATTTTAAGACGTTTTGACTAAATTTCTTGCTTAAGTGAAATTATAAAACATGATAATGATAATTTTCCAAAGAAAAGGTTTGTAAACTAGGCACCCTTCCCACTAAGCCAAATAGAGTGATCAATCAGCCGAAACTCAAATAAAATAAACGTGATACAAAAAAGTAAAGGGGCGTTCCGTATTCACACCCGATCAATCAGCAGAAACTCAAATAAAATAAACGTGATACAAAAAAGTAAAGGGGCGTTCCGTATTCACACCCCCTTTTCCTCTTTTTTGCACTACTCACACTCCCTTTTGTGTGTTAATTAATTTGGAAAGTTAAAGTGTTACTGTGTTAGTAAACACAAATCAGAGAGTGAACATAACATTAAGAGGTCTCTTAGCAGTTTAAATGCAGTATTAATAATAAATTATATAAATCTTTAGTGATAATTTTTAAAAGGGTCAAGAGTTGAGAGCATGCATACTTGGAGAGTATTGCCTGAGGCATCAGTGCTGCAACGGGGTTCATTTATCAACTCCCACCCAAAAATTGTGGGATCATCTCTATATTCAATCCCATTCAGAGTATTCTTCCTGGTTAGGATAGTCTGGGGGAACAAAAAGGAAATGAATTATAATTGGTAACAAATGAGGCAAAACCAACCAAAAATCTATAAATATTTTAAATCATTATAGCGGCATAACATTAATTTTCAAACTATTCATGGTATGCATTTTATTTACAGAAAAGTATCAAATAAAGAAACTAATAAATTATACAGGATGCCAGGCCAATAAAAGATCATTTCTGTCAAAATATTCAACCTCTAGAAATCCATACAAGCAACGCACAGCTACCAGAACTCACTAGTTCATATATATCTACATGACACCTGATAGTTGATGGTGTGCACACATTAGATTCTTTCCTTGGATATTGGTAAGAACAAGGGGGAATGAAATGATGAAAGTTCGTAAAGCCTTCTAAGAACGTCATGTCAGGTTTTCCCTATTCTTTTCTTTGTTAAACAACAAAATTACATTGATTTAAAACAAAATCAACAAAGAAGTGGACAAAATCCACCGAGAAAAACTTTAAGAAACACCGGCAAAAACATGCACCAAAGAAAGCATGCACCAAGCGTAAGAGTTTAATCTATTACATACCAATCTAGTTAACAGCAAAAGGCAAGCTATTCTTTCAATATGCATCCTTCTATATAACATTTAAATGGAGATCTAAGGCAACTTTTAACTGTTTCCAAATTTTGAAATTTTTTTTACCAAACTGAAGATCTGATGCAGCACGCCTACTGCTAAGACACCAGGATCAACAAGCTCTAAAGCTTGGGGATTTAAACACACAAAACACTTGCGTATGGGAATCACTCCCTGGTTTCCCACCCAAATAAGACTTCTCACCCTAAAACTAGGCCTCACGCCAATCCTATCTCAAGAAATTTCAGAAACTCTAATAATTTTATTCATAAGACATAGCATACCTGGGCAATAGGCCCTTACACTTATACCTGAGCAGGGAGCTCATATTAAAAGACTCTAAGACTACTAAAACTGAAACATTAAAAAGTTATAACTCCACTAAAACTGAAACATTTAAGACTCATACTGAAACTGACGCATTTAAGAGACCTTAAGACTTCTAAACTGAAATGGAAACACGAAAGACACACAGTGACTAGAAACAAGCTGGGGAATTATATCGAGAGCAATTAATCAAACCATATGGAAAGGGAATGATTAGATGCTCTCTTCTTCCATTTCTTCCTCTCATAAACCTTCCAAGGTTTAGCTGTGATGTCCATCAATTCTCCCCTACCAAGAAGAGCTCGCCTCAGGCGAGATAAAGCTGTAGTATCTTTCCAAGATATCCGGATCAATGCGCTGTAACTCCTCTTTAGTCACCCACGTGTTGTCAGAGTATGGTCTGTCCTTCCATTTAATTAAATACTTCTGGTAGCCACCTCTTCTTGTGGAAACTACTTGTTCATCCACAATGTTTTCAATCACATCTCTCTTGGGGGCTTTGGCACAGGGCTGAGGTGGAACGATAGGTGAAAACTCAGAAGAAAAAAGCAGTGAAGGCATCACAGGTTCTTGATAGGGAAGTAAGTCTTCCACATTAAAAATCGAACTGATGCCCATTTCTGATGGGAGCTCTAACACATGCATTGGGTCTAGCCCGTTGCACAATTTTAAAAGGTCCCATACTTCGAGCTTGCAACTTCTTTGCCTTGCCCTTTATGAAACGTTCAGGTCGAACCCGAATCATTACAAAGTCCCCAACGAAAAACTCCTTAAAGGCTCGGTGCACATCAGCTGCTCTCTTGTACTGCTTATTGCTTTCATTAATTCGGCGATTAATCTCAGCATGCAACTCATGAATATGATTTGCAAACTCACTGGCTGACTGTGACGGCTGCTGTCCCACTGTCATGGGAATGAGATCTAGGGGAGCCATAGGCTTGTGACCATAGGCAGCTTCAAAAGGGCTCATGCCTATAGTTCGGTTGACCGAATTATTATATGCAAACTCTGCAATTGGTAAAACTGAATCCCAAGACCTGATATGCTCACCAACTAAACATCGCAGCAGATTTCCCAAGCTTCTGTTCACCACCTCAGTTTGCCCATCTGTTTGTGGATGGTAAGCAGATGAAAAATGGAGTTTGGTTCCCATCATGTGCCAGTCTTCCATAAATAACTCATGAATCGAACATCTCGATCAGACACAATAGTTTTAGGCAAACCATGCAACCTAACAACCTCATCCAGGAAAATTTTGGCCACCTCAGATGCATCAAATGACTTAGAACAAGTGAGCCATTTTAGAAAACCGGTCCACAACCACAAATATGGAATCATGTTCCAGTAGTCTTAGGAAGCCCAAGCACAAAATCCATGCTAATATCTTGCCAAGGGGTATGTGGTACAGGTAACGGGGTGTACACGTACGGCAGCATTTAACAATTTTAGCCACATCGTGCTTAAGACTAGGCCAAAAGAATCGATCCTCCACAAGACTATTCAGCGTTTTTGGATTGCTTTTCTAAGAGAGCTGCATATACACCCAAAATCCGGACAACTCAAATATTCTTCTTTCAGATAATCGAAATCAGCCACTTGCACTCTGTGTGTAAAAGTGAATTCCTGCGGCTAAGAGCATCTGCTACCTTATTCTCCACTACAGACTTATGCTTCAACACAAGTGTACTCCTGAATAAATTCAGCCCACTTTTCATGTCTTGGGTTTTATTTCTTCAGAGAATTGAGATAACGCAGAGCCTCAAGATTTGAAATAAGACAAACTCTTGTGGCAGCAAATAATGTCTCCAATAACGCAAAGATTGAACCACTGCAAAAAATTGTCATGTGTAGAGTACTTATGCTTGGCTTCACTCAATTTCTCATTGAAGTAAGCAATAGGGTACCTCTCTTGACTCAGAACTCCACCAATTCCCACACCTGAAGCATCACATGAGACCTCAAAAGATTTGGTAAAATCAGGCCGGCGCATAACACGGGCATTATTCATTCTGGTTTTGAGTACCTGAAATGCCTTTGCATCTGCATTTGTCCACCGAAACTCCCCTTCAAACAATCAGTAATTGGAGCCATGATAGAACTGAATCCAGCAATGAATCAACGATAAGATGTAGCGAATCCATGAAAACTATGCACCATGAATGTTTTATTGTGATGTAGGCCCTAGGATCTCTTCTAGTCTTTATTGGTACTTTATACAATTTAAGCAAAGCTATAGGATAGATGAACTTGAAGAACAGAAACACAGCACACCAATTTTTATAGCGGTTCAACCAAAATAATGGCTTACGTCCACTTACGTGATCTCTCTTGAGAGATCACTAGCACTATGGAGAATAACTACTTGATTACAAGTACTTATTGATATTCCTATGCTAATCCCCAACTCCCTGCAAGATCTCTCTATCACCCTTGGCTCTTGATTTTCTGTGTACTCTGTCCTCACCTTAGAAAACCCCATGCAGCTCCTGTTTATACTGAATAGGAGCTGCTGATACAACATGGTTTAGGATTCCTAAACTTAATAGACATAAGTCTATTACAAATCCTGATAGAATCTTAAAAGACTAACTTTCCTATAACTTATAAAAAAGCTACAGCGTTGTCCCCTTTCAATTCTATACTTGGATTTACCTGCTAAATCCTAACTTTCCAGATTGTATCAATGAGCCAAAAAAACACAATAATCTCCACCTTGGTGAGTTGATACCAAATGATTGTTGCTCCCTTTAGGATATCTTAAATCTTTTTGAAGTAACCTTGAACAAACATCCAAGAACCTTCACCTTGGCAAGACTCCTCTTCCCTTAACGCACCTCAAGTGAAGAGGTGCTCCACCACAACTCAGCAAGCTGTAACCCTGAGCAAGTCCAAGCAATGCATGAACTTCTCCATGGCAATGGTCCTGGTCAAACAATCTGAAACATTCTCCCTTGAATGTGCTTCTTCCTCAATTGTTATCTTATTTGAGCTTATCCAAACTTCGTTGCAATGATCACAACCATCAATATGCTTCATTTCTTGAAACACTTGATTCCTTGTCAAAATGATGACACCATTCACCACAGCTTTTTCTTGAATCTCAAACTCAGTCATTAACTCATTAAGCCATAACGCCTATGCAGAAGCTTTTAGTGCCATGCAATCTTCTTTAGTGGCAGACAATATATCAGCTGATTCCATAGTTGCTCTACAACTTTCAGAACCTTCAGCACAAGTAAACCCATTACTTGTTGCAGATCTTACTTTGTCTAAGTCTCCTGCTAAATCTGAATTATCATGACCAACAATGCATGCTTGCTCTTGTTATCTTTCAAACAGAAATTCAGGCTCCTTAGTGTCTCTCAAGCAATACAGAATCCACACCGTTGCTTGTCGGTGTCGTCTACCCGGATTTGCCATGTACTTTGACACAATACTCAAAGCTTGAGCTGAACCTGGTCTTGTGCAGATTCTAGCCATAAGACATCTCACTGCTCTTGCATATGACACTTGCATCATCATCTCATCCAACTTAACTGTAGATGATCCCTGCACTGTGGAGTAGACATGAGTTCAGAAAACATCAATAATTTGTCCATCCTTATCTTCACTTCTAGGATCTATAGTGCAGCCTCTAGACCCTTCATGTCAAATTCCCTTTTAAGTTGTGTCTCCAACTTTGGAATTTTAGACCCATCTTAACCTGTAGTTAACACATCATCTGATAGTAAAAGCATACTATCCTCGAACACATGATGATAAACGCATCTTTCTGCTCGTGAGATCTGATCATACTCGACCTTCTCTTTATGCGAATACTTCTTGGCCAATACCCGAACTTTGAGTCTCATGGCTTCGTTATCATGCATTCTTACCGTTTTCCTATAAACCCATTTACAACCAACCTAATGTATATCTTTGGGCTTAGGAACCGACTCCTTAACCAAGTCTTTTTGTATTGTTCTTCTGTTCTAACATAGCTCCCAACCAACTTTCCTGTATATATCTTGCTTTAGCTTCCTGATACGTGGTTGGATCTCTTGGACTGAAACTTAGAGCATACTTGTCCAATGCTATTCTTCTCTGAAACTCCTGCTCAAGTGACTGACAAACTAAATCGTAAGTTCGAGGTGCTAATTGCTCCACCTGAGCTAGTATTACTGATTATTGTTGCTGCTTTAAGACTTCTTCCTCAATAACCCCTTTATAATGCTCCACTCGAGCTGGAGTCTCTTCCATGATCATTTTGGTTAGAGAAACTGATACAGGACAAGAATCTAGGGAATTTCAACAAAGAATTCCAAACATGAAGTATCGTCACATTAAGAAGAATGATTTGAATCTTCAAAATTGGTATTCAAATAGGCTTCTTAATGACAATGTTACTCGTAAGTTACTCTTCTGGATATATCGGGATTCTCGAACAAAATCTTGGTTGAGATTTCAAATACATATCTGGACTAATATTCTTTAGTATCTAGTATTTCATATCGTATTAGGTTTCCTAAATTGTAGTCTATTCTAGATTATATTTTCTGAATGTATTATGTTTAAGTTCCTAGTTCTAGTATGAATAGGTTTATTTCTATGCTATATAAGGCCATTGCTAGATTGTATTTTTGGGATTCAAGTTATCAATAAGAAAACCCAAAAAAATTAGAGTAGAAACTATTGTGTTTAGGCTTATGCCTTTGTTTTGCTAGTGGATTCTAGTCATATCTTCCATTAAAGTTTCGACGCTTGACGAAACCTTGCTGCCTATTGTGATTACGCTTCTGTTCCGTATCATTTGGTACCAGAGCAAGGATTTGCCCGCTCAATGGGAGACGATTCAGGGGATGAAATCACCTTCACCAACCTCGCCGGCGCTGGTCGGGCGATTAAAACCATTAAGTATGATTTACGAGATTATTCAAAAAGTGTAGTTGACCACTTCAAAACCTTCCGACAGCAGACACAAGATTTTGTGAGTGACTGCAAGATGCAACGAAGGAGCTTCAACAGTTAATAATGCAATTAAACGAAAATCAAAGAGAAGATGCTCATCGCACAGCAGGATTCGCCCAAGGTCATGGACATCACCAAAAACTGTGCTACATAGAGATTGATGATCAATGCGCTATGGGATTTGCCCGTAGACGTGGTCATCAACAAGGTCGGCAAATCAGAAGATTTGCTTATGAATGTGACCAAAATTTTAAAGAAACTGCCCAACGAGAGCTCATGGAATTTTTCAATTTCAGTCAAAGGGAAGCTTCTTATCAAATACGTCAAGAATGTGGTGATTATAAGTTCAAAGCGCCTCTCTTTGGCATCTTTATGAAGAGGGTACCTTTCATGAGATTCACATGGCCGACGCTTGTGTGTAGGAGACCATGGCATTCTAATGTTAATGACAATTAACGCAAAGTCGATACATACATGCTTGGAAGGAAGTCGCGTCAAACTGAAATCAAGCATACAAGAAAGAACATCAATAGTGACCATCACGAAGTGTGTGAAAAGAAACATGAAGTCACTTTGAAGGTTGAAGACAACATGAGTGATCATCCTGAAATGTGTCAAGAGAAACATGAAGAAGTCGCTTTAAAGGTGGAAGACACATCCATTGAAGACAAAATAGTTGGATCATTCCTCACATCATTACCCATGTCATGCAAGCCAAGTTCTGTTCAATATCAATCCAAAGAGGAGTTCAAGTTTGAAGAAGCATATTGTAAACTTGTCTATGGCGTTGGATTCATGGTAATCCCTTCTAGCTTCGATGATATTGGGAATAATGGTTTATCACGCTTTTGTCCTACTAATGATCCAGCTGCATTCAAGATGAACTCGAGGTCGAGTTCTTTCCAAGTGGAGGAGACTGATACAGGACGAGAATCTAGGGAATTTCAACAAAGAATTCCAAACATGAAGTATCGTCACATTAAGAAGAATGATTTGAATCTTCAAAATTGATATTCAAATAGGCTTCTTAATGACAGTGTTAATCGTAAGTTACTCTTCTGGATATATTGGGATTCTCGAACAAAATCTTGGATGAAATTCCGAATACATATCTGGAGTAATATCTTTAGTATCTAGTATTTCATATCGTATTAGGTTTCCTAAATTGTAGTCTATTCTAGATTATGTTTTCTGAATGTATTATGTTTAAGTTCCTAGTTCTAGTATGAATAGGTTTATTTCTATGCCTATATAAGGTCATTGCTAGATTGTATTTTTAGGATTCAAGTTATCAATAAGATAACCTAAAAAATTAGAGTAGAAACTCGTGTTTAGGCTTATGCCTTTGTTTTGCTAGTAAATTCTAGCCATATCTTCCATTAAGGTTTCGCCTAGCTTCTTCTACAACATCAGTCTTTTTCTTCACCTCCCTTGTCTTCATTTCATTAAACGGCTTGATCTTCTCATCGATGACATATCTACTTAGAACCCTTTCCTTGCTGACAATATCCCATAACTTGCAGCCTTTAACTCCTTTCTTAATAACCAAAAAAATTGGCTTGAATTTGGTCTGCTCTTTGTTCAAAATATGAGCATATGCACTGTTAACAAACATCTTCAAGTTAAAATAGCCAGCTGGTTCTCTAGACCATACCTCCTCTGCACACTTGAAGTTTAAGATCTTTGATGGTGACTGATTAACCAAACAACGCATATGATTAACTACTTCCCAAAACGCGTCTGGTAATTCTACATGCAATCGCATATCTCTTTCTATCTCAAAGAGAGTTTTTTTATCCTTCTAGCAGCCTCGTCTTCCTGGAGATTATCTTTCACCATGATGCATCTCGTGATTTCATCCTTATAAAACTGCAAAAACCGGTTCCTTCTATATTCACTGTCACTACTACTTATCAAATACTTGATTTTTCTCTCACATTTCCTACTTTGCTTTTCTCTTCCATAACCTTGAAGTGAACCTCGAATTTCTCCTTCATAAAGCAGGCCCAAATTTTCCTCGAAAAATCAACTAGAAAAATAACAAAGTACTAGAAGCCAATGTTGCGCTCCATACTTCTGAGTGAATATAATTCAGCAATCCAATGTTGTTCTTCTCACAGTTACCAATGGTGTCAAACCATTCTCGGATTGCACACATGTGGAATGTACAAGAGGTATACAAAATCCAGTCTCTGGAAACGTTGGAGCTGGAAGTTACCACAAGAAGTTCACAATCATCCTCATCATTGCTAAAGACTATGTTGGTTGTGCTTGAACTCCCTGCCATCACCTTTACTTCCTCCCTTTGTTGCAGTTTCTTTTCAAATGGTCATAGCACCATATCTGAAGCAACCTTTGTTCTTGGATTTTGTTGTAACCTTGTGGCTGGATTTATCCTCAATACTCGTCAACTGACCTACCTCCTTGCCCTTGTCATAAAGGCCTCCTTGAGTACTCTCGGTCCTGCTACTCATCTTAATGTAAGATTGAATAGCTACGGTAATCTCACTATACTTGAGAAAATCCTTTCCCGAAACGAGTGGCGATGAACTGCTCATATAAAGTAGGTAAAAATATTAGCAACATAACTGTTTTGTCCTCATCTTCAACTCTCACATCCACCTCTGATAAATTGGCAACACAACTCCAAAACTTATTCATATGTTCCTACAGATCCCTGCCTTCTTCCATCCGAAGACTAAAGAGTTCCTCCTTTAAGAAGCATTTATCCGCGTCAACCTCCTTGACATCGATTGTGTTAGCCTCCTTGACGTTGTCTGTGTTAGCCTCCTTGAGGTTGTCTGTGTCAGCCTCCTTGAGGTTGTCTAATGTCTTGCTGCTGTCCATATTCTCACCAATGAGAATAACCTGCATAAACCTTCTCAATATAATCCAAGGTCTCTTTGCTGCTCACGTTGTCCATCTTCTGCCAAACCTTATCTGTCATATCAACTGCCTTATTCTCTAACTCGAGAACAGCCTCATACAGATCTTGTAGAATTAGGACACTCTTCATCCTCCTTTGCCAAAGCGTGAAGTCTTCTTTTCCTCTTAAAGGCTCAATAAACGATCTCACATCTTTTGCTTCAACTATGTCTTTGCTGCTATCCATCTCAAAGTACCAGAGCTGAAGCTCTGATAGCACTTATTGTGGTGTAGGGCCCTAGGATCTCTTCCGGTCTTTACTGGTACTTTATACAATTTAAGCAAAGCTATAGGATAGATGAACTTGAAGAACAGAAACACAACACACCAATTTTTATAGTGGTTCAGCCAAAATCCTGGCTTACGTCCACTTACGTGATCTCTCTTGAGATATCACTAGCACTATGGAGAATAACAACTTGATTACAAGTACTTATTGAAATCTCTATGTTAATCCCCAACTCCCTGCTAGATCTCTCTATCACTCGTGGCTCTGATTTTCTGTGTACTCTGTCCTCATCTTAGAAAACCCCCAACAGCTCCTATTTATACTGAGCAGACTTGCTGCAAGTGATCAAGGTGCTCCTCTTGGGATTTTACTAGAAATGAGGACATCATCAAAATAGACAACCAGGAACTTACCCATGTATGGCCTTAAAACTTGTGTCATAACTCTCATGAATGTGTTGGGTGCGTTAGTTTGCCCAAATGGCATGACTAACCATTCATACAAACCATCCTTTGTTTTGAAGGCAGTTTTCCATTCACCTGGTCTGATGCGGATCTGGTGATAACCACTCTTCAAATCTAACTTAGAAAGGATTGTAGCTCCTGCCATCATGTACAGCATGTCATCAAGTCTCGGTATGGGAAACCGATATTTGACTGTGATTTTGTTTATGGCTTTGCTGTCAACACATTCTCCAGGAACCATTCTTCTTTGGTGTGAGCAGGGCAGGAACTGCATAGGGGTTGAGACTCGAATGAATCCTGTCGCAAGAAGCTCATCCACTTGCCTCTTCAATTCTGCATGCTCAGTCGGATTCATCCAATAATGTGGTAAATTTGGTAATGTGGCACCTGGAACCAGATCAATAGCATGATGAATATCCCAAAGAGGAGGCAGTTCATCCGGAAGATCCTTGGGAAACACATCACTGAACTGTTCAAGGACTGTTTTCACGTCTAGGGGCACCTCAACTGGTTGCGGGGTAAGTTTACTTTGCAAATAACACAGATATATCAGTCACTAGTTGTCTCCCTCTCAAAGTCTTTTGGCCTAATAATGTTGAGGGATTTTGGCTGCTGATCTCCCTTAGCCTTTCTTTCATCTCCTCCCAATCAGTAATAGGGTCTTCACTGGCTCTTGCAACTCGCCTTTCCACACCACTCCACCATTCTCTAGCTTTGCCCACCAATTTCATCTTTGCAAATCGTAGCCTTCGAATTTCAGACAACTCATGCCAGTCAAAATAATGGTCCATGTATGATATCCAATTTAGACACACCTTCGCATTTAGCTGGCCATCAAAGCTTGGAGCTTCCACTTTGATAGACTTCAATGCTCTTTCCTCTGGATCAGGTCCATCTTGCCCATTGTTGTTTCGTAGAGCCTGCCTTCGAACATTCCTCCTATGCTGCATCCTCGGTCCTCCACTAGGACTCTCTTCTTCGTCGTTGATAGAAGCTTTGATTACAGCCAATCTTTGGTCAGAAGCAGTTACTTGATCTTGAATTCTGGTCTCAAGATGGCCAATTTGAGTAGCCAAGGCTTCTATTGTTTTAACCAAGGTTTCAAGATCCATGGCTAAATGGGGTTTCTGATACCAAAACTGATGCAGCACGCCTACTTCTAAGACACCAGGATCACAAGCTCTAAAGCTTGGGGATTTAAACACAAAACACTTATGTATGGGAGTCACTCCCTGGTTTCCCACCAAAATAAGGTTTCTCACCCTAAAACTAGGCTTCACGCCAATCCTATCTCACGAAAATTCATAATCCAATAATTTTATTCATAAGACATAGCAAACCTGGGCAATAGGCCCTTACACTTATTTATACCTAAGCATGGAGCTCATATTAAAAGACTCCAAGACTACTAAAACTGAAACATTAAAAGTTAGAACTCCTCTAAAACTGAAACATTTAAGACTCATACTGAAGCTGAAGCATTTAAGAGACCTTAAGACTTCTAAACTGAAATGGAAATACGAAAGACACACACAGTGACTAGAACCAAGCTGGGGAATTATATCGAGAGCAATTAATCAAACCAAATGGAAAGGGAATGATTAGATGCCCTCTTCTTCCATTTCTTCTTCTCATAAACCTTGAAAGGTTTAGCTGTGATGTCCTCATCAGGATCAGCAAAAATTAACAAGAGAACAAAAAAGATTGCCAAAGGATGACAAGGGTGAAAAATAGATTAACATAGGTCAAAAATCTATGACCCTGAACTACTGCAGCCTTCAAGTCTAGAACAATGGAACATATAGCTCTGAAATCAACCAATACTGAAGAACACAAGCACGACAATGTCTTTCTTGGTTGGACCAACAAGCGATTTCTTACAAGTCTTTCATCTTTATTTGTAAGAGTGGCTATTCAGCCGTAGATCAGGTGGTGGGTTCTACTCTCTTCTCTTTAGGCTCAGCGTGGTAGGATGATTTAATCCCACAAGAGAAGTGGAAGAAGCGGGATAGAGGAATCGGTCGTCTCATCAGGCTCATGACTTGAAGACTGCATTTTCCGATTGATCGATCGGATTCAGAATTTTGATTCATTTTACATTAAATAATTTTTCCCCAAACATACAGCAACTATAACCTAGTAGAAACTTGTCTTAGCTGCAAAATTCGGTTCCACGTATCTTCTTGGTCACTTTACCTATGATAAACCCAAAGTTGAAAATAATAAAACAAATATGTTTTCTTCTTTATTTTCAACAACAATGAGCTAGGAGTATCCTATAAAAAAATTAAAGTAAGAAAATTAAAAGTAGTTTTTAATCCTATAACTAAACAAAAAACTAGACTTATGAAGACTCAAAGTGGCATAAAAATGTAATGCATCGTCTTTCTGGGACCCAAAATAAAAAATGAAAAGAACAAAAAATAAACAAGAAGTACCTTGATGTAACTCTTGAAATAATTGCGAATGGATGGGTCAAAGAAAAATGAATCATTAGATGCACTCAAACCAACACCTTCTTGCCAGGCCCACCTTACATATTGAGACTTCCCACCATAATTTTCCAAGTTATTAACCAAGCAAAGTAGCAACCTGATGCCCTGCTGTCTTGCTTCTACAATAACATGATCCAAAGCCTGCCACCCAATCAAGTGGTTATGATGAAGAATGAATATGGAGAAGTAGACACATTAAGAACTTACAAGATTACCAAAAAGATACCATAAAGTTTTATTTCCTAGGCAGTACAGTCCAAATAAATCAGCAATGTGTGACTAGCTTTCTTTCAAATGCCGTGGATTGCTATATACATGTAGTTCTTATTTTTGTTTCTAGCTTCTATACTGTTCTTGAATAGCCTCTATCAACAAGGAACCCAATTATCACTGGTAAGCATTAATTTCTACTTAGAACTGTCTGTTCACCTTTTTAGATGGATCCATGATTTATTACTCACTTGCAAACTTGAGTGATGTAAAATTTATAACATATGCAAAAACGAAACCCAAACAAGTGGAAAGATAAAGTCGGGAGGAAACCACACAGAATGCATAATGCTCAATAGAACCCTAGGTTAATGGAGCCAATTAGACATAAGGATGGAAAATTAAGCATTATGAATACCTTGAAAACTCGCTCATCGAACTGACCAGGGGAAACCTGTAGAGCATTGTAGTCACCATCATTAAATGCCCAAGTTCGACAGAGTGTCAGCCCCATTTTGGTACCGGCTTGCAGAATTTCTCGGACTCTGGGTCTGGTATACTCATCCACACCGTGATACAATAGCCAATAGGAATTCCATCCATTGATGTAAAATGGTTTACCCTCCAAGGTGAACTGAGTCCCATTCCTTTTCACAAACGCCAACTGATGCTCTTGTTCACGGAAATTGCTCCTCAAGTCCCCAAAGGACAAGTAGATGAGAGCCAAACATGAAGCGAATCCGACAATGGGGTAGAACAGACCATTTCCTGCTACTACCATCTTCTTTTTATAGAATCTAGAGGACCTTAAAATCATAAAATCCCCAAACTAGGAGAGATTGGAAGAAATCAGAGAAAACCCAGATGCAAACAAACATGAATGATTCGAAAAACCCAATCTCAAACAACACCCAGATCCTTAGGATGCCTCAAACTCCCAGGAATCCAAGACAGACCCAGACCCAACCCTCAAATTGAGGAAAGAATAAATAGGAAAAGCGAGGTAATAAGTCTATCCGAGAAATGTGGGAGGTAGGAGACATGTTCAACTTTGAAAACAAGAGTCAGACAAGAATGAGAGAGAGAGAGAGAGAGAAAGCGGTGGGTGAATAGATCTGAGCACCTGATTACACTGGTTTTCTTGGAGTTTAATATTGGACTCAACACCAGCCATGGGCCATGTGTGTGTGGATATTTCCTATCACAATGCCTGAATCTCACCTACTGAATAGTGGTAATATCATCAAATCCAAGTACAGTAATCTTTCCTAATTAATCTGCCCTTTTCCTCAGCTTGGATTCTGCAGTAGCTCTTGGAGAAAAGGAAGAGGAAGAGTAAAGGGGTTTTGGCATTCAGTCGGGGCAGATGCGGTCGGTTCTTTCTTCTTTCTCTTTATCTTCTTCCCTTCTGTTTTTTTTCTCTTTTTTATTTTTTTTCTTTTAAGAATAAAATTGAATGACAGTCATTTTTTATGAAAAAAAAATATTAAATAAAAGTGTCTCGAACACAGCTAATTTTTATACAATCAAACAACAAGACTAAAAATGTCTCTAGAAGAACACTCTCCACCCAAAGATCACATTTGTCGAATCTATGGTCCATGTTAGCCATTAGCAACAAAGTTTGCTTCTCTGTATATACATGTGAGAAGTGAATAGACTCAAATGAGCTACTCAAATATTTGATGTCTTGCCAGATTTGAGGAGCCTCAATGGAGGGTGAGATACTCCATTAACAGTATCAATAACTAGTTTGGAGTCTCATTTCACCTCAATTTTGGTGAGACCTCTTTCCTTTGCACATATAAGACTGTTCTGAATTGCCAATGCTTCCGCAACAGGAACGCTGGTGACACCCAGGTTGAAAGTACTTGCTGTAATTGGTTGACCATTTGAAGTTCTTAAGATGAAACCTCCTACAGCAGAGATGCTTCGGACCGAACCATCAAAATTAATTTTAACTCAGTCACATGGGGGTGGTGACCACCAGATCATGTTTCCATTATCCATTCTTACACATGAGTCTCTAGCAGTATTGGTAGAATTGGCAGTACTGCATTGATGAAATGTAGTTGCAGTAACAATTGAGTTAGGGCAAGGGGCTTTTCCTTTAAAGATAGCATCATTCCTTGCTTTTCCAAACCTGCCAACAAGTAATGATCAGTTTCTCAAAACATCTTCTATCAAAGGGATTATCCAAAAACCATTTGTTCAAAACATTAAAGAAACCCTCCTCCCAATTTATTGGTGGTGTGACACCTGATGCGTTCCAAATCTCTTTTGTACACCTACAATAACCAAAAAGATGATCCAAGGTTTCATTGTACTCCTTACATAGAGGACAAGAATATTTTGCACAATGTCAAAGCGAGAAAGTCTATCTCTTATCTTTAGCCTTCCTCTTAGTAGAAGTCAACCAAAGAATTTAATTTTCGGCTGGATGTTCAATGACCAGACCCTCTTGATCAATTCGATCCTGCAATGTTTTTCTTTGTCTTGCAATTGAATCCAAGTTGCAGACTTAATAGTAAATTTACCATGTGATGCAGGGCCCAGATAAACTCATCCTGTGTAGGATAGGCAGGAATTGGGGTTCCCATAATTTCTTTAACTACATCATCATTAAAATGTTCTCTTAATTTAATTATATTCCAGCCATCTGCATCAAAATAATCACTCACCACCTCCTGAGTATTAATGGTACTCCTAAGGTGGTCCGGAATCAAACTGATAAGAGGAAAGTCGAAGACCCAATTAAAAGTTCAGAAGTTAATCGACTTACCATCGTCTATTATCCATCTCATACAGTTCAAGATTATGTCCCTGGTATCCAATATGTCATTCCAAACAAAGGAATTCTTTTGTTTCTTTTCGCCTGAAAGAAAGAGCACTTCCTGAGATACTTCTTTGTTGCAACCTGCACCCACCAATTGTTTTGTCAGTAAGTAATTTCCAAGAAAGTTTGGCAATTGCAGCATTGTTAAAAAACTGTGAGGGTCTAACTCCAAGGCCTCCCAGCAATTTAGGCTTGCAAACCTCTTTCCAAGCAGTAGGGGCATGTTTCATGTCAGCTCCCCACAAGAAATTTCTTTCTCGTCTATCTATTTCATTGGTCAATTTCTTAGGACACTTGAAACAAGACATCACATGAATTAGCATTTCCAGCCAAGTTAGCTTTGATAAGAGTGAGCTTCCCAGCTCTTGACAGGGTATTTTGTTTCCATCCGGCTAGCTTGTTTGACATTTTCTGGAGAAGTTCCTTAGCATTAATAGGGTATTTCCAGAAATTCCCAGATACTTTCCAATTGAACACTTTGTTGAATACTCAAAACATTTACAATATCATATTTAGTATTCGAAGAGACCTTATCTGAGAAATAAAGAGAAGATTTATAGAAGTTGATCTTCTGACTTAAGACATTGGAGAAAGCTGTAAGTACCTTATTTATGTTCCTTGCAGCTTTCGTGGTAGCTTTGGCAAAAATTAAGCAGTCATCTGCAAACATCAAGTCTCATTTGAAACCGACACTTTGTAAGCAACTTGAATCTATGAGCTTCAAGAACGATAATCCATTTCGACCAACAAAAAAAGATATCACATATATCTTTTTAAAAGTTTTTGAAATGTAAATAAACTTACTTGTGTTATTGTTAAACAAATAAAGACAATTTTTAACAAATAAGGACAGTCTTTTCTTTATCTTTCATGTGTCATGATTTAATTTAGGGAGAATCACATATAAGGGATCAACCAAATTTGTAAACACAAAAAACTCATTTCCATAATTTGTTATATAAATTACTACACCAGTCCAAACCCAAAACTAATTACATCAGGCCCGATCCAAAATTTCACATATTCAATTACTATAATGTCATTCCCTTCCTAACTCTTCTCTCTCTCTCTCACCTTCGTCATTTCAGATCTGTTTTTTTTAGATCTATTATTCTTCTCTCTCTCTCTGCATATTCAGGTATAGACAAAAGGCCGATGTGGTTGACCCGTAATCCCACATCTCAGCCTCGTTGCAACCTTGTTAGCCTTTCATGCAATCAACGACATCATAGCCCCGTCGACTATCGACTTCGGGTCGACCCGACCAACCAAGATCCAATCAAGTGATCTCAATCTCCTTGTGAATTGTGATTGATGATAACCCAAGTTTGATCTGCCGCACAAGTAGTGCGAGAAAGACTTCCTACTACTATTTCAGCTTTGCTGCTACTGTTCCAGCTTTGCGGCTGCTGCTACTGTATTGGCTTTACTGGTACTATTACTGTGGCCTATTGTGCTTCTAGTGGTTTGATTTTTGCTGCTGCTACTACTGTTTTGAATTTGCTGCTACTGTTATTATGTTACTACTGTTTCATCTTTGTTGCTACTGTTTCGACTTCGCTGCTACTGCTACTGTTTCGTCTTTGTTGCTACTGCTCCTATTTTGACTTTGCTGCTTCTGCTACTGTGTTGTTATTATGATGTTGTCTGTGACTGCTACTGTTTCGTCTTTGTTGCTACTGCTCCTGTTTCGACTTTGCTGCTTTTGCTACTGTGTTGTTATTATGATGTTGTCTGCTACTACTACTGCTACTGTTTCGTCTTTGTTGTTACTGCTCCTGTTTTGACTTTGCTGTTTTTGCTACTGTGTTGTTATTATGATGTTGTCTGCTACTGCTACTGCTACTGCTATTGTTTCATCTTTGGCAGTACCTGGGCAGTAACACCTTTTAACTTATGTAGTTAAGGGTAGTTTGATAAAGTATATAGTGACAGATGACACGTGGTCATCACTTTGTCCGAATTTATTAATTTGTGTCCTTAAAAGTGTAAAATATTTTCTAGATTATATATTTGTAAATTGTAATTAACACGTTTCAATAACCTAGTGTAGTAACAGTTAATTTCAGTAGAAGTAGTAGCATGGGTTAACATCCCAATAGAAGTAGTATAGGGGTTAACATCTCAATTAAAGTAGTAGCAAGGGTTAACATTACAGTAGAAGTAGTAGCAGAGGTTAACATCTCAATTATAGTAGCAGAGGTAAGCTTTCTAGTAGAAGTAGTAGCAGTGGATAACATCCTCTTAGTGTTTCGACAATCCTTTAGTTCTGTAGCAGAGGTTAACATCTCAATTATAGTAGCAGAGGTAAGCTTTCTAGTAGAAGTAGTAGCAGTGGATAACATCCTCTTAGTGTTTCGACAATCCTTTAGTTCTGCTACTAGTATTTTTTGTTTAATTCTGCTACTGCATTCTTACTGCTCGATTCTGCTAGTGTCTATTGAAAGTCATTTTATGCTATTGCATTCTCTAACTGCATTCTTTCGGTTCTGCAGTTTTGCTACTGCTTGTATACTACTACATTAAATATGTATCGTTGCTACTACCAACAACAAAATGACCAATATTACTGCTACTGCAATCGTCATCGAATCTTGTGCTACTGCACTCATCATCGAACCTTGTTGCTACTTCTAAATTCACTATTATATAAATACTTGACAATTAGATTGTAACCAACATTCTTCAGTAATTTACATATATGATTAGAGGGAGATGGATTAGGATTGGTAAAGAAGAAAAATTAATTGGATGTACCTGAAGAACTATATTTATCATATTCTTTACCACTACCATTTCACTCCAACCTCAAAGACTCTCACTTTGAGAATAATAATGAAACAGAATTGGATTACAAGCTCTTTGTTCTCCTCCTCTGGTTTCATTTCTAACTTTCTATATCATACCTAGATCCATTTAATGCCAACAACTCACAACCCCATTAAGGATCTTTGGATCTTCGTCACGGCAGAATCATGCTACAGGACCAGATCTGAGTTGTCGGCCTACCCACGGGAGCCTCATTACGCAAGTCATGACCATGATGATCTAGATATAAGAGAGATAGAGAGAGGCAGAGGAGGACTGAATGAGGGAGGTCAGATCGTATATTCAAGGGAAAGAAGGGTGGCAAAACAGGTAATTTTGTGATTAAATTAGATATTCT
This sequence comes from Comarum palustre, assembly GCA_951800085.1. Classification (NCBI taxonomy): domain Eukaryota; kingdom Viridiplantae; phylum Streptophyta; class Magnoliopsida; order Rosales; family Rosaceae; genus Comarum; species Comarum palustre. The sequence goes on from OX637572.1 coordinate 21,710,540, forward strand.
GGTCATTTTGAAATGCATATTATAGTCAACAAATGCACTATTAATTTTGGGTTTAGGCTTATGTCCTTATTTGTCTAAATTTTTTGAAGAGCAGATTTTCTGTGTTTTACTTTTGTTTGTGCTAGTAGAATCATTCTCTTAAAAAAGAACGATGATCCATTTTGACCAAAAAAGAACAATAATCCATTTCAACCAAAAAAGAACAATAATCCATTTCCACCAAAAAAAGAACGATAATCTCAAGGTTGTAATAATTCTTGTAGAGTACCAAATATAGCAACAAAATTCACAACCAAGTTGGCTTCAACCGCTTCGCCAAGATTATAAAGTATGAATCGACTTCCATTTCTAGTTTTAGAATTTGCAAATAGCAATGAACAATCCTTCACCATGGTCAAATCTATAACGATGGGCCCATTTACATAGTTTAGACAAACTTGATCTTTTATGGTCTTTATTAACAGATAAGGTTATCCCCTTATTAATAAATCATTAGTAATCTTCTCCACAAAAAGATTAATATTATTAATATAAAATCATGATGATCATATAGGTCAAGCAACTTTGGATATATTAGGGGTCTGGACCTTTTACTAATTAGGAGTAAAGAAAGAAAAAAACTAGCACATAAAGAAAATACTGTTCTTCTCTCTCTCGGTTTCACTGATTTTGTTGTGAAAGAAGCTACTGGATTTTCTGGAGGTATTTGGCTTTTATGGAATAAAAATAAAGTGATTGTGGAGCCTGTAGATTCCAATTTCCAATCTATTTCAGCTAAAGTCTCTTTGAATGGTTCTTCTCCTTGGCTCCTAACTGGTGTGTATGCTAGCCCCTGTAACACTTCTAGAAGCAATTTGTGGAACTACTTTGATTCTATTTCTCAGAAATTTGGCCTTCCTGGGTTGCTTTTAGGTGATTTCAATGAGTTACTCTCTTATGCTGACAAAATTGGTGGTTCTAGTCACTATAGATTTGGAGGAATGCAAGATTGGGTTTGTAGGAATGGTCTGGTGGATTTAGGGTATCAAGGAGCTGATTACACTTGGTCTAACAATTCTGTTAAGGAAATGTTAGATAGAAGTTTCTGCAATAGTGATTGGAGGCTTATGTTTCCTGATGCTTGTCTGTTACATTTAGCTAGGATGAGCTCTGATCATTGCCCCATTTTGATTAAACTATCTCCTAGTTTTAGAGGACCAAGGAAGAACATTCCTTTCAGGTTTCAAGCCATGTGGTTGAATCATGAGAATTACTTAGACATGGTTTCAGATACTTGGAATAATTGCCCTGGTGATCTTTTGATTAAAACTAGTAAGCTGGCTAATTCTTTGGTGGAATGGAACAGGAATGTCTTTGGGAATATTTTCAAGCAGAAAAGAATCCTTAATGCAAGAATTTGTGGTATTCAGAAAAGTTTGGGAAGGGGGCATAATCAGTTTCTTCAAGATCTTGAGAAAAAGCTTATTGTTGAATATGAAAAAGTTAGAGATGCTGAGGCTCTTTTCTGGAGACAAAAGTCAAGAGACAAATGGCTTAGTGAGGGTGACAAGAACACCAAGTTCTTTCACTTAACCACTATTGTTAGAAGAAGAAGAAATAAGATTGATGGTCTATTTGATGCTAATGGGGTCTGGACCAATGACATGAATAGTATGCAACAAATTGCTGTAATTTTCTTTAAAAATCTGTTTACTGCAGATCCTGTCCAAGATCTTAGGGTGATTATCCCTCCTTTGTTCCCTAGCATCCCTCAGTGTGATATGGTAAGAGTGAATAGGCCTATTACTGAACATGATATCCACAATGCTCTCTTTCAAATTGGCAAACTGAAGGCTCCAGGTGTTGATGGATTTCCTGCTTTATTTTTCCAACAACATTGGAGATTGTGTTCCACTGAGATTGTTAATGTTGTTACTCAGGCTTTTGCTACTGGTTCTATTCCCTCTTGTTTGAATCATACTTTGATCACTTTGGTTCCTAAAGTCCCTTCTCCTCAACACATGCACCTGTTCAGACCCATCAGCTTGTGTTGCACAGTTTACAAAATTATTTCTAAGATAATTGTGGATAGGGTGAGACCCTTGCTGCGAAAATGGATCAGTCCTAATCAGGTAAGTTTTGTTCCTGGCAGACATATTTCTGATAACATCATGATCGCTCAAGAACTTTTACATAAATGCAAAAGCTCCAAGGGTAAGAAAGGTTTTATGGCCTGGAAGGTTGATTTGTCAAAAGCTTATGACAAACTCAATTGGAATTTCATTGAGCAGGTTTTATGTGAAATTAAACTTCCTGCAAACCTTGTGAAAATAATCATGAGTTGTGTTTCTACTGCTAGTTATCAGATTATTGTGAATGGTGAACTTTCTAGTTCTTTCACGGGAAGTAGGGGTATTAGACAAGGAGATCCTTTATCTCCTTACTTATTTGTTCTTTGTATGGAAAAGTTATCCCACTCTATCCAAACTGCTGTTGAAATGGGGCATTGGAAGCCTATTAGGTCTTCCCACTCTGGACCTTATGTCTCACATCTTTTCTTTGCGGATGATCTAATACTCTTTTTTGAAGCTAATGCCAAGCAGGCTACTGTGATGAAGGAGGTCATGAATTTGTTTTGCAGTCTCTCGGGTCAGTCTGTTAGTTTTGAAAAGTCTATGATTTACTGCTCTCCTAATGTCAGCTCTTCCCTTGCTAAAAAGATTAGTAGTATTTGTGACTCTCCTCTTACTCCTGATCTTGGTGTGTATCTTGGTATGCCTCTTATTCATTCAAGGGTTTCTGCTTCCACTTATGCTCAGCTGGTGGACAAGGTTCAATCTAGACTTGCTAGCTGGAAAAGTAAAACTTTGAATATGGCAGCTAGACTCACCCTAATCCAATCAGTGACCTCATCTATCCCTATTTATGCTATGCAAACTACTAAGCTTCCCATTAGTATCTGTGATAAGTTGGATAGATTGAATAGAAATTTCTTGTGGGGTGATACTGCTCAAAAGAGGAAAGTCCATCTAACCAATTGGGATATGGTTTGTAGACCGAAGTGTTTTGGTGGGTTAGGAATCAAAAAATCAACTGATATGAACAAGGCCATGCTTGCTAAGGCTGGGTGGAGAATGATCCAAGGAGATAAGGGTTTATGGAAGGAAATTTATCAGAAAAAATACCTACATTCTGGTTCTATTTTGCAGGAGAACTATAAGAAGCCTAATAGTTGTTCTAGTACATGGTCTAGTATTGTGTTTGGTGCAGAGCTGTTGAAAAAAGGGTTTCAATGGAGAGTGGGAAATGGTTGCACTACTAAATTCTGGACTGATAGATGGTCCCCTTGTGGTATTTTGGAAAATCTTGCTTTAAATCATGATTTTATCAATTTAAATGCTGCTGTAAAAGATTTTTGGACTGGAAGTATGTGGAATGTGGACATGTTGAGGTATCATCTTCCTTCTGATGTGGTTCATATTATTCTTGCTATCCCTATTTCTATTGGTGATTTACAAGACAAAATTATTTGGGGGAGAACTTCTACTGGGATCTTTTCTGTTAAATCAGCCTACAAGCTGCTATGTGATGAAGCTGATCACCAGAACTATGTTTGGAAGAAGAATTGGTCTATGCATATTCCTCCAAAACTGAAAATTTTTCTATGGACTTTTGTTTCAAGTAAGATTTTAACTAATGTGCAGAGAGTTCATAGGAGATTGACTGTTGATGCCTCTTGCAAACATTGTTCTAATACTCCTGAGACCATGCTGCATCTCTTTCGTGACTTTACTAAGGCTAGGTTCGTATGGAACTCCTTTAATATTCCTACTAATATGCTGACCACATTTTCTTTAGACTGGGATGGTTGGATATTTGCTAATTTGATGCAGAATAGTTGCCACAGTAACAATTTAAGCTGGAATGCTTTCTTTGTGTTATGTTGTTGGTTCATATGGAAATGGAGGTGTAAGAGTGTTTTTGATAATAATTATCAGTATCCATATAAACCTGCGGAAGTAGTTCTTGGTTATGCTTTTGAATGGACTAAGGCCATGACTAAGCCTAATATGCAGTTGATGAAACATGTTGAAAAGCTGTCTTGGGTTAAGCCTGTTGATGGTTTCCACAAGCTGAATGTAGATGGATCAAAAACAAGAAATGGGGACATTGGTGCTGGAGGTGTTATAAGGGATGAAAGTGGGTGTTGGAAGGGTGGTTTCATGATCAACATTGGTACTGGAGAAGTTTTGCAAGCCGAGGCCTGGGGTCTTTTTTATGGTATTCAGTTGGCTTTAAGTATGCAAATCAAGAAGTTGGAGGTGGAGTCAGACTCTGTTATTTTAATCAACCTTCTGCATAATGCTGATGTTCAGCTGCACCCTTTAGGCACCCTTGTGCTAAACTGCAGATCTATGCTTCAGAATTTTACTTCAGTCCAAGTTAAACACATCCACCGAGAGCGCAATATGGTTGCTGACTTGTTGGCTAAAAACAGTACTCTTAATGCCCAAGGCATCTGCTATCTCCATGAGCCTCCTGCCATTGTCACTGAAACTATGCTTGATGATATTGTTGGAATTGCCAGAAGTAGGAGTTTTAGAACCAGTAGTACTGGTTAGTTTTCTTTTGTAGTTTTTGTTTTAGGCTTTTTGGCCTCTTTCTTACCAAAAAAAATATTGTTCATTCAATTCATGTCTGCTCAACGCAGCTTTGGATATATTTATACCCCAAATGGAGCATTGAGATCTAGCCACTTGTCCTTCATCTAGGTGAACACACAAAACCCTAGAAAATATATAACAGCTGCTATGCATGCACTGCACGTGAGCTATTTAGGAAAAATCAGAAAAACAAGTAGCAGACTATTACTAGTGCAGGTAGGAAACTATTGATTACTACTGATATTCATAACATGATAGCATTCAATATTACAATCTAAGAAGGAAAATGCAAAGACCATACTAAATACCCTGAACCCTTTTATAAACAACAACAAAAACTCATGCGAACACATTACTCAACAATGAACTATACACATCTAAATGCAAACGTTTCTGAAATTGTAATTGAGTTTTTCATTTTATTATTTTTCTCATTCACGTTTCAGGTTTAGTGTTAAAATTCTTAAATAAGAGATAACCTAGTTGTGCAACTCTTACTATCTCCACCCACTACCTATCTCTGTTGGTTTAACGGTATATCCAAGTGTATCCAACTGCAAAGCACCGATCTAAACTGAGTGCGCAACCCAGCCACACCATTGATCAACTACACCTACATTGAAGCCATTACTTGTGCAGCCACCATCGTCAGCCAAGAGCGAAGCAAAATGGTTCCTCCCCACCCCCATCTTTAAGAGCAGTTGCACCAATCAATCGATTTGGTGGGCAATTGCTGGGTCTCACTTGATTTTAACAAAAAACACAATGCACCGGCCTTTTTTCAGCTAGGCAATCTGATGGGCCCCATGAAACAGTAATTGCCGAGGCAATTGAGTTGCTGAAAATTGGCCATCGTTTTGGCTCGACCAATTAATGGACTCCACTGTCTGCCAAAAGCCAGACGGCTCCATCGTCTCCTTTTCAACGGCAAATTGGCAACGTCTCTTTAATCTCAGCCATTGGATTTAAATCCTATGGCTATAATTAAAACAACGGTAATATTCTTTTTTCTGTTTCTGTTAATATATTTATTTCGTAATTAATTAAAAAAAACTCATACAAATTCTATAAATAGCCATAGTACTCTTTCAGTCTTTCTACAATTTCTCACACCAAAACTTTTGAAAGTTTACCTCCCCATCTTCTTCCTTCAACAATTTTTAGCTTCTATTTCTTCCTATCTATCAAACCATGGGAGAATCCAATTGCAATTGGCTAGAAGAAGAGCAAGTTCAATTATGTGATTCTTGGGCACGCCTAACCGTGTGTCCGATCACCGGCAAGGCTAGATCCCTTTCAGGGTTATGGGACCAAATTTTTTCCGACTATGTGGAAAATTGGCATGGTCCTCCAACAAGCCGAACCGCTAGTGCTCTCCAATCTAAATTTCGGGGGCTGAAAAAGGTGCTCAAAGATTGGCACAATGCACAAATTAGAGCTCGTAATCGTATAGCGAGCGGCACCAACATGATGGACCAGGTTTTTTTTTCTTATATTAATAATTGTAACGTTACTATTATTTACGTTTTATAGTCAAATTGATCCCTAACAAATATTTGGATTATGCCGGTAGATTTTAATTGTTTCATTCTTTTGAGATGAACCAAGCTCAATCTATCTTCATGGGAAAACATCCTAAGCAATTTGATCATTGGGCATGTTGGGAGAAGGTTAAGAACCACCCTACTTTTGTTGATCCACCAAGTACTCATCGAGAACCGGCATCATATTCGACACCTATAGCCTCCGAAAATGAGTCTCCAATTGACTTGACCGAAAATGAGTCTCCAATTGACTTGGAAGATGATATTGTTTTGGAGACACCATCAAGCTCTATGCCGAGACCAATGGGACAAAAGAGAGCCAAAGAAGCAAAGAGGAAAGGAAAGAAAGTGCAAGATGCTGCTGAAAGTATGGCTCTTTCTATCAAATGCATGGCTGAATCAACACAAGCTTCTCTTGAGATAGTGAGGCAAAGAAATGAAGAAATGGCTGCTCACTCAAGGAGGGTATTTGAATTTGAAGAGGCGAAAGAGGATGCAAGAATTATGGGCACAGATACTAGTAACATGTCTCCAGATGAAAAACGTTGGTGGAAAACAAGGAAGAGAAGTGTTATGGCAAAAACATTGTTTGATAATGGTAGCAGTGATGCCTACATGCCTCATTTTGATTAGTTATATTTTCCGATATAAATTGTTTAGGATATCATGTAATTTAAATTCTGCTTATGTAATTTAAATTCTACTTATGTAATTTAAATTTCATGAAATAAAAGTGTTATGAATTGAATAAAGTAGTAAATAAACTCAACAATTAAAATAATAATAACAACAAGTAAGTGAAATCAAACTTATTCTTAAACATAAATTAACATCAAATAGTATTACAAATAAAACCGTACTTATTAATAAAACACATAACCATACTTATTTATTTGAAACAGAAATTCTTCGATCAGTTGTTCATACTTAGTTACCATCCATGTTCCAATTATGCATCACCAAATCATCTTGTAAACACTTGTGGAGGTAGGCAGACTCTACCTGAAACTCGCGATCCATGAATGCAGGAAGATTTTGTCCATCTCTCCCTACTGGTTCAAACTGAATAGGTTCTCCAGTATCGGGATGCACAGGTCGATCGTAAACAATTGCCATGGATGGATTCATTAGATCATCTTCCTCAGGCTCTACAAATTCTTCCTCTACAAATTCATCTTGCACAATCATGTTATGAAGAATGACACAACTTATCATGATGACTCGAAGATCTTCTAGTTTAAAGACTTTAAACAACCTAGCACCGTGACGCAATATTGCCCATCGAGATTGAATGATACCAAAGCACCGCTCCACATCTTTACGGTAAGCCTCTTGTTTTTTGCAAAAGTGCTTCTCCTCCTCTGTCCTAGGGTTTGATATTGTTTTCACAAAAGTAGACCACCTAGGGTAAATTCCATCAGCAAGGTAGTAACCATTGGTGTACCTTTTGTTGTTGACCTCAAACTGAACTTGAGGAGCAGTTCCACCTATGACACGCTCAAAAACATTAACGCACCAAGAACATTAAGGTCATTTTGTGCTCCGGGGGTTCCGAAGAAAGCATGCCATATATGTGTGTCATAAGACGCCACTGCTTCAAGTATTATAGTCGGTCTTCCCTTCCGACCCGAGTAAGCTCCAGCCCAGCCAGTTGGACAGTTCTTCCACTCCCAATGCATACAATCGATGCTCCCAATCATGCCAGGAAACCCGCGGTGATGTCCCCTATTGAGAAGCCTATATAAGTCAGCAGGATTTGGTGGACGAAGGAACCACTCACCGTAGAGAAACTCGATTTGTCTACAAAATTTTTTCAGACATTTCAGTGCTGTAGAAGTTCCCATCCTAGTGATTTCATCACATTGATCAGCAGCTGCACCGTATGCGAGCATTCTCAAGGCACCGGTCATCTTTTGTTCAGGAAGCAATCCCATTTTTCCTGTGGCGTCTGCTTTTTGCCTCCAAAAGCTGTCGTGGTTGCAAAGATCCTCCATTATGCGTTGGAAAACATGTTTATGCATTCGGTACCGCGTCCGAAAGCTTGCTTCATCGTACACTGGACGTTCAACAAAATAATCCTGCAGGAGAAAATGACCTCGGACTTCTCGGTGTCTATCCACATTTGGCGCACGGCCAGGTCGTGAACCACGCCCTCTAGGTGTCTGTTCTAGTTGGTATTGCGCCACCATTGCAACTGCTTGAGAGTTTGTAATTTGAATCCGCTCCAACTCTTCCATATTTTCACTCTCCTTTTCTAGCAACCACCTGTTTAATTCACCCATTGAAAGAGGAGAATGAGATGAGTGATGATATTCTAAAAGAGATGAAGGTATAGAATGTTAGGAAATGAGTGAGTAGAGAACGAAGTATGAAGGTTATTTATTAACAATTTGAAAGATAAAAAGTTTCCGATAAGTATACGTGTCACATAAAGATAGGTCGGAAATCTTATCAAATATCCGAGTTATATTTCTAGAAGATAACGGTATCTGAAATTGACACGTGTCTAGTGAAGATTGGGTGAGTATCTTCTTGGAAATAATAAGATATTTTGTTTTTTTATTAAAATATTTTGTAATTTTTTTAAAACTAATATTTGTAACAATGATGATTGTTGCACGATTAATCTAATTAATTATTAATCAAATTACAAGTTTAACATTTTTAAGTAATAAATTATTCAATATGAAATTGTAAAGAATCAATTAGCAGGCAAATTGCCTTTAACTGGTGCATTGATAAAGGAAAGGCAATTGCCAATTTGAAATGAATAGTGAATTAGCAGGAGCAATTCAATTGGCAAATTTAAGGGGTGCAATTGCTCTAAGCACCTATACCATCGACCCGTCCGGCCGTAATCGATACACACTGGTGTGGCTGAAAGCTAGTGCAAGCATGGTGACGCAGTCAGACTGGAGACTTTTCTGTCTTATTTATATGTATATATATATATATATATACATATACCATCGACCCGTCCGACCGTAATGATACACATTGGTGTGGCTGAAAGCTAGTGTAAGCATAGTGTCGCAGTCAGACTGGAGACTTTTCTCTCTTATGGTTTCACTATATCTTTTATATATATATAGATCAGTATTTTTTCTATTTTCTTTTGCATCTTTTAAGTGACGCTATTTACATATGTGTGCATCTATAACCACCTCACAAATCAATTTGTTTACCTCATATTCTCTTCATACATCACTTATATATTTTTAATTATAAGTATTTTATTCATCCATTCACTATACCTAAATATCATTTGTTTTCTTAGGTAAAAAAATTCAATTTTCCTAATTCTAGGAATTCACCCATTTACAATTTCTAAAATACATTTTTCTCAAATTCTAGTTTATTCACCTCCACATTATCTTCTCCATTACTCCATAAATCTGAATTTTTTAAACTGCTCTATATGTTATTAATAGATACGGTATAATTTTCCATGAGTCGTACAATTTTTTTGATAAACAATCCATAATACTGACGATCCAAACTTTACTAAGGGAAATACTGTCAAGTGCTTCAAATTTATGGCTCCAAATTCAAGAAGTAATACTTTCGCCTCTAACAAATTCATGAAAGCAAATCAAAACGTGGAATGCCCCTCCATTTACACAACACATGTCTCTATGAACTCATTTTATCATATTCAGAATCAACCAACAATTTGTCCGTGCCATTATTTAAAAGCAAAGCGGAAGAGAGATTAAAGCCAAATATATGCCTGTGGCCCAATTTTTTTTGAAATAAACTGTTATTCATATGAAATCTCAAGCCAGAACGGCAAGTTATGATGACCTCAATGATCATAATAAAGTTATTGCATTAGACATTTAGCTTACTTATTGTAAGCTTAACAGAGGATAAAACTAGTCACATACAAGATACTAAAGAAACATAAAACTAGAGCCAAGGTAAAGACTCACCCCTAATTAACCCCTTTAACCCGAGTAAATCCTTTGACCCACCTCAAAGGAGATTTTATCTCAACCTCCATTGAAACAGATAACCTGTAACTACTTTTGACCAGCACACCCTGAAACATTTATCAAATTTCAAATATTTGTGACTGCACCTGGACAATTGATCAGGTTGCCTACGTACCATCTGAAAGGGATCAAACCACTTGTAGTTCAACTACTAACCGTTAATATCGTCAAACTTTAGAAAATCTGAAACCTAACCAAAACTTCACCTAAAAATTATGAAACTCCACCATTAGACTTCTCTCATTTTTACCAATTTATTAGGCATGAAACTGCCCAAATAGGAGCAGCACCGCTGACGGAGCTGGCGGCGACCGGAATCCGGCCAGCTCTGATTGCTAACAAAATTTCACAGATTGCACATCTCATAATGCCCAACAACTTTCATGTTCAACACTAAGCGCAATTAAGCTTCTAAACAGTTCAATTGATCAAGAACAATAAAACCCGATTTGAGGCTAAAAACCCTAAAATTTTCAATTCCCAAATTCGACTCACACACAACGAATCGAGCTATAAAATTCTAGAGGATTGTTGTACTCAGTAAGGTGAGCAAAACCTTACCTAAATCACCTGGATTGGTGGTCAGAGGAGGAAAAATTACAGCGATGGACCTCCACTGTGCAGCCGAGCTTCTATGAGTCACTCTCCAAAACTTGCCCAGAATGAGACTAGAGATGGAGGCGTGTCGAACAAGACCGGTGTGACGGTCTGTGATGGTCCGACGACGGCACACAAAGGAATAGAAAATCTGGTGCGAAAACCGGGTTGGAGAGCTCGACGGGCTCAAACAGTAGAATTTTCTGATTTTTCACTTCTTTATTGTTTTATCTTGGTAAGTTTTCATATTTATAGACTTTTTACCGTGAACAATAACTTCAGATATTTGGATTTTCTATTGTTTTACTACACGGTAACTTCACCATTTTACTAATAACTTTCACATACGAACTCCGATTAACACGCACGACATGTCCACGAGTTAGTATTAACGTTCTCTACGACTTTACCTAAGGAAACTTTTCCAAATTATCGATTTAACATAGTCATTTTTAGGGTCTCTTACGGTAAAACAAACAGTAATTGAAAACTTTTGTAATCTTCATAATTTCATAGAAAATAGCTCGTTGCTTCGGAAAATAATCCAGACCTATCGGTGAGCTCGTATTAACGCGTATTACGACTTCGAGGCATTAAATTCACTATGTACCGATTCTAAAAAAACTCAAAAATAAACTCGAGCGATAACTTATTAATATCCCCGAACGCTACCAAAAGTCCTCGGATCGGTAACACTTACAACCTGTAAATACTTAACTATTAGGTTCGGGTCGTGACATAAGGCTTTCAATTGCGGTATTCTAAGTCCTATGTATCCATCTCGTTGCATCCAGCTTGCATAGTCTCCCAAGCTATTCATCCACTAACACCTTCTACACCTTATATTTTCCCTTCAAGTCAAGGCTTGCAGGAGTGTTAGGGCAAAGTACACTCAGATCATTTGGTTTTGTTTTTTGTGAGCTTTGACTGGTACATTGTTTCAAGAACAAAGAGGACACCCATTCCTTGAAATCAGCTTAATCAGAGAGGTCTGCTTCATGATCAGCGTGTCATTGGGCCTTGAATGAGGCCAAGTGCACTTGCAGGGAAGCGAATAGTCACTCTAGATTTGTTGCCACTTGTCATGGAGGTAGCATATGTATTATCCACTAACTCTTCCATGGGAGTTCGAGAGCACTTGACAATCTCTTCAATAGGGCGATTTGCATTAAACTTTCATTACCAGTAGCTTTGAAAATCCATGCACTTAATGACACATTGTCAGTTGCAGTCTTGAACACTCTTCTCAATGATCAGAACAGGAGCCAACATATTCCCTTGAGATATCTCCTTACTAATCTCAATGCAGACCTCCATAACTTGAGAACTAGCGGCAGGGACTTTAACAACATCAGGGATCGTACCATCATCAAGGACCATATCAAAAACATGGACATGTATCTTTTCAACGACATTAGGAATCATAACAGCATCAGGGACCATATCAACAAGAGGGACCATTACCTTTTTAACAGTAGGGATTGGTTCTGCATCAATTGCATTGGTTCCATCTTTAACACCGGTTCACCTTCCTTCTGTGAAACACTCGAGTTTTGGTCAAGCAGAGATTTTTTAAGCACAACTGGTTTGCGTTTCGGTCCTGACTTAGCCATGCCCTGAGGTTGCAACGGTTTTAGCAATGGGACCAAAATCTTTGTCGGCTGTGTGTCTGTGAACTTGAGCAAACCTTGTGAGAAATTTGGGTTTGCCAAGTTTGCTAAAGATTCAAACCTGTTCTCCTTTTGAACCATTGTTGGCTTGGAGGTAACAGTTTGAACCGTATAGACCTCATTCTTATGGACTAATAACTTGCAGTATGAACACATCCCAACTAGATTCTCATAAGTAAAAATGACATTCTTCACAATTCCAGGAGCAAGTTTGAGTACCTTTTCAAAGATGAAAGGTCGATCAAGGGGTCTAGAAACACGAACTTGCACATCTCCCAGTTGAGTTGAGCAATGCCATATCCACAAAGGGGTTATCACCACCAACAATGGCAACATCTTCAATCGTCCACTTGACCTCCAATTTTGAAGGGATTTTCTTGATTTGGACCCAGAAGAAGAGTCGATTCATATTGATCTCATCAAAGTCCATCAATCCATCATAGTTCTGCACTATCATAGGTCGTCAAAGATAGTTCCATCGATGTCACTTGAGATCAAACGAGAATAGAAACACACCATCAGGTCAAAATTGAACATTGAATTTTCTATTTAGCGTCCAAACACACTTGAAATTTTGTTGGAGATCCGCTGGATTGACTCGCTTTGGGATCAGAGGTTTGGCGAGCAGATAGGACTGCGTATTACGGCATTGCGCCGTTCCCGATCGGTGAGAAACGTCAACGACGTCCTTGCTGACAAGGGTGAGGGATGTGGCGAAAATCGGTGTGACATCAGCAATAGAGTTTGGCATGGTGTTTGGGGTTAATGTTAGGACAAAACTCAAGGCTAAGAGGGATGGAGATCGGGTGGAGCTTCGATCAGACTTGATCAAGATTAGAAGAGCAACGCTCTTTTGACGTCCATCAGAGAGGTCTACGTGCATTAGGGTAAAAAAATCGTTTCGCCTTAGGCCCAGTTTAGTATTGAATTTTAGGAATTAAAATCACTTAAAATCGACATTAAATAGATTTTTTATTTGGTAAAATCTTAAAACGTGCTTATCTAAAACTATTTAATTCAAATAACCAAGATTTTAAAAAGCAGGTTGGGGTAGCTATTTAAAACTGAGTTTTTAAACCACAATATCAAATTAAGTCTTAAAGATAATCCAATAACGAGCACTATTTTTTTAAGAAAAAAAAGAGATTAAAAATTGAACAAATAGGAGGTATGTAAGAAGGTAAATACATAGGCTTAAGCGCAGCGGCACCAGTTCTTTATAAAGGTAAACTCATGAAGAAGAAAAAAAATAAACCCAAAAACATGGGCAGAAGCAACATGAAAGAAGAAAATGAATCAGGAGGGACGTAGCGAAGAGTATTTGATTTTAATGATCACATGAATCATACACCACAAAAAAACATGGGCAGAAGCAACAAGGAAGAACATGGTGAAGAGTATTTGATTTTAATGATCACAAGAATCATCGATCACAAAAATAAAAACATGGGCAGAAGCAACAAGAAAGAAAGTGAATCAGGAAGAACATAATGAAGATTATTTGATTTTAAAGATCATATGAATCATCTATCACTCTTGTAATACTTTCATCATCTCCATCAAATAATCGTTAACAAAAACTCAAACAGGTAGAATATTCACTCATCTTCCACTCAAAATATAACTCCGGGGAGATACACAAAGCTGACATAAGCAATATGCCATAACCAGCCTTGAACTCCACCTCTCCTGCTTAAAAGTTCTAACATGCTGGGCTGGTCAGTTACAAGTCTACTATAATATTATACTGAGTGGGAAAGAATCAAATACGAAAAAGCATCGACCAAAGAAAAAGCAACAGAAAATTTCAGTAATGAAGAGATTATCAAACGCTAGAGAACTTCATGCTAAACCAGATCATCAAAACAATAATTGGGGCAGCTACTAGTTATATTTTTGTTCTCCACATTGGAGCAGAATAGCTTCCTTGCACAATTGTACTAATGCAACTGCTAAAACCAGAAATCACGTGGAAGCATTCATTCACCCTTGATATAAAAACTATAAGGTACAAAATTGATGGATAGGGGAGGAAGAAAGATACCAGATTACACAAACCAGTGAGAGTAGCCGAAATAGAATTAGATCAAGTGAACTGTTACAGCAGAGGTCAGAGCTTCACCCTCTCTCAATTCTCACAGCACAGGGCGAAGGAGAAACCTGAACAAAACCCCACATCGTTGAAATCTCCTCCTGAGCTAGCTTTACCCACCAGAATTAGCAAAGAAATTCAGTCAATGAGGTCTGGAGTAGTATTACTATTCCTCCTGAAAAGTGCAAAATAGCCCAAAACAGCACAAACAGCAGCCACCAAATTGCCCTCCTTCAACAAGATCCTGAACACAATCCCCACAATCTCCCTAGTAATCTTCCTGCCTTCCACAACCAAATCCCTCCTGGGCTTCCCAAAGAAGGCCAAGAGAACCACAATCGCAATCCAAGTCACCAGAGTGGCGGGCACCAACACCGCCAGCGCTGCAAACATGGAGAGCAGCCCGAAAACTGCGCCGAGCAGCACGGAGGCGTAGAGGGCCGGCCACCCATATGACGACGGCGAAGGCTGGCCTTGTAATTTGTACCACGAGAGTATGGATTTGAGGAAATTCCATGAACTAGATAACAGGATCGCATATACCAGCACAAAAATACATACCCAGGTTCTCCTTTTGCTCATGATTCTGAGGAACACCAAGTAATACGAGGGCGGCGGAGCTGCGTCTTGTTCTTCTTCAATGTTGTTTGCCATGGAAGAATCTCTGTCCGAGTTTCCTAGCTCTCAACGGTTGTGGTGGGCTGCTCTGGGATTTTGGGTTCCGGTTGGATGATGTTCTAGGAAAACAAACTGTAAATGTCGGAAAATTCTGCTCTGAACCCTACCAAACGAAAAATGGGAAAGATAATATCATCACTGTTCATTACAAGAGGTGAAAAGCACGCGCGTCCCAAATCCAGATATTATTTTCTCGCGTTACTAATTTGGAGAAATGATATACAAAAAGGAAAGCACGCCGTTCTGAATTTTTCAAATCCCCGGAGAATATTGTTTGTCGGACGAAAAGCAGCTTTTGCATCTTCCTGCCCAACTCCGTATCAATGAGATTGCCGTTGTTGAAAGCATATACCTGGCACCGTCCAACAAGTTCCCCCTCTTCTCTATACATTTCTCTTCACCCGTCTATAACACTAGAAGGTAAGTAGCATGGAACTACGCAAAAAAACAAGAGAAAATGTTTATTTATCTTATTTTTTATTATAATATTTAAAAAATTGATCATTTAAATTTTTAATAAAAGAAATTATGCTTATTATATCTAAATTTTTAAGAATCTATATTATTTAAGAATCATTATACGTTCACTCCTTAAATGTGCTTAAAGAGATAAGATTTGACCGAAACCTTACAAATTTTCATAATTTATGTCTAATTGCTAATAATCTGACTAATTTAGATGTTAAATGCTAACATGGAATTTTACAAATTGAGTTCTAAAAAATGAATTTTGTTGTTAGATGACTATTTTTGCACATAAAGTGAGTTATAAAGTAAAAAATAACGTTCAAATTACACGATTATTTCAGAAATTGAACATGATTTATGAAAATTGAAAACTTTAAAGGGTAAATTTTCAAAATGGAGGAGTAAAATGAATTTAATCCATAAATAAAGAGCTTAAATTGAGTACAAACAGAAGTGTCATGATCGGTGGAGTTGCATATCCAAGCCCTTGTACAATTGCCATCCAAATTCAACTCGAAACATCCCATGCTATCGATACCAATCATTGAGCATATAAATCTACCTGATAAAGCCATTCCACTATATATAACAATTCCATAGCTAAGTCTAACAACAACGTCGATCTTCTCCCAAACAGGATACTCAGCTTTGTTGAAGCTCGTATTCAGAGTAGTGACTTCCATCACGAGACTCGTGAATCGTCATCCTCTACTCTCCGCCTCTCTTCCATTAATACCCTCGTTACTCCTCTGCTTGGTCGAAGCCCTAACCTGCCTCACACAAACCCTACCTTCGTCGCACAACCTCTTCCTCTGTCGAACTTTATTTCAAATTTACTAATTCGACCTAGATCTCGCACCTCAAAATTGAATTGAGGTCGGCCTATGGTTTTTCGGTGGGCGAGGAAGAGGCCGGTGCAGCAGGGCAGAG
This sequence comes from Comarum palustre, assembly GCA_951800085.1. Taxonomy (NCBI): domain Eukaryota; kingdom Viridiplantae; phylum Streptophyta; class Magnoliopsida; order Rosales; family Rosaceae; genus Comarum; species Comarum palustre. The sequence goes on from OX637572.1 coordinate 21,727,157, forward strand.
GTGATTCATGGTCTCCAGAGATGGTGGAGGCGAGAGTAAGGTTGTTGACAACGCTAATTTGAGAGAGAGAGAGAATTTAGATTAGAGAGATGAGGGAGAGATAATTAACTTAGGGATGAGATGGTAATTTTGTAATAAAAAAGTTGGAATGGTAAGTGCTAAACTTTTTTAGCCGTTCTTTTATTAATAAAGCCAAATGTTGTCTGAATAGTTAAAAATTTTAGTATTTGTGTATTTGTGTTGATCAAAGTTGGTTTGGCGATTTCCAATAAGCTTTGCAATTTTAGATTGTGTGTTTATCAAAAGTTGATTGCATTTGTCTATATTAACAACTCTGAAACTTTTCACGAAGATAAAGCTTTGAAAAGAGAAATTAACACCTTGGAATAATTATTAATGTTAATCTACCTGCAATTTGCGTAGTTGTTTCCTTAATAATCTCTTTATATCTTAATAATTTGTATTTTGGTACAAATGAGCAAAGAACATCCATAACACGTTAAGGAGCATGAAATAAAGGCAAAGATTGGAGAAGCTATGGCGCACTATGAATTTTGGTTTTACTTGAAGTTTGGCCAACCAAGAATTTCTATAACTTGAATTCTAAAACATAAATATTGGTACATTAAATCGTAAATTCGACTAAACATATATACGCGACATTATATTGTGTGACATGTATCATATTTTGAGGGGTAAAACAGTCTGTTTCTTCCTCTCACTTCACTTTTTTAAACCCTCCTCACTTCACTTCACTTATCTTATTTTGAGGGATTTGCAATTTCCCAAGTACGTTTCTTTACGGTTTTGGTTTGAGGTTTGAGCAAAGGGATCTCGCTTGCAGGCTTATAGTCTCTTTCAATCTCTAAGTAGTGGTGGCATTACAATTCGTTTGAAGTTTTTCTGGTTCTTGGCATTGACGACAAACCCATTCAGATTGGAGCAGATTGATGAATGAAATCTTGGCTTGCACTCATGTAGGGTGAGGAAGATGGTGGACATGTCTCGATTGAATGGCAACGACGGGAATAGAGGATTCTGTGGCTTCTAGGTGTCATGGTTGTGCCGAGCATGGCGGTGCTCGCGACGGTGTTGAAGGCGGAGGGTTTTGTTGGATGCAATAATAGGCCACCTTTTGTTTGGGCTTTGGGCTAGGTCATTTTGAGGATGCTTGGGCCTAAATTTAGACTAGGGTTTACTCTCGGCCTATTTCTAAGAATTTGGGGAAGACATGAATCACTAGTAAAAAAAGCTCTTAGCCGATGGAATAATAATATTTTCGTCGACTAAGTATAGCCGACGGAAAAACTTCCGTAGCCTAAGTTATCACCTAGGCGACGAAAAAATATTTCGTCAAAGAAGAATATCTTAGGGGAAGGAAAATTTTACCTAACCGACAGACTTTTCATCTATAACTTAGGCGATGCAAATTTGTTCCGTCGACTAGGTTATATCTTAGCTGACGGAAAAATTCGCTTAGTCGACGGAATCATTTTTATAGAAAATAAAAAAATTAACAACCACTTAGTCGATAGAATACATTATTTTGTCGCCTAAATTCTAAAAAAAATTGAAAAACAATTTCCCGCCTAAAATTTCAGAAACTCAACCTCTCTCTCTATCTCTCACTCTCAGCCTCACCAACCACCACTACCATAACTACCGTCGCACAAGGCCGATATAGACGGTGGTGGTTTTGGTTTTGGGTGGCGGTGGTAGTTTTGGATGGCGGTTGTCAGAACCCACCCTGGGTTAACCCCTTTAACCCGAAGTAAATCCTGTATGGTCCACCTCAAAGGAACTTCTTACCGAAAAACCCTCTTGAAATGGAAAACTCTTCATACAAATAAACTAAAAACTTCCACATATAATATAATTCAACCCTAACACATTGAGTCATCCTGCTCCCTAAATCACATCTACGCTTCAACAATCAATTCAACGAAGCAATGTTGGGGTAATCAGAGCAATCTACATGGGAGCAATACCTATATAGACATTCTAGCGACAACGGATTAATTTGACTATGTCTCATCTTCTGTACGCACGACATTTTCTCAGCAACCCTGCAACACTGAGCATTTGAAAACGAATGGCCCATGGAAGAAACATCTAAAAACATTAGCGTGAGTGAACAAAAAAAGACTAAAATGTAAATTTATGTTAATGTTCTCCTTTTGATTTTCCAAAAAATCCATATGCACACAACCATTGGAAAATGGTTAATTAAAACTTTATACCAATCCCCTTGGCTCAAATCTAGAACTTAAAGTGGGGAATTAGTTTCACCATGACCACGATAAAAATAATTGACCAGCTCTAATCCACGAGAGGGTAAACCGACCAGCTCTATCGAGAGAGGGACTCTTGACCTGCTCTATCTGGAAGGGTCTTACTGACCGGCTACTACCGAAGAGGGTCTTGACTGGCTTTATCTGGGAGGGTTCTTCCGATCAGCTACCACCGAAAAGGGTCCTGACCGGCTATATCCGGAAAGGGTACCATCTCCATCCAGAGAGGGTCCATGCTAGCTATATATATATAGACACACACACACACACACACTTGAAAATCCTCATGGTGAGTTAAATCAAAAATCCAAGTCCAAATCAACCATGACTTTTCCCTAAATATGTAGATTAAAACTCTCCTACGCATCCGAAACCGGTTATCTGACTTTACTTTAAACCATTAAAATCCAAGAGCCAAATTTCTTCCATTTTAAAAATATAATTCCCCTCCATAACCCAAAATGGTGATAACATTTAAAATCATATTCCGGAAAAATTATTTAAAACTCACGGGAAATGTATGAACCTTTTTCCCGACTCACTTAACTTTGAAAAAATAATAAATTCCCAAAATTACCATAAAAATCAACGTGGAGGAAATTCTCATAAATAAAAGAGAATCTCAAGTAAAATATGTTGCATGCAATATATATTTAGAAATAAAAATTCACTCATAGTACTTAATGCGATCTCCTCATTGCTTGGAATACTTGAGCGCTACCTCGTAATATCCACATGGTCGAGTCCGTCTCACGTTCAACCATTGGTTGTAAAATTAATCCAACATATCAGTCTTTATTACCGTTGACTTGATATTTTCTTAGTTTGACTAGAAAATCCTAATTTGATTAGGAGTTGACCAAATTACTTCATTCGATGAACTCTACTAAATCATAACCGCATATAGTACCGTCCATATATGGCAAAATAGACTTAGTATATCATCTCCTTACCATTGAGGTACTTCAAATAGACGACGATCAACACGACAACTATGAACTAGATTATTTTCCATATTGGGTGCAAGTCCATATAATTACTAAGGGCACTCCAAATAATATTCATAATCAAAATAAAGCTTTCTCCATCAACAGCAAGCAAATAAATCTTCATTCAAGATTTAATAGTATACTCCATCCTTACTAAGCGCCCACAACCAGACTAAATTTCCAACATATTGACCAAATCAAAATAATTGACCCCTTTCGCAATGGAAATGCAAGATAATTTCCACCATACTTAAGCATGCATATTAATAGCACTAACTCAGTCTTATATTAAGTCAAATGCTAACCATCTTATCAAAATTTACTAGAAATAGAACAACACTTCACTGTCCAAACACTAATGTCCTTACAAATCTTCTTTTCCAAATAAAAAGCCAATTCCTTGAAGTTGTGTCTGCTCTCCCGTAACTTCCCGAATCCTTAGCATACAAAACATCAATTAATAACACTTCCGTCAATTTTGTGTTTAAAACAGCCGGTAAGAACCTTACCTTAATCCAAATTGGTAAAATTGGCCTTCTCCCTCTTCAGACTTCCCAAAAACAGAAACCACTACACTTTAATTTATCGAAGTCCTCTCCCACTTCTTCTACCTCTGTCAAGACTCAATTGAAGTCCCCAAAACCCTCCTTGTTGTTGTTGCTGGATTCGGAACACACCCAGGGTGTCTTTTCTCCTTGTTGCAGTGGTGCTCTAAGTTCTAGTGGAAGCTCATGACGCCGGAATGGAGATGGTGACAAGAAGGGAGGCTTTAGAGATGAAAGAACTCGTTAGAGAAGAAGGCAACGACTCAAAATGGAATCGGGGATTAGGGCTTGATATTTCAATTTCTGAAGATAGTGGAAGCATATTGAAATGGTGGATATAAGGAGGTAGAGGAGAGAGAACCGAGCTCAGTAGTTTTCGAGTGCCGGAGTGGGTTGGCCTAAGCTGGCGATTCGCCAGAGAAGTAGATCGGAGGCCGAGAGCTCGAGAGGAACAGGTTGACCGATTTTGGAGCATTTTGACCAAAAGTAAACACCTCAACTCTTTTTATATTTGAATGGACATATCAGATCAAATCTCTAATTGATCTACGGTCCACATTTAAATGAGGTAAAAATTATTTACTAAATTGATAATTAAAATTTACCAAAACAAAACCACTCTGATCATACTTTGTTTGTCAGAGTAAGATTACCGCTCTGATTGTGTGTGTTAACGATATGATTGTCACATGAGATGTGCCAAAGGAGACGGGGGATCTGCAAAAGTATCTTTCAAATGGGCTTGAGATGAAGGATCTTGGACAATTGAAATATTTTCTCTGAATTGAAGTTGCAAGGTCAAAAAAGGAATTTCATTATCCCAGCAAAAGTATGTACTTGACTTGTTAGCTGAGACCAAAATGCTTAACTGCAAGCTTGTTGAGACACCAATTGAGATGAATCACAACCTTATCATCTATCCGAATCAAGTTCCAAATGATAAAAGAAGGTATCAAAGTCTATTAAGGAGAATTATTTATCTTTCTCATACTAGACCTGATATTGCTTATCCAGTAAGTGTGGTTAGTCAATTTATGTATTGTCCCAACGAAAAGCATATGGATGCAGTGTATCGTATTCTAAAGTATCTTAAGATGGCACTGGAAAAGGCTTGTTGTTTGAAAAGAAGGGTGAGTTAGAAGTTGTTGGGTACATAGATGCTGATTAGGTTGGTGATAAACCTGACAGAAGGTCTACATTTGGGTATTTTACATATGTTGGAGGAAATCTTGTGACTTGGTGTAGTAAAAAATAAAAAGTCGTGGCAAGATCAAGTGCTGAAGCAGAGTTTCGAGATATGACACATGAAGTTTATTGTCACGCCCCGACTCAAGATTTCCTCCCTAACCCTGGGTTAAGATGTGCGGGACCCAACACAAGAGAAATTTACTCGAAATCCCCCTTGAGCCAGGATAACCCTTTTCTTCATAACCCAATTCAAACAGTCCAAACGGTGCCGGAATAGACCTCAAACCGGAGATTATCCCGTTTCCCACATTTGGATCTCAAATGTGCCATTTAAAGAACCTAGGGGTTCTAATAATATTTGTGACTGCACCTGAATCCCGGTCAGGCTGCCGATGTACCCAGTCCTCAGGGATCAAGCCACACGTAGCTCTTGTTCTAACTAACACCCTAACCGGGCGAAACCCGCTATTCTATTTAACGGTCACTTTATAATTAAGAATAGCATACACCTAACGCATATCCTAAGTTAACCTCGCAAATGAGGTATCCACCGACCAACAATCCCTCGGGGTTAACCCGAACATTCTACCATTCATATCAATAACATATCCACACACAGCAAGACGGATAATAAAGGCAATCACACGATTATAAACAACCAACACACATAACTATAAATATAAAACATAGTGGCATCCATGTAAATAAACCAAACAACCATGGGCATGTAAGATAGTTCCTCCTACTTGGCATCCCTGAAAATAACTATAATTACCAGGGGTATTTATGGAATTACCACATCAATGGCATTCCTGTAATTAGCCCAAAACTGTCAGGGGCAACATGGACATTCTAGCCTTAATGGCAGTTTCATAATTAATCTGAACTACCAGGGGTCTTTTAGGAATTTCAGCCTTAGTGGCAGCCCCTGTAATTAAACAAATCTGTCAGGGATATTATTGGAATTCCAGCTCTAGTGGCAGTCCGGTAATAAACTTAACCTACCAGGGGTATTACTGGGATTTAACCACGATGGCACCCCTATAATTACCCTAAACTGCCAGGGGCAACTCCGTCCTTTTACAATCACGGTAACTGGTAAAAATACCAGATCTACCGCAGTTAAAACCTAAGAATTTACCCTTTAATCACCCTAACCTTCCCGATCTGTCTACCGGCCGATTTCAGGCTTCCTTCTACCCCTTTTTCCCTCTCCTCTCTGATCTACAACAAATTGAACAATTTCCAAACATTAATCGAGGCTAGAAACTCACTGGGGAATTGAATACTCGCTTGGAAGCTCTGTGCCCTCATTCGATCAAACCTTCTTCCTCAACGCTCCTCTGACTAACTTGAGGCGATGAGGAGGATCCTGAGATCGAGAGGAAACTCCGGTTATGGTGGAACGCCAAACTCGACTGGTCAAGTCGAGCTCCGTCGCTGCTAACTGTGCCCACACCATCGCCCCGAAACCGATCTCCCCTGCAGAAGCTACAAGGGTTCGTGGGTAGAGGAGGGGAGGTGTGGTGAGGGTGGTGGCTCGACGTCTGGTGGTAGGAGACGACGCAGAGTCGCCTGGGCGAGCTGAGACAGAGAGAGAGAGGAGAGAAAAGAAACAGGAAGAGAGAGAGAGAGAGCGAAACCGAGAGAAAAATCCCCCTCCACCGGTCAACACACACACACACACACACACACACATATATATATATATATATATATACCAACCAACGGCCCAGATTTGATTTCATAAATCCAACGGTCCAGATCTGCCAATGACTAGTTACCATGAATAGTAAAAAGATATTTTTTTTCCTATTTACTTTTACCGCACGGTAACAACACTTTATCCTGCGTAACTTTCACCTACGAACTCCGATTAATTCCTAGAGCATACCCACGAGTTCGTATTAACGTCCTCTACATCTTTCCCGAAGGAAACTTCCTCAAATTCTCGACTTAACGCAAAGTCCTCTTTTTCTACGGTAAAGTAACTAACAACTCGTAGCTCCGGAAAATCTTCCGGACATACCGGGAAACTCGTATTAACATAATCTACCCCTCGAGATATTAATTCTAATTTCCCCCAGAACCGAGAAGATCTCGATATTAATTCGGGGAAAATTAACAGTACAGTTACCATTCTCTGTAACTCGCCTAATCCCGGTAAAAATGTTAATTTCGGGACGGGGTGTTACAATCTACCCCCCTTATAGGAATTTCGTCCCCGAAATTTCCACTGCGAAAGGTAAAACCAACTATCAGGGAATGTCGTCAAGTTCCACCGAACAGAGCTTCAGGAAAACCAGAGTCACAAGCTCTATGTATCATTTCCTTTAGCATTCAGAGTCTCCCCGCATTTGCAATACGAAAAACATAGCTACACTCGCTTAAAACACAAGAGTACGATACCCTAGTCTCATCCCTTTCGTCGTAATCGACTCCATAAGACTTGCCTCTTAACTCTTCACAAGCTAATTTCCAAAATGGCAATTTCGACAATCTGGTAGCTTTCCCAGACGTAACCCAAACTAACTTGAAGTCGACTCGAATGCTCTACTTACACGACTGCCACACTTGACATTTAACACCAAAGTCTTCCACATGGAAGGGTAAAAATGCTACGGTCCATCACCGTGGAGGAAACTCATACATCTCTTGCACCTTTCGAGACTAAAGAGATGTGAACTTTCTACACTAGGCCTTGAGACCACAGACGTATTATCTCCTGCGTCCATAATCAAAACTCCTCAACCCACGTTCCTAATACCCCAACTTTAAACCACCGGGCTCGAACAAGCGCGCATACCACAATGCGACCTCAAACTGCTCACTTGAGCTGATGAATCCGCTATGCGACTTCGCGCCTACATGGATGTCATCTTCACATACTCAGTAACAGTGAATTTTTCCTCATCCTACCCCTCTCTTATAAAAGAGTCTTCAGTTGGGCATTTTCCAACACTCAGAGCTAACAAGCTCGCACACTAACTCATGTGTGCTAAAGTCTTGCCTATTGGACAAAATTTTGGCCCAACATCCTGTATGCATCTCATAGTGCTTCTATAATCAGTTTCCACTTTTTACACCAATTAGCTCAACATCTACCATACCTCATGAGTGGGTTTCCCTCGAAGGGATATCCTGATCTCTTTCACCATAAATTCAACCACCACACATGCAAACAATCGCGAGCAACCCGATCCGGCTCCAACTATACCCTTAGAAACAAGGTACCACGCTCCTAAATTGTCTATATTATCCAAAACCAGTGTGAACCTGTCAACACTTCTGGCTAGGGTCGGATCCTCTAATACCCTAATGGTTTTCCACACTACAAGCTAATCCCAAGAGGAGCCCGCTCTACCGTAACTCATGAGGAGTGCCGCTCTGCTACCACTCGTAAGGAGGAGCTCCCGCTCTACTACCACTCGTAAGGAGGAGCACCCGCTCTACTGCCACTCGTAAGGAGGAGCACCCGCTCTACTACCACTCGTAAGGAGGAGCACCCGCTCTACTGCCACTCGTAAGGAGGAGCACCCACACAACCTATAGCCATGGTCCGTATGTTTGATCCCAGTGAGAATCACCGACAGAATATGACAACCCAAATAACACATAAATAGGGTCCGTACGCTCGGTCTTGGTTAGAATCACCGACGGAATCTGGCGACCCGAATAGCTAGGGTCCGTACGCTCGGTCCCGGTGAGAATCACCGACGGAATCTGGCGACCCGAATAACACATAGATAGGGTTCGTACGCTCGGTCTCGGTTAGAATCACCGACGGAATCTGACGACCCGAATAGCTAGGGTCCGTACGCTCGGTCCCGGTGAGAATCACCGACGGAATCTGGCGACCCGAATAACACATAGATAGGGTCCGTACGCTCGGTCTCGGTTAGAATCACCGTCGGAATCTGACGACCCGAATAACACATAGATAGGGTCCGTACGCTCGGTCTCGGTTAGAATCACCGACGGAATCTGACGACCCGAATAACTAGGGTCCGTACGCTCGGTCCCGGTGAGAATCACCGACGGAATCTGGCGACCCGAATAACTATATGTTATTACAACTACAAACAACGGTCACTCAATATAAGGATAAATTACCAAGCTAACTCAAACAATCAACACCCATACAATTAAATCATAAACAAATCCCTTGGCTCAAACATAACTAAATGTGCGGGGTGTTAACCTCATCCACGAGAAAAACCGACCTGCTCTATTCGGAAGGGTCTATTGACCAGCTACCACCGAAGAGGGTTCCCGACCTGCTACCATCCGGGAGGGTCTAATGACCAGCTACCACCGGAGAGGGTCCCTGACTTGCTACCATCCGGGAGGGTCTATTGACCAGCTACCACCGGAGAGGGTCTCCGACCTGCTCTATCCGGGAGGGTCTATCGACCAGCTACCACCGGAGAAGGTCCCCGACCTGCTCTATCCGGGAGGGTCTATTGACCAGCTACCACCGAAGAGGGTCCATGCTAGCATGCAATCCTTATATCCTTTTCCTTTAAAACACAATCCTTTTAAACCTCGTGGGAAAAATAATCCGAAACCAAGTCAAATCCCCCATGACTTTACCCCAAATCTTAATCCTTATTTCCAATATCATAAACGCATTAAACATCCGAAGCCAGTGGTAATTCTCATCACAATCCACAACATAATGTACCCCCAACAACATAAATCAAAGAAAGAAATTATTTGATTCTCGCAATCCTTTGGTCCGAGATTTGAACCTAGGCTCTGATACCATTTGTCACGCCCCGACCCAAGATTTCCTCCCTAACCCTGGTTAAGACGTGCGGGACCCAACACAAGAGAGATTTACTCGAAATCCCCCTTGAGCCAGGATAACCCTTTTCTTCATAACCCAATTCAAACAGTCCAAACGGTGCCGGAATAGACCTCAAACCGGAGATTATCCCGTTTCCCACATTTGGATCTCAAATGTGCCATTTAAAGAACCTAGGGGTTCTAATAATATTTGTGACTGCACCTGAATCCCGGTCAGGCTGCCTACGTACCCAGTCCTCAGGGATCAAGCCACACGTAGCTCTTGTTCTAACTAACACCCTAACCGGGCGAAACCCGCTATTCTATTTAACGGTCACTTTATAATTAAGAATAGCATACACCTAACGCATATCCTAAGTTAACCTCGCAAATGAGGTATCCACCGACCAACAATCCCTCGGGGTTAACCCGAACATTCTACCATTCATATCAATAACATATCCACACACAACAAGACGGATAATAAAGGCAATCACACGATTATAAACAACCAACACACATAACTATAAATATAAAACATAGTGGCATCCATGTAAATAAACCAAACAACCATGGACATGTAAGATAGTTCCTCCTACTTGGCATCCCTGAAAATAACTATAATTACCAGGGGTATTTATGGAATTACCACATCAATGACATTCCTGTAATTAGCCCAAAACTGTCAGGGGCAACATGGACATTCTAGCCTTAATGGCAGTTTCATAATTAATCTGAACTACCAGGGGTCTTTTAGGAATTTCAGCCTTAGTGGCAGCCCCTGTAATTAAACAAATCTGTCAGGGATATTATTGGAATTCCAGCTCTAGTGGCAGTCCGGTAATAAACTTAACCTACCAGGGGTATTACTGGGATTTAACCACGATGGCACCCCTATAATTACCCTAAACTGCCAGGGGCAACTCCGTCCTTTTACAATCACGGTAACTGGTAAAAATACCAGATCTACCGCAGTTAAAACCTAAGAATTTACCCTTTAATCACCCTAACCTTCCCGATCTGTCTACCGGCCGATTTCAGGCTTCCTTCTACCCCTTTTTCCCTCTCCTCTCTGATCTACAACAAATTGAACAATTTCCAAACATTAATCGAGGCTAGAAACTCACTGGGGAATTGAATACTCGCTTGGAAGCTCTGTGCCCTCATTCGATCAAACCTTCTTCCTCAACGCTCCTCTGACTAACTTGAGGCGATGAGGAGGATCCTGAGATCGAGAGGAAACTCCGGTTATGGTGGAACGCCAAACTCGACTGGTCGAGTCGAGCTCCGTCGCTGCTCACTGTGCCCACACCATCGTCCCGAAACCGATCTCCCCTGCAGAAGCTACAAGGGTTCGTGGGTAGAGGAGGGGAGGTGTGGTGAGGGTGGTGGCTCGACGTCTGGTGGTAGGAGACGACGCAGAGTCGCCTGGGCGAGCTGAGACAGAGAGAGAGAGAGAGAGGAGAGAAAAGAAACAGGAAGAGAGAGAGAGAGCGAAACCGAGAGAAAAATCCCCCTCCACCGGTCAACACACACACACACATATATATATATATATATATATATATATATATATATATATATATATATATACCAACCAACGGCCCAGATTTGATTTCACAAATCCAATGGTCCAGATCTGCCAATGACTAGTTACCATGAATAGTAAAAAGATATATATTTTTTTTCTATTTACTTTTACCGCACGGTAACAACACTTTATCCTGCGTAACTTTCACCTACGAACTCCGATTAATTCCTAGGGCATACCCACGAGTTTGTATTAACGTCCTCTACATCTTTCCCGAAGGACTCTTCCTCAAATTCTCGATTTAACGCAAAGTCCCATTTTTCTACGGTAAAGTAACTAACAACTCGTAGCTCCGGAAAATCTTCCGGACATACCGGGAGACTCGTATTAACATAATCTACCCCTCGAGATATTAATTCTAATTTCCCCCAGAACCGAGAATATCTCGATATTAATTCGGAGAAAATTAACAGTGCAGTTACCATTCTCTGTAACTCGCCTAATCCCGGTAAAAATGTTAATTTCGGGACGGGGTGTTACATTTATGATGTTATGAATTCGTAATGTGTTGAAGGAATTGAGTTTTAAACTCAATTTCAATAGCAGACGTACTATCACAATTGCTCATAATCATGTTCAGCATGACCGAACAAAGCATGTGGAGGTGGATCGACATTTCATTAAGGATATTTGGACAAGAAAATCATTTTTTTTCCTTTCGCGTATATAGAAGACCAATTAGCATATGTTCTTACAAAATGAGTGTCAAGGAAAGTATTTGACAACTCGATTGACAAGTTGGACATGATTGATATCTATGCACCAACTTGAGAGTGGAGTGTAGAGTATTTGTAAATATTTACTTTTCGTGTATGTGTAGGTTAAATATTATATGTAAGTATGCATGAGATATTTTCCTATTATCACTACAATTGTATCTCTACATAAACCTGCTATTTGAATAAGAATAATATATTGAAGTATACCAAACCATATTAATCATTTTTTCCTACTTGAATTGTAGCCACGCTTGAGTTGAGTCGTATCAATTGTCTTTCTCATTTCAACCATCGTTGTTTGATTTTGGGGGCCATTGATTTTAGGGCTAATGACCATTTACTACGAAAACAGAAAAAGTTCCTACTAGGTATAAAAAAGTTTTCATGTGACCATTTCAACTTTTACTATTAAAATTACACTTATACCCTCAAAGACTTTTTATTCTCTCTCATCTCATCTCCTATCTTGATCTAACTCTTTTATCTCTGTCTCCGATCAAAAAATAGTCTTTCTCTCTCATCTCATCTCCTTCCTCCAATGTCGTATATCCGCTTAGGCTAGAGTGGATCTGAGGATTCGATGATCCAAGTAGGCGCATTGGTTCAAATCAATGGTTCATCCGCTGCGCCGACGAGGTCTGAATTGAACAGTTGTCGATCTGAGACAAGTTCTTTGAATCCGTCAGAGATCTGGTTAATCGATGCTAGTTGGTCTTTCTCTCTCTCCTCTCTCTCCCCCTTCTCTCCCTCCCTCTTCTGTCTATTGAATCCTTTTTCTATTTCTCCCATTCCAAAGGTAGCTAGCATCGTCAAATCATCATGCATAAGTGAGAGGATTGAGCTGCTACAACACTTGAGCATCTAAGAGGGGTATAATCTAGGTGCCCGTTTTGCGTACCTAGAGCAATTCTACCGTGCCGACGAGGATTGTTCCAGATTCATTATTCGACAAGTAGGCGTAGGATAGTCGATGATGGTCGTCGTTGTGGCCTGGGGACTATGTAGAATGGTGAATTAACTATTGGGTTTGGTGTGGTAAATTGATTTGGGTAGTTTTGGTGAATTGATGAAGTGAATAGATGAAGATAAATTAATTGGGTGAGTTTACGAGTCATTTTTCAAATAGACTGCCTCTAGTAAAGTTTCTTTATAAAATTTATTACACCTAGTAAAGTTCAATATAAATTTTACTGTCTTTAATAAATAATTTTCCAGCATTACTGTCTTTAGTAAAGTTTCACATATCAAGTTTATTGTCCTTAGTAAATCATTTTTTAACATTATTGACACTAGTAAAGTTTCCTTATAAAGTTTACTACCCTTAATAAAGTTTTCCTACAAAGTCTATTGCCCCCAGTAAATCATTTTTTTAACATTATTGCACCCTAAACTTGAAATAAAAGAAATAGGTGATGATTTATCAAGGTTTACTACCCTTAGTAAAGTTTCCTAATAAAGTTTACTACCAGCAATAAAGTTCTTTCCTAAAGTCTATTGCCCCTAGTAAATCATTTTGCAACATTGTCGCTTCTCAATAAAACTTCTAATGAAGATATGATATAGTTTCAGCAAGGTTTCCTTAGTTCGGTGATGTTTTAATGTGTCTGACGAGATTCTAACGATCAGAACCCGACAATCGACGAGATTCCGGCGTCGGAGTCCGGTGACTGGAGTCCGACAGCGGGAATCCAGTGATTGGTGAGGGCCTGGTTAACCTTTCTCTCTCTTTCATTTTTTTCTCTAAGCATGTTTAAGGAATGTAAATATAATGACACTAAAATAATATAGATCTTTAAGAGAGTCTTAAAAGTTTAGACCTAATGGACACAAATTCCTTTTTGAAAAGTTCAAATGGTCAACTTTTGAAAAAAATATTGGAATAAGTAGCGTGTCAAATTTTGTAGTAAATGAACATTTTTTCTTGATTATATTTTTGTTTCTCCCTTTACTTCGTTCGAATTATGAACTGTGGTATTCCACCCTTTGACTTCACATGAACCCTTCTAATGATAATCTCTAAGTTCAGGACTATTTAAAAACTTTTGAATTAATTGCCTATTAGATCAACTTTTTGATCAAATTTTGACATCTTAACTGTTGAAGTTGTAGATTTATATAAGTAGATCAATCATGTAAAATTTTAGCCAAATTGGTGATCATTAAGGACTAGTTTTAGATCAAATCAATGGATGAACCAAATCTGTCAAATATGAACCGTTCAAGTTTGTAATTGGTAAATCACACTTATGAATGTCTTAATGATTTTCAATTTAGTTGAAAATTTTCTTTAATGCTCTACTTATAAATATTTATAAAATGGACGGTTAAGATATAGTTATAAAATAAAAAAAATGATAAACCAAAAAATCTTCGACTAGTCCTTAATTTAAAAGTGAGCACAAAAATGACTTCTTTCACTACACATCCAAATAATTGTTATATATTTTTATAGCTGGGTTTTGTACAAGGCCAAAGGCCCAAAATACTACTCACACTCCCCGACCATCATCAAGACCCTAACTTTGATTGGTGCCGAATTATTTAATCATAACGATGAAGGTGGTTAGTCGTGGAGGAGGGAGGGCCGAGTTGAACGAACAAGCGTTAATACAAAAGCATCAAGTGCCAAACAGAACCCATTAACCTTGTTTGAACAAAACCAAACTCCAACACTTGTTGCAAGTGGAAGTAGAAACTAGAAGAAAGGTTGGGTGTGTGTGTGTTTTGTTGACTGAGGAAATAGCCGGCAAAGGCCGCCTCTATTATGATAATGATATAAGCATTATTTCAGTTTTGAATACGCGTTGAACAATCAACCCAAAACCCACGCATGAACAACCATCCTGCTTCTGCTTCTGCTCGTTCTTGGTAATTGAGCCGCAGCCATTCCATTCTTTTCTGGGTCTCTGTGTTTCGAGGTACTCTGCATTTATTCGTCAAGTTTCATACTTTCCGCAGCAGTAACCTAGTGTTCAAAATTTCCGGGTTTGTTTGTTATAAAAGAGATATTCTTGTGTTATTGGATTGAATACGGTGACGTGGGTATCGGGTGGCCTTGAATTTGGATTGTGATAGTTCATTGGTCTTGTGGTTGAATCGGATGTTTATCTGTAGAAATTGGGTATATAGGATCAAGTATGAGCTTCATGATATTTGATTGTTTAGGTTGATTCTTTGTTATTTAGTTGGGTGAAGGAGTAGGTCTTGACAAGGTTTTGGATTGGTTTTTGGTTCTGGAGGGGATATTTATTGTTTATAGTGCAAAATGGGTTTGATATGTGGCAAACCTTCTACTGTCGAAGATAGCCGGGAAAGCCCACCAAAAAGATCATCTTTGGCTTCGAGTAAGAGACACTCGGAGATCAAGATTCCACGGTTGAATTCTTCTAAAAGAGAGGTTGTTCGTAGTAAAGATAGATTGGATGGTGGTGCTGCTGTGAAAGTTATGTTGATTGATAAGGCAATCAATGCTTCTGTACGATTATATGATGACCAGAATAAAAGTAAGAAGATAGAAAATGCTGGGGTTACTGTTCTTGATAATCCGGGTTCAAGAAGAATTCCAAAGGTTACTGTGGCTGAGCAGGTTGCGGCTGGGTGGCCCGGTTGGCTCTCTACAGCTGCACCTGAAGCTATCAATGGCTGGATACCTCGTCGTGCTGATACTTTCCAGAAGTTAAATAAAGTATGCTGTGTTCTTTAATATGCATTTCTTATCCGGTCGTGTGCATATATAGATCTTCACGTTGCGTTGATAATACTTGGTCCTGTGTCTTTTTAATACTTATTGATTCTTGCTTTCTTCATCATGTTTTGTCATCTACTTCTTTCAGATTGGGCAAGGAACTTATAGTAGTGTTTACAAGGCCCGTGATGTCCTGAAAGATAAATTCGTTGCTTTGAAAAAAGTAAGATTTGATAATCTTGACCCTGAGAGTGTCAAGTTTATGGCTAGGGAAATCCTTTTCTTGCGTAGGCTTGATCATCCCAATGTAATAAAATTGGAAGGATTGATTACATCTCGGACATCAAGCAGCTTATACCTTGTCTTTGAGTATATGGAACATGATCTTACAGGACTTGCTTCACGCCCAGGGATTAATTTCTCTGAACCTCAGGTAGTCTGACATTTTTACAAATCTGATCATTTTACTACTTACGCCTTAATTTAACTTTTTCTAGTGAACTCCATACCTAACATGTACAATCTTTATGTCATTATAGCTTAAGTGCTATATGCAGCAGCTTCTAAGTGGACTTAATCACTGTCATAGTCATGGAGTTTTGCACCGTGACATAAAGGGGCCAAATCTTCTTGTTGACAACAATGGAATCTTGAAAATTGCGGACTTTGGCTTGGCCAGTTTTTATGATCCACATCATAGTGTTCCACTGACAAACCGTGTTGTAACTCTCTGGTATCGACCTCCAGAACTTTTACTTGGAGCCTCAAAATATGGGGTTGCAGTGGATCTGTGGAGCACCGGTTGCATTTTAGGAGAATTATATTCTGGAAAACCTATCCTTCCAGGAAAAACAGAGGTAACAAATTTACAAATTTCCCTCCTCTCCCCTTCTCTGAGATGCATGCATCTTTTTTGTCCTAGTGGTCCGCATTGAATCAGTATTATACTAAGGAATTAGATGAGACTCAAGTATAAAACTAAATGATGATCTCTCTACCTGATCTGAATCAGCTGGTTATAGAGGGAGAACCAGGCAGATATTACTAGTCTTATTTTAAATTATGACTCGTGTTGATGTTGTTGAGATTAGAAGTTGCATGGGAGGACTATAAAGAAACTTGATTAGATATGATAATTGTTTCATCCAGAGTATTATGACTAATTACATTTGGTCATCTGCAATAATTCTGAGCTAATATTTTACCTGAAAATTACTCATCATTTTATACGAAAATAAAGTTAACCAATCATTGTTATGAGTCAATTGTAATAAGGAAAGGCTCAGTCTTATAAGCTCATATGTTCTGCAGAGGTACATCTGCTCTCTGTCGTTTCGAAATTGAAGTGACCTCTTCCTTCTGTCCTCTTTCTGATAAACATGTGCACACATATGTTAAGAAATCTGTTGGTTCTAATTTATCATCAATGTATGGACAGTACGGGTGCCTTTTAGCATCTTTATCTGTATGTTATTTTATTATTATTTTGAGTAGTTTATTTGTATGTTGTAGGTTGAACAGTTGCATAAAATTTTTAAGCTCTGTGGCTCACCATCTGAGGATTATTGGCGTAAATTACACTTAAGGCATTCAACAGTGATTAGACCCCCACAACCATATAGAAGATGTGTTGCAGAGACTTTTAAGGACCTTCCTGCTACTGCTCTACAGCTTATGGAAAGTTTACTATCCGTGGATCCTGCTAATCGAGGAACTGCTGCTATTGCTCTCAATAGTGAGGTGCGAGGACATACACACACACACACACACTACATGAGTTGTTTTCTTCTGGAGCCGTTTATTGATAATCAATGGAATCCATGAATTTCTTTAGCTTTACTAATTATATATTTTTTCCCTAAAGTACTTTACTACCAAACCTCTGCCTTGTGAGCCTTCAAGTTTGCCCAAGTACCCCCCGAGCAAAGAGATTGATGCAAAACTGAGAGAAGAAGAAGCTAGAAGGTACTCCTTATTACCTAATATCATTACTCTTTTGGATATAGTACAGGGATAATGGAACTTTAATTTATGGAGCCTCCTTAGGCAAAGAACAACTGCAGGAAGGGCCCAGAAAGTAGAACTCTCAAGCAGAGGACCACCCTCAGCAATTTCTGCATCAAATGCTAATTCTGAGTCAACTACGTCAGCACAGGTAACTTCAATTAAGTTCTCAATCCTAGTTTTGCAGCATGAAGTCTGATCTTGGGTTAAATTGAAGTTTATTATAAATCGGGTGAAAATGTAATTTCAAAATAAAATTTTGAATTTAGTTTGGTGTTTTACCCTCAAAAAGAGCAAACTGAGATAAGAAAGTTCAACAGTGGACCACCAAAAGAGTCATTGATATCATAAAATGGAATTTTCCTCTTATATTAAACCAAGTGAAAGGGTTTACATCATTACAACTGTCTTAAATCTGTATATTATGGTATTTTACAGGCCATTTCTCGTGGGTTTTCCCATGACATGGATTACTTAAATGTATGCCGTAGTAGGACAAAGTATTGCTTTGACTACCAATTCAACAATATCCCTTCTTTTCTGAACTCATGAACTTTATCTCCTTATTGAATCTGAGAGTTGGTTAAAACTGTTATAGGCTTCTTTGATTTTTTTTTCTTTCCTTTCTCAAGCAGTGAATCCTTCACTTGCAAAGTTCCAAGTGTCTCAGGCTTGTGGATACTTATATTTTCTGAGATTTAAATTCATACCGTCCCCTTTAAAAAAAATAAAAAAATTCATGCTGTCTATTTGGATGCTAGAAGGAAGATGTGTATCATAGGCGGAGATTAGCTGGCTCTGCTAACAAAGGCCAATTGATTGAGTGTCACAAGTCACATCTTATATTATTATTTTTATGTTCAATTGTTTTGGATAGCTTTAATTGATTTGCCCGTTATTTTTGAAACTGGGGTGTGCTCATATAAGTTTCTAAATTGCATCTGCCTCTGTAATAATATGTCTGATGCCAGTTCCTATCTACTCACAGAAAAGACAAGGTTATTCTAATCCAAATATCCGAAGCGAAATGTTCAATCCTCATAGGGAAGAAGCTGTTTCTAGTTTCATTATTGATCCAACCAAACAGTTGCGAACGGATAAAGATGCTAGAAAGGATTTCTCAGAGCACCGTAATAAGAGAACTTCAGTATCTGGACCCCTCATCCACGGACCTGCATGGGCAAAATCTGGGAAGGAACTTGGTGATTCTAATAGAACTAACTTGTCAAAGTTATCTGGTTTAGTTTTGGCTAGGACGACGGCTCCTACTGAAGATCAAAAAGAGAGACCAGAAACTTCACGGCATGAAACAACAAGACAAGTAGGCAGATTTCAAGGGTCAGTTGATGGAGAGGATTTCAGCAAAGAGCAGGATCAGATGCGTCACACGCAGAGAATCCCTAGTAGTCATCAAATAGAAGATGAAAAAGCAAACCTGGTTAGTTTTATTTTTCTCTACATCTTACCTGTCTTAAATCAGTTTCAGTTTCAGTTTTTGTTGGACAGCCTGGATTCTTGTCAGATTCTCTTTCATAATCAGTTGAACTTGAGTTCCTCAATTTTCTTTCAGGGTGGCCGTGGTCCCAAGGGAAACAAAATTTATGTCTCTGGCCCATTACTTGTTTCGTCAAACAATGTTGATCAGATGCTTAAAGAGCATGATCGCCGGATCCAAGAATATGCTCGACGAGCACGACTTGACAAGACTAGATCTGGGAAGCAAGGGACAGGGAATTCATCTTCTGCTTCAAGGCATTGTGCTGTATGAGTTATGCATTCGAACATCTGTATTCATTGTTCTCATCAAGTGTCGAGCGTGTGGAGCTTGAGCTGGATCCGGGGATATCCCTTGACCCTATAAAACACACACACAGACAAGAGAGAGAGAGAGCTAAGCTCCCCTCTAATATGGTATTGTACCCTGTATATCAAGTACACTAATGCATAAGAGTACTGTACTGCTTCATCACATAGTGCTTTACTTGGTAACTGGTAAGAAATATCTGAACGGCCAAATTTTGTGCTGTTGTAACCAGTCGCGTACTTCCCAGCTTTACCCTTTTACTACAAAGAAAAAAGACCGTCCATAATTTTGACAGTCCCCCACATTGGTACATATAGCAAGTTTCTGTTGGAAAACCGGGACCTGTGTTTTTTTTGTTATTGGGGACCAAAGTATGAATTCTAGTTTCCAACAATGAGAATGACCCTGCTTGAGGTTTGATTGGTAAAGGTGGAATGGGCAACAGAGCACTAAAATTTTAGTAATCATGGAAATATAAGGTCTAAAATATGGATATTTTGATGTCGCGTACTTCCCAGCTTTACCCTTTTACTACAAAGAAAAAAGACCGTCCATAATTTTGATAGTCCCCCACATTGGTACATATAGCAAGTTTCTGTTGGAAAACCGGGACCTGTGTTTTTTTGTTATTGGGGACCAAAGTATGAATTCTAGTTTCCAAAAATGAGAATGACCCTGCTTGAAGTTTGATTGGTAAAGGTGGAATGGACAACAGAGCACTAAAATTTTAGTAATTATGAAAATATCAAAGGCCTAAAATATATGGATATTTCGATGTCGCGTACTTCCCAACTTTACCCTTTTACTACAAAGAAAAAAGACCGTCCATAATTTTGATAGTCCCCCACATTGGTACATATAGCAAGTTTCTGTTGGAAAACCGGGACCTGTGTTTTTTTGTTATTGGGGACCAAAGTATGAATTCTAGTTTCCAACAATGAGAATGACCCTGCTTGAGGTTTGATTGGTAAAGGTGGAATGGGCAACAGAGCACTAAAATTTTAGTAATCATGGAAATATCGAAGGTCTAAAATATAGATATTTCGATGGATATTTCGTAGGTAAAGGTGGAATGGGCAACAGAGAACTAAAATTTTAGTAATCATGGAAATATCGAAGGTCTAAAATATGAATATTTCGATGGATATTTCGTAGAAATATCCATAATCATAAAATTTTGAAGAAAATTGTTGGATGAATGTAAAATATAGTTATCAGTTATATGTATGTAATTATTCATAATATGACATAAATGCAGGTTAGCAGCCTTGGCTAAGGCGTTTTGACACACCTTAGGTGATCAATGTTTGAAACCCGGCAATGACACTGCCTTCTGTCCAATTTTGACAATTTTGGACTGAAGTCAAGTCCAACATATCGCGGGAATTTTGTGATATTTTGTAAATTTCGGACGATATTTACGTGAGAGGTGAAATTAATATCGAAAGGTGAAAAAACGATAATTTCGATGATATTTCACTGAAATTATCGATATTTAACACATTGCAACAGAGTGAAGATTCATACAGCAAGTACTAAAATATAAAACAGTGTAACTAATAATCGTACAAAATGAGCTGCAAGTTCTGTATTTCGAGCAGTTCAAGCCTAGTTTACAATTGATCGTAATTGTTACAAAATACTGTAATTATATAACGCTGCACTATGTCACTGAGAGTGAGGATAATCAATGGTCAAATGCTGCAGCTTAATTTGTTGTATCCCTTTAGAAAGCAGTGAAGTCATGATGATCATAAAAGTCAATAAAACAAACTTGAACCATTCAAATAAGTATCACCGATCGACGCAACGAATATTGGACACAGGGCCTTAGAGAAACATATACATGTTTTCAACAAATCTACTTTTCACAGTAAGGTCAAGTCAAACAAGCGGAAATGTTGAGATAACATGTTGCCCTGAAGATGATGCATTCCCATGTTTAACAAGAACGAGTCAAAATAATATCTTTCGACGAATGTTGAAGAAGCCCAGTGGACTGGTTCCCGCGGTCTAAATAATTATAAATATTTTATTTCCGTTTTAAGTCATGCGTAGCTTGATTCGGGGTTTGTTTCAAAATCTTTTATGTGATCTTAGAAAGATTTCTTTCTATTTTTGATCAAGATGTTCGATAAGCCTTGATACGTAAGGAATAAACTCTAGAAACTAAGTATATTAAGGGGTCAAGATTCAGGGACATCAACATACACAAACAAACCTTTGCATCCTGCAAAACAGGCCTTCTTCGGAGCACCTACAAAAAAGATTCATTGGGTCTTTTTATCTCACCAAAGCCCTATCCGTAAGCATTCCCTATTTCTACCTCACCAAAGCTCGATCCGTCTGCGATTCCCGCATCTACCTTATCAAGCCTCATCCATGAGCAAACAGTCCACCCCTACTTCACAAAGACCTATCCGTAGGTGAATACTCGCAAAACCATTGGTAGAGTGAATAACTCTAGCAAATATACTGATTTGTCAAAGAGCCCTTTGGCAAACGCACTGCAGTCTTGATTTATAGCTCCGCTCAACCCCACCGGTATGAGTAAGATACGTTCATTTCACGTGAAGTGGAGGAAAATCCTAGTTGCTCCTCAGCTAGGTCTGTGAAGAACCTAAGTGTCGGCTTGATCAGCACCTGTACATCAGTCGTTTGAGGAGAAGTCTTAAGACGAACATGCCTAGAAGAGAAGGTTGCATCTGACCCATAGGTGCTGACACGCAATAAAGCTGGTTGTTCGAAAAGAGTCATTTTCATACCTGAACATTTGGCACTCTCAGTGGGACATAACGTGTCAGGATTGCGGGTGGAAACGAGTATTCAAGAAAATATCCGCCGTGTTCTAACCCAAAGCATTTACGGATTAATCTACATAATTTAGCGAGGTGCAAGGTTTAACCCTTGAAGAAATGATTTCGCTTTCGGTTTGCTACCAGGAGAATCAACATAATCAACCAGCAGTAGTAAGGTGACCATTGACTAAGAGTCAAGAAAGGTATTGACAGCTCTTACCAAGGAGGTGAAGCAGTTAACCGAGAAGTCTAAGAAAACTGGTGAAATCTTGGCTAGGTTAGACGCTACCATGCAGCAGTTGGGGTAAACCCAAGTTCATCAGGGTCAGGAAATTAAGGCAAAGAGCAAGAATATAGGAAAGTTGCAGAGCGCTACCACTTAGGATGTTGCTGATACTGATACATGCAGTTTGAGCACCTTCGGGAAATTGAGAAGATCCTGGGGATAGAAAGGAACCGTGATGCTCAAAAGGCTGCTAGAGCAAAAGGAAAGATTAAAGAAGAGCTAGAGCAACTGAAGAGGTGACAGCTGCATCGTCATCTACAAAAATTATAACTATCAAGGCTACTAGGCCTTTTACATTGATTCGAACAGATACAAGGGAGCCAATAGCAAGGATACCTCCCATACAAGAGATGAATGTGAGGCAGCAAAGGAATAAAGATCCACCTAGGGGTCTTGAACCGCGAATGGAGGTCCTAGATGGAATGGCGAATGGCCAAGTATGCACACCGACCCACGTGATGCAAATGATTCAAGAAACTATGAGAACAATACAGGGCCTACAAGCCATCAACCTAAATTATTCTAATCCTTATCTAGATGAGGTGACGTGTACCCCATGACCTGACCATTATAGACAGATTCGCTTTACAACCTTTTTCAGAGAGGGACCAGAAGATGCAGCTACTCATGTCTCTTGCTTCCAGAGCGAATGCGGTCCTTATGGCACTGATGATGTCTTTAAACTAAGAGTTATTAAGTTTTCTCTTACAGGGCCCGCATTAACTTGGTATACTAAGTTAGATCCTAGGTATGTTCATAATTGGCCAACTATGGAAGTTATGTTCAGGACAAATTTTGGCACAGTTGAGCCCCAGGTTGATCTGTCCTCTTTGACTTCCATGTACCGGTAGTTGATGGAATCCCCTGTGGAGTATTTGAAGAGGTTTAAAATCCAACAGACTAAGTGCAAGACTCTAATTTCGAAACAAGATGCCATTCGCATAGCTATCGAGGCCCTAGAGTGTCGTCAGAGAGATAAGTACCATGTCTATTTTGGAAGCATAGTCGAGTTAATGAGTAAGGTGGCCAGCTATCCGAATTTCTTGGATGAGCTAGATAGGGGTACTGGAGCTCCACAAGGATCACCAACTTCTTATATTCCAGGCACTTTGAAACCTAAGTATGGTCCCAACAAGAGCAGAATAGTGTCCACTGTATACTCGTATTTAGATCCTTTTTATAGTCCACAACACCATTATGTGGAGCCACAAGAGTACGCTCAGGACGAAAATGAAGAGGAAGTGGTGGCATTGGAGTTAGCAGGAAGGGAGGTTGAATTGTAAGGTCTAGGGCATTGCGCATAGAGAAGAACCTGGTTAAAATAACGATTAGGCGTTTGCTAAACTAGAGTATGATTCCTGTACATACAACGCTCACAAGGCTCCAGAGATCTTAGATGAGCTCTTTGCTTAAGGGAAAGTGAGGCATAAATTCAGGACTTGTCCAAAGCCGGAGCAAGTTAGGGGTAAGAAGTACTGTAAGTATCATAATTTGTGGAATCACAATACTTCTAAATGCATCAGTTTGGAGGATCAACTCCAAACTTGGATTAACAATGGTAAGCTGGATGTCGACGGTGAGAAAACAACAACATGGGCTGATGTCGATTCGTTCCCCACAGTAGCCATGGTTGATATCAAGCCAGTGATAGTCTCATCATGGAAAAATGTCAAGCCCTGATTTTCAGAATACACATACGATGCTCACCTGACGCACATTATACTGGATACAATAATTGAGACAAGAATAATGAAGATTCCATGGGGTCAATTCCAGCTAAAGAGGTTATTGCAGGCAAGCCCTATTGTAAGTCATAATGTACTCACCACACTGCGACTTGTGTTCAGCTTAAAGACCATATCCAGTAGTGGATTAATGAAGGATACCTAAATTTTGGAGATGAGCCAGAAGCAGAGGTGTCTATGGTCGACGCTACTTTCAACCAGAAAGGAGTGCGAAAGTTGATTTTAGATCTGAACAAAGCAAAGTGTTTAGAGCCACAGGTCATAATGAAAAATGTAGAATCTGTTGTAGAAGGTCTATAGTAGTGTTTTGCTCCAGGTGTAAGGTAAAATATAGTCTAAAGATGAGCTATGAAGAATTTGAGAAAACTGTTAAGTCATCAGAAGCCACAGTGTTGCATTCATCATCAGATCATTATGCGTCTATTAGTCCAAGGAGTGTCAAGACACCAGGGCAAGTGAACCAGATCCTCCAAGGGTCTAAGGCAATGCAGCAGTTCCGGGTTTCCACTAGTGCTGGGGTTGAGTCTTGTGCAAAAGCTCAACCAGATATTTTGTCAAAATCATATATACCACCTACCCCAAAAGCATTTATTAAGGAAGATAAGTGATACGTACGTGAGAGGGGAAGAGTGGTAGAAGCAACCCCGAATCAGACAAGGAATGCACAAAAGAAGTATGAGAAAACAAAGCGGACACTAGAGGAGTTAGAAAAGGGTGATATTCAGCCTGATCAGGTACGACAGACGTAAGAACAAATGCAAAGGGTGGTTGAAAATTTGAAGGCCAGACCTTATGTTCACGTTCACCATGGAGATAGATGCAGAGAACCTTATCAGGATCGAGAAAGTGCTCTCAACAGGTTGTCAAGGAAGCTAGTAGTTAGCAGGTAAGGGCATGGGGTTTCATCGCTCAGCAGGTTATCCCTTGCTAAGACACCACATCTGACGAAGCTAGAGGAAAGAGACCCAAGATGGATAATGTTTCTAATGGAGTAATACGCCAACAAAGGTTCGAATGGAGACCAAAAGTGGTATCTCAAGAAAAGAAAGAAGTAATCTATTCAGAGGTTGCTCCTAAGCCTACACCTGAGGCTATTTTAAAAAGGGAATCTATTTGAGGTTCCTGTTAGTAACGAGTTGGTTGCACAGGTCACGGTGGTTACACCTAGCCTTGAGCAACAAAACAAAGATGATGCAAAATTAGAATTTAGTGATGATGAGAACGTGGAACAACTTGAAGCAGAAGAACAGGAAAGTAGCTTGGATTACAACATGTTATATCTGACATTGAGGGAAGATTATGATCTTCCGACCCCTACAAAAATAGAGATTGAATGCAACATGGCATATACCCTTTCTAAAAAGTATGTTTTGTAAAGACCTATACCATCTCATGTCTTTTTAGACTAAGAGAGCATTGAAGAAAAAGAGGTTCTCATTACAGTGAAGAGAAAACAGCTCACTACTGAATTACAAAAAGTCCAAGTCTGCAAGCATGAGAGCGCGAATGAAGATTATGATCTCAAGAGGTTATTTATGATGTTTACCAAGCCAACCATGACCATGTTTTAGCATTTCAAACCCTTATATATGACAGTCGAGATGGAAGGTATGAAGGTAAACATGATCTTGATTGATAATGACGCAGTTGTTAGCATTATAACAGTGTGAACAATAGAGCCATTGAAGATCCCTAAAGAAAAGATCATCAGCAATAATTTAAGAGTTCAGAGCTTTACATGCAACGTACCTAGACTTCTGGGCTTTTGATTATCAAAATAAAGATAGGCACATCTGACTTATTCTAGTCCTTTTTTCTCACTGATTGTACTGCTCCTTATAGTATAATACTTGACAGGAATTGGATTCACCAAGCATACCGTGTTCCATCCTCTATGCATCATGAGCTGCTTATGTGGAACCGAGTTACAGATCAAGCAGAGTTGGTCAAGGCTAATGAGCGACCGTATTCAGTAGTTGCATGCATGTTAGATTCTGAATACTACTATGAAGATATACGCCCTCTTGGGGTAGTTGGAGTAGATAATAAAGACAATCCATATGGGCTCACCTCTTCAGAGCTTTCACGATGGGGTTTGGTTTAAGTTCACGTAGATACCAACAAGCCTTGCTTCATTGTACTAGTCCCCAGTATCCATAAATCTTAATACACCTCAACAACGAGGAGATGAAGGCTTATGCGTTCCTCCACCAAAGATTGTCCATTTTCAGAGAGGAACAAGAAGCTTGGAGCAATGTGGTTGTAGTTGAATGTATTGAAGATGATATAGTAGACTGCGAATGTGAGGAGGAAGAGATTCTCCAACCAGCTCCTACAACTTTGGATGATACTCCACCTAAAATGAAGGATCTAGTTGAGAAAGTTAACCTGGGTTCCTTTGAGGAACCAATGGAGGTTGACATTAGTCAATTCTTTGAACCACAACAGAGACAATAACTGATTGAGTTGCAAACATTTAAAAATTGTTTCGCCGAGAAGTATGAAGATATGCCAGGCTTAGCACCTGAGCTGGTTTGTCATAAGTTACCCATATCGATTGGTTATAGGCCAATGCAACAGGAATAACGACGAATGAACGTTGATACAACATAAGCTATCAAGAATGAGCTCCAAAACATGTTAAAATCAGGGTTAATCAGGACAGCCAAATATACACAATGGTTATCCAACATTGTTTTGGCCCAGAAGAAGAATGGAAAATTAGAGTGTGCGTGGACTACCAGAACCTTAACATAGCAACACCTAAGGATGTATACCCAATGCCCATAGCGGATATGTTGGTATATGTTGTAGCAGGACACGAGATGTTGTCTTTCATCGACGGAATAGCTGGTTATCACCAAATACCTGTGGATGAAGATGACAGACTTAAGACAGTTTTTCAGTGTCTTGGCTTCACATGAGCTTTTGAGTATATAAGCATTAGACCTGTAAATGGATCGGATCTGGACCGGATTGACTTAGATCCGGATCCATAATAGAAACTTTAGATCCGGATCCATAATAGAAACTTTAGATCCGGATCCGACCCATTACACGCCGATCCAAATCTGGATTCAGCGGGTTAACGGATACCCGACTAGTTAATTCGATCTATTTATAATAATAAATATTTCAAATTCTAATAATGATTTTATAGTTTTATCATAAAACATTGATGAAATTTTATAAGAAAATAAAGGTTTACATCAAAAGTTGAATTACATATCTAAAATATTCCTTAATGGTACACTAATATAATTAAAATATTTGACCTTCAATATTTTTAGAGACGATTTAGATTTAAATGTTTGGATTATCTAGATAAATAACATATTATTTAATATTTATTTATAATATTATATTTATAAAAATATTATTTAATTACTTTTAAACTGATCCGGGTCCTTAACGGATCGGATTAACCAAGATCTGGATACGATCGTTTAGTAAACGGGTTAACGGATCAACAGATCAAATTTTCGATCTAAACCCATTTAAAAATCACGGATCCGGAGCGGGTCTGGATTAGATCTTGTCCTATTTACAGGTCTAAATAGGCATGCCCTTTGGGCTTAAAAATGCAGGAACTACTTACTAACGAGCAATGAACCTAATTTTTTATGACATCCTTAGCACCAAGATAGAGGTTTACATTGATGATGTGGTGGCTAAGTCCATGAAGAGGGAGGATCACATTGAAGATTTGCGAATGGTGTTCACCTGGATGAGGAAGCACAAACATCGCATGAATCTAGCAAGTACAATTTTAGGATTCATGCAGGAGATTCATGCGGCATAGAGATTTCAGGAGATAAGGTTAAGGCAATAATAGAGGCTCCAGCTCCGAGGAACAAAATGGAGTTGCAAAATTTGATATGCAAGATTAATTTCTTACGAAGATTCATTTCTAATTCTGCAAGGAAAATTGCGTATTTCTCTCCTCTCCTTAAGTTGCATGCTGAGGAGAAACTTGTTTGGGAATCTGTACATCAAGAAGTTTTCGATAGAATTAAGGAGTATTTGGCGAGTCCTCATGTGTTGTGACCACCACATCCAGGAATTCCCTTAAAGTTATACATATCAGCATCTTCTTACTTTGATGCATGGTTGTTAGCTCAAGATGAAACCAAGGAAGATGATAAGGTCATCGAGCATGTAGTGTATTATTTTAGCAGGACATTATTAGATGATGAAACTTGGTACTTGCTGATTGAGAAGTTATGTCTGGCTTTATACTTTGCTGGTTGAAAATTAAGACACTATATGTTATCATTCAATACACTGGTGATAGCACAAACTGACCTCGTGAAGTACATGTTGACTATGCGTTTCTTAAGAGGTAGGGTTGGCATATGGATGTTAGCCTTATCTGAATTTTCACTTCAGTACGTTCCACTCAAAGCACAAAATGAACAGGGAGTTTTCGATTTCCTCTTACTTCACCCTGTTCAAGAACAAGTGGAACATAATGATAAAGAAGTTGACCTAGTATATACACAGCCATGAGTCTATACTTTGATGGTAACAACACTGATTCTTTATCAAGGGTCGGCATTTCATTGGTTAATTCTGTAGGGGACAAGTTCTCCTATTATTTTTAGATGGAATGGAAGTGCACAAACAACCAGGGGCAGAGTATGATGCACTAATAATTGGTTTAGAGATGGGAATCTGAGAAGTTGAAGTGTTAGGAGATTCACTCTTGGTGATCAACTAACTGAAGGGTGTGTACACACTACCAGAAGAAAGGCTTTAGCCGACGAAAATAAAAAAACCAAGCCGGCAAATTATTTTTTCATCGGCTAAGTTAAATTTTCGTCGGCTATAGTCAACTTTAGCCGACCAAAATTTAATTTCGTTGACTAAATTAATTTCTTCGTCAGCTATTGTCAGTAAACTTTAGCCAGAGAAATTTTAAAAAGTTTAACTGATGAAATATATAATTTCTTTGGCTAAAGTGTCTTATATTTGCAGATCTAGACAACAGCTCATATGAAAAAAAAACAGGAGAAAAAATTTGGCTGTTGTTGAAATCTGTCCAGAATTAGTTTGTGGAGCTATATGTAGGTACGCATATGTGTATATATGTTGATTTTGAGTTTTATTTGAGTTGATGGATTTTGAGTGTGATTGAGTTGATCGATTTTGATTTGATATATAATATATATGAAGTTGTTGTTAATAAGTAGATATATATATATATATATATATATTATAGGAGGGGATCCATTGAAGACCTTCTTGTTGAGGACTTTCTCCTTAATGGTGTATTACACCCACTTTTCAATCACATTTTTTCATCTCAATCGTTCAGTTTATAGATCTATATAAGTAGATCACTTCTACGATTTTTCAGTCAAATTGTTGATCGTTAAGGCATCGAAATAAATCAAATCAATGGATGATCCAAATATGTCAAACGTGAACCGTTCAAGTTTATAATCGGTGAATCACATTTATGAATGCCTTAACGATTTTCAATTTGTATGAAAATTTGTAGAGATGATATACTCATATATATATATATCAACAAATATGACGGTCGAGATGTGAATATGTGATCGAAAATAGGGTGAAACGAAAAAAAATCTTCAACTAGTACTTGACAAGAAGGTCCTCAATGGATCTCCTATATATATGATAATTAATTTAATTATAATATTGTGTTGATGGTATGAAGTTGTTGATGATATGAGTTGATTTTGATTTTGTGATGATGTTGATATATTATATTGTTATGTAATTATTAAGTATATATATATATATATGTTAATTATTAATTTGTTATTAATTAGTTGTAGTAGAATACTAAATGATTTGAGATTTTATATATGGAATTTAATTAATTAGAGTTATATATATATATATATATATTATATTTTCAGGATATGGATAACAGTTGGATTTCGCTTCTAAAATGGGACAAACATATGATAAATAAATTATTAGTTTTCTTGAATATGTGCTGGATAATGCTAACGAAAATACAATTTTCTATTGCCCGTGCACGAAATTTCAGTGTCGCAGCGATATGCATCGGTTTGCGATTGACAAAGTATAGCAGTACTTGAAGAGTAACAGGTTTTGGGAGAAGTACACATGTTGTATATATCACGGTGACACATCATCATGGGCCTGCATGATCATGTGCAATTTTTCGAGACGAGCAGTACATCCAATGATCCAACAACGACCTTCTTCGACTATGTTTCCTTATGAGAGCGGTGTATGCTCTCAAGGACAATATATGCCTGAGCCGGTACAGCCATTCTCTAGAGTTGTCAACACTACTAGTATTAATAAGTACAACAAACTACTTGCTTTCTAACAAAGCCTTGTGTACCCCGGTTGTAAGAAGAACGTTCTTGAAAGTGTGATGGACGTAATGAAGATTAAAGTTGAGACAAAATCGACCGCGAAGGCTGTTGATGATTATCTACAGTACACTATTTCGATACTATCCCACGGTCATTGTTCCTATCACTCATCATAAAGTCCGATGTATCCTGAAATATCCTTGGCTTTCCTACATCAAGATCCATGCATGCAGATATGACTGTGTTCTCTTCTAGGGTAGAAATTCAGAAAGGAATGACCTTGGTGGCCTTGATGCATGTCCGGTATATCACACTGACAGGTATAAGCTGACGCCTGCAAACAATAGGAAACCTGTGAAGATGCTTCGGTATTTCCCGTTGAGAGATAGGCTGGAGCGGTTGTACATGTCATCACACACGGTCAAAGCTATGAGATGACACGCTGATAGGGAATTGCATGATGAAGATACCCTTATACATCCTGCTGACGGGGAGGCTTGGAAGCATATAGACAGTGGGTTTCCTCATTTTGGTAATTTGGAAATGTTTTGGTGTATTTTTACAGCTTGCTTGGAATGATAATTTAGAAATTTAGGGTTTTTATACTGGAATGGACTAGTAGCCGACAAAACTTGCCATAATTCATCGACTATAGTATTTTTTTAATATTTTTTTAGGTTTGACTGACGAATTATGACAAGTTTCGTCGACTAAAGACTACTATAGTTGACGAAATATTAAACGTTTCGCCCTTGTGTTCTTGCCCTTTTCTGATTTAACTGGTGCCAGCTCTTCTCAGCGTTTGGGTTTATTTAACTTCACCAACAATGGTGACCCCAATAACAAGAATTTGAGGATCCATGATATTAATTCACTCACGTCTATTCGCTCAGAGACTGCAGGCCATTGGACTAGTAGTGAGGATGGTGAGAATTTCAAGGAGTTAAAGCTCAATAATGGGATCAATTACCAAGTGTGGATTGATTTTCGGGGCTCCACTATCAATGTGACTATGGCTCGTTAGAAAGCCTCAGAAGCCATTGATCAATGAGGGTGCTTTTGGATGAAATGTATGTGGGGTTTAGTGGAGTAACTGGGGCATTGGTAGAGAGTCGTAGGATACTGTCTTGGAGCTTTAGTAATTCAATCGGTGGCGTTTTGTCACTCAGAATCTGCCTTCGTTCGTTTATTGTTTTAGAGGCCTCTGTTTTTAAGTCGAAAGGGGTTTATTGTAGGAGTTGGTATTGGTAGTTTTCTGGTCAGTTGCTGTGGGGTTTTCGTGTATGTGCTTTTTGTGAAGACCAAACAGAGGAAACGGGATGAGGAAACAGAGGACATTGAAGTCAGGGAATCGGAGTATTGGCCTCACCGGATTGAATATCAAGAGATTCGGAAGGCAACGGAGGAATTTCAGAGAAAAATGTGAATGGAACTGGAGGGACTGGGAAGGTCTTTAGAGTATTGGGAGGAGAAGTTGAAGTTAAAAGAATTCTACATGACGGTGATCATTGGATGAGAGAGTTCTTGGCTGAGGTATCAAGCTTAGGAAGATTGAAGCATAGAAATTTAGTGGGATGGAGAGGTTGGTGCAAGAAAGAGAAAGGCAGTCTGATTCTGGTTTACGATTACATGAAAAATGGGAGCTTGGATAAGAGGCTATTTGATTGAACCAAGACAATGATGTTGAGTTGGGAAGAGAGAATAAGGGTCCTCAAAGGCGTGGCTTGCGGGATATTGTATCTGCATGAAGGTTGGGAAGCTAAGATTATGTGCTGCGAAAACAAGGTTGGGGGGTTTCGGGTTGGCCCGAATGCACCATCCAGGTGAACTGCGTGGCTCAACGACACAAGTGGTCTACTTATCCACTCAAGTGGTTCGAACAGGAAGAGTCTCAGCTGAGATTGATGTGTTTGGTTTTGGGATATTAGTCCTAGAAGTAGTCTGCGGAAGGAGACCGGTTGAAGCAGGGAAGCCAGGGTTGGTGGATTGGATTTGGACAATAATGGAAGGAGGGGAAATGATTCATGGTCTTGATACGCGGTTGAAGAGTAACAGTGGAAATAACATTGATAAGGTTGAGAGGTTTCTTCGTTTGGGTTTGCTGTGTGCATATCCTGAGCCTCATGGTCGTCCAACAATGAGGCAAGTAATAAAAGTTCTGGAAGGAGCAACAGATATGGGCACCGATAAGCCTGAAGGGCAACAAGGGGAAGGATTTGAAGTGAATTTACTGAAGAAAATGATAACAACCTCAATGTGGTCTTATCCACTGAAGCTGAAAGGAAGGGCACGCCCTACATTTGAAGATATTAGACAATGTTTGGATCAATGTTTATTTTCTTCTTCATCAATGTTTATGTTCTTCTTCATCAATGTTTGGATCAGACATAATTCGAGTTGGTAGATGAACAAGGATGCTGTTAGCATTTGTTTGATTTCGTTTGTGTTCCAACACAATGAGAGTTTAAGATTAGTGCATTCTTTTATACCAGAATACCAGATTCTGCAATACCTTTATTTACTGGATATGGATGTAGACAATTCCCACAATATACATTAATCAACTAGTCAAGCACAAATGAAGCAACATGGAAGACACCCAAACAATCCAATAAAGAAAACTAAAGCTGGAGAGCAGCAGATAGGCTTTTGTGTTGAGATTTATATCACAAACTTAAAAGTATATGCAGTTTTATGAACAGAAAGAAATTTTCAGGATGGGGACACAGAAGATATGTAGCAGTAGAGAACCACAGAAAGCTTAAAGGGAGATAACACACATGAAAGTTAAAGCATGCTGCCCATATGATTAAGAACCACACCAAAAAAAAAGATGGGTTAAACGATAACCAACCTGTCCGATAACTATGCGCGCATCCCAGTCAGAACATGCTGCTCTTAGTCAGGCACAGGTCAGATCCTAGAGAATGCACACGCACCAAAGCTCCACACACTATGGATTGAACAGTCAACTATAGAAGCAGAGCTATATTGTTCCTCTTGAGGAGATCAGGAAAACTTGTTATGAGCAAAAGGAATGAAATGCAAAGAAATTCCAATGTGAGAATGCTCTTCCATCAAAATGAAATTCAATTTAAAACATGGCTGGACAAACATAAATTGCAATGACATGGTCTTCCTCATGAAACCGCAGTCCTCATAGCCTAGTGCCTCAAACTGGGTTTTGAACGATAAATTATAACAGTGATGACAGTCCACAAGACACATTTACTTCCTTCCAGTAGTTGTGAGTGAAAACCTGGCCTCCCTACTCGATCTCATGCATAAATAAATGACACTGATTCTCCTTCCATCCTAACCAAACCACACCACTTCACTATGTTTCAGGCACAAATAGACAGATCAACAAGAGTCATTCTCCCCCTGTAGTAGGAGTGGAACCAATTTCAATACCAAATAATTTCAATGTGTTATGGTTGAGGGTGCTGTTGGCCATATTCATCAACACATCTGCTGCTGCTTTCTCTACTTGTGTGAGCCCAGTAATGTGCCTTCGCTTTGCCTTTGATGAGTCTTCCTCCTGTTTTGATTCTTCTGCTGTACCGGAAGGTTGTTTTGATTGTTCTGTGGTAGTGGGAGGTTGTGATTCTTCTGTGGTAGTGGGAGGTTGTGATTCTTCTGCAATAGCGAGAGCTCGTGATTCTTCTGCCATAGCGGGAGCTTGTTTTGAATCTTCAGTGGCAGCGGGAGGTTGTTTTGGCTCTTCTGCAGAAGTAGGAGTGGTGGAAGGAGGGGCCTTCCTCTTCCTGTTGTTGCCAGCTTCAGCTTGGAATGCAGCTGCTGCTAACTTGTCATTCTTTCGGAGTCGACAAATGACATAATCTCCAATATCAGCATCAAGCAGACTATACTCATCCAAATACCAACAGGCATGGTGTGGGGAGCCAACATTCTCATACCTCAACTTCCTCTTTCGGCCAATGGGATTTCCAGTTCTGTCATCAACAATGGGCTTGGAGACATCTCCCTCACTCCAAGTACCTCCGGATCCAACCTTTCGCCCAACGCGTGAGCCCTTGGGGTTTACCTTCTTCAACTGTGTAAAGAAGAACAAGTCCTGGTTACACAATTCAGCTCCCCTAAACATGTCCCAAATGTCCCAAGGCTCCGTGCTCCCAAACAGATCAAACTCATGCAAAAACATGTTCTCGTTCTCACATAGCTCAGGCTCGCTTGGCAGGGGCAGCTCATCCTCCTTGTCTTTCATGTACTCCAGTAACAGCAGCGGAGCCGCCACTTGCATCTCTCCCTCCGTCTTCTTCTTCTTCTTCTTCTTCTTCTTCTTCTTTTTCTTCTCCTCTTCCTCCACTGATACCACCACCCCTTGGCCTTGGCTGTTGTCTTCCATCTCCGGAGGGCCGTTGCTGCCGTCTTCCTCCGCCGGCGGCAAGGCCATAATTTTCTCATCCGCCGCCATGAGCATCGCTAGCCCTCTGCCGCCCTTCCCCTTGTTCTTATTATACAGAAAGTAGCAGATGAGCTCCTGATCGGTAGGATGGAACCTAAAGCCCACCGGAATGGGCCCAGAAGCCTCCATCGACGCCGGCACAGATATCGCCAAGGAATCCCTATTCCCTCCCGTGCCGCCGCCTCCAGATCTGTTGTTCTCCCGGAGGCGGCATATGACGTAATCGGCGGATTTGATGCCGTCGAGGCTGTACTCCTCCATATACCAACAGCCGTGCTGGTCGGAGGACTTGTTCTCATACCGGAACTTCCTCTTGCGGCCGATTGGGGGTTTGTCCTTCTTCTCCCCGACGAAAATGGCCCTGGACGGCTCGCCTTCGCTCCAAGTACCTGTCCCAATCTTTCGATTAATCCGCGTGCCGTGTGGGTTCACCTTTTTCAGCTTCGTGAAGAAGAAGAGGTCCTGGTCGTACAGATCTGCTCCGCCGTGGGCTTCAAAAATCCTCCACGGCTCCGTCTCGCCGTATAGATCAACCTCCGGCACCACCTCCTCAGCTGCGCCCATGTTCTTCAGGTACAGATAGTGCCGGATTAGCTCCTCGTCGGTCGGGTGGAACCGGAAACCTACCGGAACGTTGGCCATGGGTTTGACGGGAAATTGTTTTGACTAGCGTTTTCTCAGGTGCGATTCAACAAAAACCTATTTTAACTGGGAAACAACAAAAACCTCATTCGCTTAGGAATTGCATTCCTTAAAGTGGTAGGAAATTTCTTTATTTCCCATTTTCTTTCTTTTCTACGCTGCTGTCATCTGTCCGCGGAACCCGTCTTTCGTGTTTAGCCTTCATTTCTTCGAAATTTACGATTCCGCCCACACTCCTTTCTGCCTCGTCTCTTCGTTCTCTCATCTCTCTGGCTGGAGCTCCTCTCCGATTTGCTGCTCATTCTTTCCCTGGGTTAGTATTCAACCAGACCATGAGCATTTGGGCATTTTTGACTCACAGAGCTTATCGGTATGATCCGTTGTGACTTGTTAGTGCTTATCACTCTTTAAATATGTTCCTAGCTATATCCTATCAAATGTTTAGATACCCAAGAAACTAAGCATTTGGGTAAACTGTTTTGATTATAGTATGTTGATTAATGTGCTGATCTATATGATCAGACAATTCTTTTCCCTTTGTTTAGTTAACTTGTGTTTAAACAAGATGTGAGCATCTTTTGTACCAAAGCCCTCATGTTTTCAGATCAGCATTTGCCCACATTCCTGTAAAATTTGAAGTTTCTCTTCAACTATTATTTTAAAGGTTGTGGTCTTGATGTGTTTTTGGATTGTTACAAATAGCTCAACTTCTTTGTTTTTAGGTTCTTTACTGGGTACTTTGAACAATTTATAGGTTGGCCAGCTTTGTGGTCTTCAGCAACATTAGGTAGTCTCTCCTTTGAATAACTTGGATTTGCAGTAGAATGTGGTGATGCATTTTTTATCCACAAGTTTGTATTACATTCTTTAAGAAAAGATAGCTTCTGCTCGTGATCTCTTGTTCGACTTAAATCTTCATGCCTTATCCCTGTAGAATCCAAATTTTCCTCAAATGAGAGAGAGAGTAGAGTGTGTCTGTGTGTTTGGGTACTTCTTTTGATTCTGATTTTTTATTAAGATTGATCTATATGTGGACTAATACAAGTTTTTGGTTGATTTTGCAGTATGCTTGTCTAACTTGCAGTGTTGTTCTACATATACTTGTTATCAAAGTTTTTTCTTCCCCAGGTATAGTAAAATTCTGGAGGTCCTGTCTTTCATTTGGCATATCACACAATTCGATTAAATCAAGAAAATTAAAAACTTGTTAAGAATTAGGAAAAAGAGATAGATATCTGTTCAGCTACCACCGATCACGTTCTTTTGTTCCTTAATTTCATCTGATACGGATCTGCAACTGGACTTCATTTGATTATGGTTGACCTTATGCCGGGCTAATGCTGTCGTATATTTTCTCCAGATATGTATTATCGACGTCCTGTAATCTGCAAGGTAAGAATAATTCTCAATATTATGTAATTCATTTTGCATTATACACAGTATGAAGATAAACAAAAACATAAAAATGATATTTGAATGTAAAAAAAGTGAGGCATACATCTCAGATCTTTTGGAAATCCTTTTATGTTTGGCTACATTCAACATTTCCCCCACCCACCCCATCCTTTTTGTTAGATGGTGAGAACATCACTAAAAGATTTGTGACTCTTGTAGCTTTATCCTCTTTTTATTTTCTATATTTTCCAATTTTCTTCATTTTGTAAGTGCATGTTGAGCTAAATGGGATGCTGAATTTGATTTTGAACCTTGACTTTTCATTGTTATGGCTTGTGCATGCATGTACCTGTTGGTGAAAAATTCTTTTATTCTTAATTCCTGTACACACGATGCCTGAGATAAGGTTTTGTTGTCAGTAAAATCTTGATATTTCAGTGAGTTTATTAGATGTTGTTTCCATGTGCGCTTTTGTTTCCTCAGGATGTTAATATGTTATTAGATCTTGATTTTCACTTTTTTATTTTATTTTATGTTTTTGTGTTACTGTTATCTGTCTTCTACAGAATCTCCTGTTCCCTGCCTTATAATCTTCTCCTGTTTCCGTAGAAAAATTAGTTTCTCATATACAAAAAATAAAATAAAAAATAAAAAACAAATCAACCAACCACAATTTCATTAATCTATTTTTGTTTTTTTACTTCTTTTTTTTGTTTTAGGAACCTTAGAGTCTTGTACTTTCGTTCTATTTGACCGGGTTCAAGATGTGAAGTAAATGAATCATGCTGATTTGAGAGACATCACTTAATGCCTTTTATTCTACTTTTTGAATAAAATCCCTGCCCCCGATTTTTTTGCTGCAGTTATTGCTTGTGATTTTCCAGTATTCTGTAAATATTACAGAGTTGGGTTCATAAGGCTGCCAAATTCCTTAATTCATTTTGGTATTTTGAGCTACTATTATAAATACGTTCGAAGTTCTCATCAAAACAATGGTATAGATTACACAGCCATAGACTATTTGAAGCCTTGGATGATCTGAGACTTGTTTATATGGAGCCCGATAAATGAACTTTAAAAATTTCATCCAATTACTGAGCACCCTATGATTATGAGTTTCTCTTTCATTATGTAATAACCACAATATGAATTGTAGGTTGTTATCTTTTGATATTCTTTGTCATAATTGTTCATCTGTTCAGTGTAAGTGTCATGATTTTAGTCATTCAAAACCCTTTTAGTACAAAAGTTTGAGATTTAATTATCAATTGCTCCGTGTAAAGTGTTAATTTGTAACTTTTATGTTTTGAAAGATATGTTTTTAGTGAAAGTTTTGAGATTTTTTGCTTGTGTGTGCAATATGGGTTGACTTGGAGCCATTCCAAGCCATTTTAGATGTGAAGCCAAAGTTTATAAATCCTTAGTGATTCCTGGAAATCTAGAACCCTACTTTGTGAACTTGATATTTCCATATTCCTTTATCGTTTTACTGTTTCTGTTGTACATCACTTTTTACTTGTTTTTACAACCGGATTCTGAAAAAATAATTGTAATTCCAAAAGACTTCAAACATTGTAGAGAATCATACTGCATTGTCAATCGTGTTTCTCATTTGGATATTATTCTTGAGTTAACTGCAAAATATCAACTCTGAGGTATTTCCATTTCAGTTACATAACTGGAGGGATACATCTGATTCTTTGTTGAAGTCTTAAAACATATGTTTGAGTACTGTATTCTTTCCAGTATTCTTAATTACTTCAATCATCTAGTGGTTGAAAACTGTTGAATATTTAAAAAAAATGAAGGACAGTCACTATTAGTGACCTCATTAGTGGTTGGAATCTTCTGCACCTGGGTTTCTTCAGAGTTTTGGGACGGCTCTTTCCATTCTCCACAGTTTAGTCTGTTTCTCTCATTGTTCATTGTTTTCGTTTTGGAGTTCTGGTTGGCCATCTAAGGGAACTTGTTGTGTTCTTTGATTATTTTATCTTCACGGGAAGTTTTGTCTCTCAGTAAAATGAATTATACAACTGCAAATCACATTCTTTTTTTTCCTTAATTTTACTTTTGGTTTTGTTAACAAATTTGGATAAGGTATTTGATTATGGTTCAGAACATGCAATAACTGAATCATTGTGGTTTGAGAGAAACATTATTCCTCTCTGAAGCACCAAGATGTCAATTGGTGAGGAGTCCAGTTTCTCGGATGTTGAATACTCAGATAGGTCATGACACGGCTCTGATATGTCAGACTGTGTCCTTTGAGTTTGAGATTTCAACCTGGATGAAGACACATCTACAACACGGTACCAAAAGAAGCCCTTGAATTGCATTCACCATTCCCAATCACTATTGAAATGATGTCGGTTTGCTAAGTGATTCAGTTGTCCATGTTTGGTGACTTCAAAATTGCCTATTGATTTTTTTCACTTCTACTGTTGTATAATTTAGGTCCCAGATTTTATGGTTACTTTTTTTTGTCAAGAACAGCTATGTGGCCATTGCCTAATGCCTTGTTTTATCTATTACCGTTCACAGTAGAGAATTACTGTAGTTCTTTATGAGATGAATATTGTCTGTTGGCCATTTTGTATTTACGAGTCCTATAATTAATCATGTGCAATGACTACTGGTACATTCTTAAATAGAAGGCGAGTTTAAATTTCTCTAGCCTACTGGAGCATTTGGGGAATTTGCTGCAACAATTGTTCTCTACGTGGTTCTACGGCTGTTGGCAGCATGTAGTGAACTTGTGTGAGTGAGTGGGATATTCTAGACTGTTGATCTGAGTTGTTACCAGATTTCCACTATTAAGGAGAGAGAGAGAGACGCATTTTCAATGAGGGTCACTTTGTAGGGGCTTGTGTGAAGAGCTTTCTGATTCTGACGACAGATAAAACAATGAATTTATCTATTTTCTTAAAACAAAACAACAAAAAGGGGGCAACAAAGCCCTCGGTGAAAAATATACTCAGTAAAAGAACTTTTGTTTTTACTATTCTCTAAACATACTTAAGATCCGAATCTATCACTATACCAAATAATTTGAATTTCGTGCACAGTTGAATCCTCTTTGCTGTTGGCTGGTCAGACAAGGTGTTGTTCTTGTTATTCACATTCATCATCTTGTTACTTTGCTTTCGCAATATCTGTTTGTTAGTAAGATAACAGATTCTCCTTTGATTTTTGGCATAGGGCACTGTATTTTCTCTTGTTTCCATTCCATTCAGACGATGGTGGTGATGATTTATCGTTCTTTCGCAGTCTACAAATGACATAGTCTGATTTAGAATCTTGAAGACTATACTCGTCTAAATACCAATGACCATGGTGCGTGGAACATCTGCTCTCGTATCGCAGTTTCCTCCTTCGCCCGATATATTTTTGCTTTGCCTCATCTTTGATCAATTTGGAGGCATCTGTTTCGCTCCAAGTCCCACTCGATCCAATACTGCGCAGAAGGCGTGAATTCTTGAGGCTGGCCCTTTGTGAAAAAGAACAGTCCTGGTTCCGCAACTCATGTCCCAGATCTCCCAAGGTTCTGTGCTTCCAAAAAGATCAAACTCGCGCACAATGTGTGTAACTGTACAATGAGGCTTCCTCAGCCACCTTGTTGTGGAGGAAGTACCTGATCAACTGTTGATCAGTAGGGTGGAACCTGAAACCCACAGGTATCGGCAATTGGTACAATAATGTCTCCTTCCTCTCC
Source organism: Comarum palustre (assembly GCA_951800085.1). NCBI lineage: Eukaryota > Viridiplantae > Streptophyta > Magnoliopsida > Rosales > Rosaceae > Comarum > Comarum palustre. Next base: position 21,768,088 of record OX637572.1, read on the forward strand.
CTTCAAGTCCTGATGAACTTGAATGAAGACTATACTCTTCCAAATACCAAGAACCATTATGTTCAGACCCTTCATTCTTATATCAAAATTTTCTCTTTTGTCCAATAGGTGTGCTTAAGCTTTGAATCGAAAATAAGTTTGCCTGGTTCACCCTCACTCCAAGTTCCACCAGATCCAACCTTGCGATGAATGCGTAAACCATCCGGGTTCACCATCTTGTGGTGCGTAAAAGAGTACATGTCTTGGTCGAACAGTTTGGATCCTCCATACGCTTCCCAAATCTGCCATGGTTCTACATCACCATACAGGTCAAGCTCAGGCATAATATCGTTGTAATTGAACGTAGCCATTGATGGCACTTGTGCAGTTGTGTGGACATTGTGCTTGTTTTTGAGGAAATGACTTATCAGTTCTTCATCAGTTGGGTAAAACCTGAAACCCAACAGAGCAGAAGGCATTCCCAGTTGGAGTGCAGAGATGTCGATTGTTATGTTTGAATTACTGAATTGATTTGCGTGGCATCTTTTATATAGCTGCAAATGAATTTTATTTGAACTAGGAGATGTATTGTCTCTATTAGTTTGGTTCAACTTGGAATTTGGGAAAGGTTAGGAATACTAGTCTTTTTAGATGTCTTTGATAAAGAAGTTTGGGGTTCAACTCCCAAACTAATTGGCAATGGATAGTTACCCAAACCCTTATAAACCAGGCAAGGTCCCATTTTTCCTGATGTAGGATATATATCTTAACACGCCCCTACACGTGTGGCGAATTTTGAAGCCTAACACGTAGACAACATTTTGGGTTTGATGTGGAGTTTGTGTGGCCTTTGGGCTTCACACGTGGACGTGGGTAAGCCGCTCTGATACCATGATAAAGAAGTTTGAGGTTTAACTCTAAAACCAATTGGCAATGGATAGTAACCCAAACCCTTATAAACCACAGGCAAGGTCTCATTTTTCCCGATATAGGATATATATATAGTAACAGTATTCGACAAAGAACTTAATGATTAGAACATCTCATCCAAATATGGTAAAGTGAGTCGATATGAATTCTTCCATTCGAAGAATATCTAGATTTGTACTTTGACAATTTAGAATTTCGTTCTCAAAAGGGAATTAAGAATACATAACTACTTTTCACAACTCCTACTCGCAATAGGAAAAGATTTATCATTATGTAATGATGTCTTGTTAAGCTAAATTAAATTGCTATTTTAGGATAGAAAACAATGATAGATCGAGTTTAATGAGAGTCAAGTTCCCTTGAACGGAGGGGAATACTATTCTCATCAGGACCAGGAATCTATATGGACTCTATCCATTGCTGCTAGTAGGGGTGGACTCGGTCCAATCAGTTCGGTTTTAGAGTAAGAACCAAGAACCGAACCGCATTCCTCAGTTACTTATGTTTTAATACTGAAACCACAAAACAAAAACAAGAAACCGCCAATGTCGGTTAACCGAAATTTCTGTACAGTTTCGATACGATTTTAGGACTGGAACTGGATGTTGTGCTGAAGGTTTCAGGACTGGACACTACCGGAATTAGTAGTTTGGTTGACGAAAAATTTTCGTCCTGTTAGCCAAATTCGTCGGCTAAGAAGTCGTCGGCAAAGACTCGTCGGCTATGACTTTAGCCGACGAAATAAAAGTCGTCGTCGGCTATAGTGTAACACTTGGCCAACGACATATTTTTCAATTATTCATCGGCTAAAGTAAGACTAAAGCCGACGAAATACATTGTCGTCGGGCTAAACCTAAGACTTTGGCCGACGAAATATAAATATTTCGTCGGCCAACTTAAAAAACTTTAGCCGACGAAATGTACTATATATCGTCGGCTAAATATTTTTAAAAATTAAAAATTAAAATAATATAGCCGACGAAATATAGTACATTTTGTCGGTTTAAATACAACTATAGCTGACGAAATTGACCATATTTCATAGGCTAAACGTTGAAAAAAAACTAAAAATACTATAGCCGACGAATTATGGTAAATTTCGTCGGTTATAGTACTTTTTATACTAAAAAAAACTACAAAATTTCTAAATTATCATCCAAGTAAGCTGCAAATTACACAAACAATTTGATATAACCAACAACATACAACATCAAAAGTAGTCTAAACGTTTTGCATTAAATTATTAATTTATAAATTTTTCATAAACCTATAAAACTAAATAAAATCTATATCATCTAAATATCTGCGCTAGGAGGAGGTTGATGTTGAGGAGGTTGCGGCGGATGAGGTAAGGGAATAGGCATAGGCATGGGCGGAGGTGGAAGTCCCTGAAGCTGGGCAGCTGAAAAATCTTGCAAGTACTAGAACATCTGCTGCTGCTGTGCCTGGTTGGTGGCATATACTGCCGCATTATACACCTGTAAAGCGGCAGTATATGCTGTCTGGGCGGCTTGTTGTTCCTGTAACATCTGAACTTCCGCCTCTAGGTGAGTCGTTCTGCTGCTGGTCGAGGCTGTCTTTTTTTTGAAATCTGGAAATAGTCTTCAGTACCCCTTCTCCCTTCTTTCCTAGACCCCGGCAGTAGAAGTTATTTACTCACGGTGGGAATGCTATGCCCATGATCCTCGCCCCAACCCTGAGATCCGAAGTGTCGATCCGAGACATGGCTTCGGACATCTCTTTCTCTTGCGTGTCTGGCCATGTCTCCCTCACTATAGCAGTCATCACCTCGTCACTAGCCTGCCTCACCCTCACCTAATTGGATATGAAAAAATAATTAATTAACATTTTGAAATATATATACATATAAATATAATTTACAAAATTTTAAAACGTAAAACGACTTACAATATCCTCCTAGGCGTCAGGATATATATGCCTTCTCGTACGTATAGACGTACCGGTTGACTTCTGCATGTTCTCTAGCCGCCTCATCCATCAACGATGCGAACGGTCTAGAACCGACATGATGGTTCCTTGCGTTGCATTGCCGGTTCTGAGCGTTCGTCCGGGAAATGGCTTACAAAGGAAAAAAATTAGTAAAATATTTTAAAATGTACTAATTAATAACAATATAAGAAATTATTATTTTTAATTACCAGTTTATGTGGGTTGTTGAATTCGGATATTAGAAGCCAACGCTAGTCGTATTCCCTGAACTGGAACTTAAGGGGGGTACCAGAACGTTCGTTCTCATGCGTAGTCCAGTGGGTCCGTAACTCGTTCTTTCACTCCTTGTACCTGTAATACGACAAAAAAAATATAAATATTATTAATTATACATAATTTTGTTTTTCATTAACTTTGCAACGTACCTTCCCCCATACACAATGTCCGCCCAGGTGTTCCTCAGGTGCTGGGAAACGTCAAACCACACCTGCATTAAAACGTTTATTAGTTTAGTTTTTTTATAAATCTACAATGTAATAAATAATGTTAAATGTGAACTTTTTATACTTACCGACATTGCGTTGTGGACCATGTCCTTAATCTCATGTGGGACCTCGCCCCAGTCTGACCACAACATAGGGACTATACCCCTAATAAGCGCTCCCACGCGGTCGGAGTACATCCTCGTCTTCCCGCCCGATACTGCGTTTCCATCCCCGTCAGTATCAATGACGATCCTTCCCGAGGTACTCATTGTCTTCTCGAGAGCCTTCCCTTTGACGGGATCTCTCTACTTCCTTGTCGGCTTGGCTCCGAAGGTGCCTATCAGAAATTGATTATTAATAGATTATTTTTATTATGACATTGTAAGAAAACAAATTATTTATATATCATTACCTGAGAGCGTTGGGGCGGACGCGACGGATTCCGACTCTGTCGCCGATGATGATACCCTCGCATAAATTAAATCCGTACCAAAAGGCACGAACAGGTACGCCGCTGATGGGTCACCTGCGGGGGCAGTGGATAAATCGGCGCCCCTGAGTCATCGACTACAGGTAATGCAGGTATCAACCGCGGAAGGTAGAGAAGAGACGGCGGCATCTGTACCCCAGAAGACCCACCCTTCGAAACAGTAAGGTCTGGAGTCGGTGCCCTGTGTATCTCAAGCATACGTGGTGCAGACACTTCCGCCTGAGTTGGAGGCCACAACTGCTTCGAGGAGTGAGAGACGCTCGGCTGCCTCGAGCGAGGGGCGTCCGGCTGCCTGGAGGAATGTGTAGCCCCCAGCTGTCTCTGTGTCGACTCTAGAAGAGACGCACGTCAGGCTGTTTATTGGGCCCTGAAACGACGCCCGAGGGTTGCTAGACGTTCCCTCAGACGATTCAGACCTTTGGCCCTTTAAACTCTTAGATTTACTAAACATGTCTTTCATCCTGTTTATTAAATAATTAACAACATTATCACAAATATATTAAATATATCAATTAATATTTTAATATACCAAATTAATAACAATTAATATTTTTATACTGAAATATACTAAATTAAAAAAAAATTAACAACATTATCACAAATATATTAAATATACCAATTATTATTTTAATATACCAAATTTATTAAATATACCAAATTATAATAAATTAACACATTATCACAAATATATTAAATATACCAATTAATATTTTAATATACCCAATTTATTAAATATACCAAATTATAAAAAATTAACAACGTGTATGCAATATTCACAATTTCAAAAACAAATATACCAAATCAACCAAAATTTCATATAATTCAATATATACATCAATAATTGAAAATAGTTATATAATTCAATATAGACATGAAATTGCATACCTTAATTGCTTGAGAGAGGGCAGTGGCTGTGGAAGGTCGAGAGGAGACCAAAAAATGCAAAGAAAGTCGAGAGGAGAGGGAGAAACGCAGTGGAGGCCGAGAGGGAGAGGAGAAAGCTAGGGTTCTGTCGCTGGGTTCACATATATAGGAAGAAGTATAGCCGAAGAAATAAAAAATTTGTCGGCTAAAACTTAGTAATTTCATCGGCTATAGTGCCAGTTTAGCCGACGATTTTTTTTTAAATTCGTCGGCTAGTTACAAATAGTTTAGCGGTAATTTGACCGTCTAAATTACGTATTCTGTCCGGACCTTCAACTAAAAATAGTTTCAAATCGAGGAGACGTAACTAGTGGTATAAAAATTGCAAGAAAAATCACCATCGGAGATAGGGCGTCCTCTAGGGTGAAAGAATGAAAAAATGCAATGACCAAAACTATTGGCACTGAAACTTATCAGAATTAAGTGATTTTTCAACCGTACACATATTTCATTGTTCCGGTCATATCTTAGTTCACGACTTTTTTCGTTTGAAGCTTCTACGTATAGTTTGTTTTTGAAACGGAACATTTACTTAACACTTGGTAAATTAGTTATACAACATTAGTAGGCATATTTTGATTGTGACGATCAATCTTGTGAAACTAAAATCCGACCTTTAGATATCATCACTATGTTGAAACATGTGTGAGGGTAAATTTTCAGCTTGATCTGACAAACTTAAGGACTCGATCCGGACGGTCAATCCAGTTAATCAAACCCCTAAACACAAAGAAACGGTAATTTGACTGTCTAAATTACGTATTCTGTCCGGACCTTCAACTACAAATAGTTTCAAATCGATGAGACGCAACTAGTGGTATAAATTATTATTTTATTTATTTAACTTTAGCCGACGAATACCCTAATTTTTGTTGGCTATAGTAGGGTTTAGGGTTTACAGTTTAGCCGATGAAAAAATAGAGTTCGTGGGCCAAGATAATTTTAGCCGACGAAATAACGTGTTTCGTCGGCTAAAAATGAAAAATAGATAAAAAAACAGGTTGTTTAATGTAACCATACCAATTTCTTGCATATATCACCAACATTAAACTAAATTATGAATTCAACAGCTTGTAGCATATAAAACACATATCAATTTGTATTACAAATTCAAACACACTGACATTTAGTGCACGGGCAATAGAAAATTGTATTCCCTTTAGCATTATCCATCACATATTTAATAAAACTAATAACTTCTTTACCATATCTTTTGACCCATTTTGGAAGCGAAATCCAACTCTTATCCGTATCCTGAGAAGATAACATAATATATATGTATAAACTCTAATTAATTAATTAATTAATTAAATTTACAAATCATTTAGTATTCTATCTACAGTTAACGTACAATTAATTAATATATAACAAATTAATAATTAACACACACATATATATATATATACATGCATATATATAATAATTACTAATTATATAACAATATTATATATATATATATATATATATCAATTAACATCAATCATAATCAAAATATTACTTAATTCATACAGTTATAATCAAATTAATATATATAACAACAACTTCATATATATTATCAAATTCAAATCGATCAACTCAATCACACTCAAAATCTAATAATTCAACTCAAATTAAAACTCAAAATCAATATATAACTCAAATAAAACTCTTAAATCAATCCAAAAACAAAATATATACACATATACATACCTATATATAACGCCACAAACTAATTTTGGACAAATTTCGACAACACCCAACAATTTCGCCAACCCTCAAACTTTTTCTCCCGTTTTTTTTTTCACATGAGCTGCTGTCTAGATCTGGAAATATAAGGACTTTTAGCCGACGAAATTATATATGTCGTCGGCTAAACTTTAAAAATTTCGTCGGCTATAGTTTACAGAGTATAGCTGACGAAAAGAATGTTTTAGCCGACCAAAAAACATTTCGTCGGCTAAAAGTCCACTTTAGCCGACGAAAAATTAACTTAGCCGACGATATTTTGTTTCGTCGGTCTGTTATTTTTTTCGTCGGCTATAACAGTTATTCTTGTAGTGGAAACTGGATGTTTCATGACATCAATGACATTTGGAATCGTGCTTGGATTGAGATTATTGACTTGCTCCATTACCTTCAAGAAAATGACGTCGTCACCTGACCGGGGTCAAACAACTTTCAATTTAATTACCTTGCAATCGTTAGTAGTATGGATAAGTAGAGATCGTTCTAGCCGGGGACACCAAAAGGTGATTGAACGAAGAAAACAAAAAACTTATACACAAGTATTCACATATATACATCGAAATATTGAGGGTTTAAAATTGATTTATTCTACAAATAACCTACTGAAAATTAAACCTAAGATTATTATATACAATTGATCAACATACTCATGCAACACATAACACGAAAAACTATCAAGAATGCATAACAACTTCATGCAAGGCCGGGCAACAATGTTCAAATTATCCTAGACACTAACCAATTCTGATTCTAATTACAGCCGTTGCGGTTATCAAATCGTTAAGACTTCTCAAGTATTTAGAACCATCTTTGCGCTTGATCCTAAACATGAATGCTAACTCATTTAAAGACATGTTGCGTAGAGATTAAATTAGAAAATACTTAAGCACACGAGTCAATCGGAAACATGATCTAAGACATGGCGTCACTCATCCTATTAGCATGTAAATTATCAGAATTATATCCGCCCTATGTTAATAATAAAGAACAAGACAACTTTGCGTATGAATCGATCCAAAATTATTATGGTAGATGACACCGCACCCTAAGGACAGCCATGGCCAAGGCAACCTCAAGGAATGATTTAGATGCACGAATTCATGAAAATTAATCAATTAGAAATCAAGAACACATAAGAATATGCTATTGCCCCTAAACCTAAATCACGAAATCATCATATATTCAAGAAGTTACAAATCAAAACATAGAACAATCAAAGATCATAAAGAAATCTAAAACCATGTTTGATAAATAAAACCAAAATCAAAAAGTATATAACCATAGAATTCGAAAATATACAGAAAATAATACAAAAAGCCTAGAGAAAAATGACACTCTTACAACCTTGAAAGATTCGACAAGTGTGGGGAAAATCGGTGGAAAGATGGAGTGATTTCTATGACTTATGGTGGATGAATCGGCTATGTATTTTTCTGTATAGGGTTTGATAGAGTTTCAGCTATGTAATTGCAAGGTAGTGATGATTATTTTCTATCTAAATACAAGCCTATATATAGAGGAATACATTAGGGTTTGGCCGCCACAAATCCTAATCCAAATAGGTTTAGGTTTTCCTTCTTAAACTTGGTTTGCTTGGCCAACAAGACTTGGAGATTCTAGAGGCTTCTTTGGCCGAATTATGGACTTATAATTCTTCATTGGACTCGGCATTGGACTTCTCTTCATGAACTAGGCTTCATGGATCAGCTGCTTTGCTTCTCTAGGTCCATCAGGAACACTTCCTCTCGGCAGCAGTAAGTTGTCATGTTTGACCTTTTGGCACTAATTTAGGCATAACTCCCTCCAGAAAATAGATATAGATGCAATTCTAAATGTTCTGGAAACTAGACTCACACATCTTTTCATGCATATATGGTACATCTTCTAATTTCTTGTGATTCATCCTGAGGAAATTTTTGAAGTTAGGTGATGTGCCTAGAAAATTCCTGCTTTTGCTGAAATTGCATGCTCTTGGCCCCTTTGATGTTGCTGTCTTCTATAGCTCTGATTCTCTTGATTCTTACTCCCATGAACTCTTCTACATGCCACCTAAGTATGAGAGAAGTTAAATCAATTTATGACAATGTAAAAGCTTCATAGATTCATCAAAACATATCTAAGAATCCACAAATCGGGTTTTGACAATTTTCTACATAATTCCTCTATGTTTAACATGTTTTACACACAAATCTACCAAAAACTCTTGACTCTACATTATGACTATATTCTACAACAATAAGAGATAAAAAATGTACAAATGAAGGTAATGTCGCATTTTATGCTCTTATCAGAAAACAAGAGCTTGGATTCAGTTTTGCTGGTTCTTTTCGTCTTGTGTTAATGAATGACAAAGAAGAATTCAGAATTAAATTGTATGAAAGCAGAAAAGTACAACACAATACCAATAGAGATCAGAAGAGAGAAAAAATAAGAGCCATGATGATGTCCTGATGATCGAGTAGACATAAGAATAAGAGATCAAACTAATCAAACAAGCCTATAACACACTGTCTTGGACTAGAGAGATTCAAGCACTGTAATAAGTAGTACATACCAAACTTGAAAGCAAGCTTTAGTTTCGATCCTCTTCGCAAGCTTGGTGTGATCAATGTTGAATATTTGTTTACTCTCAAACAAACTCCTATCTCCTGTTGTTTGCAAACGAGTGAAGGGGAACAAAAAAAGGCAAGAGCAAAAGAAGTGGGAAGAGAAGAGAAGGGGTTGTAGGCTGGATCTGGGTTTCGCTTGAGAAGTAGGAAGAGAAGACTCATAAGTCAGAAGACAAGGGAGCGGATGAAGATGTGAGAACACAAAACTGAAAGAAGAAGACTTTAGGTTAGAGAATAATCCTATGTGGGCATGCCTACGATAGACATATTTTCAACCAATGAGGACATGACACATAATTAAATAAATTAAATAATTAATTAATTAACACATATTTTGTTAACACTGAACCTCTAACCGATACCATAGTGGCCGGTTCGATACAGTTTCTGGTACCGATCAGCCGGTTCTATCGGGTTCATCCTCGAGTCGGTTTTCGGTTTTTCGGTCTCAAAAAGTCCACCCCTAGTTGCTAGAGTAAGGAGAAATAGGTTGAGGAACTCAACAACAGGTGCTCACTCATTCTTTTGCTTTTCTGATCAAGCAAGTTTCTTGAGTTTCCCATTGAAAGGTTTTGCAATACTTCATCAGAATTTTCAATACGATGACATTCATCTGAGTAGATCAGACGAGAGGAGTGATAAAAGTTTACTAATCAAGAGAATAGAAGTATTATCTCTCATTGAAAGAACGGTGATGGTCGATTGGGCCAATCACTCTGAGCCTATTGTGCTATCGATTAGATGAGAGAGGATTAATAGAAATTTACTGATCAATAGAATAAACACTACCAAAAAAGTACTTTAGACGAGGAAAAAAATAGGATGATGAAGGAAAATTTCATCGGCTAAAGTCTGCTTTAGCCGATGAAAAAAACATTTGTCGGAAAAAAAAAATATTTTTCGGCTATAGTCGACTTTATCCGATGAAATTCCTTTTTCATCGGCTAAAGTTTTTTATCGTCAGATTTAGTCTCTATATTTTAGCCGACGAAATTTTAAAGTATAGGCGATGAAATAAGTGATTTTGTCAGCTAAATCCTTATATTTCTAGATCTAAACAACAGCTCATTCAGAAAACAGGAGAAAAAGTATGGGTGTTGTCGAAATCTGTCCAGAATTAATTTGTGGAGCTATATATAAGTATGTATATGTGTTATATATGTTGATTTTAAGTTTTATTTGTAACTTTTATCTATATCCTGAAAATATTACAAAAAATATATGTATAATTCTAATTAATTAAATTCCATATATAAAATCTCAAAACATTTAATATTCTACTACAATTAATAACAAATTAATTAACATATATATATATATATACTTAATTACGTAACAATATTATATATACATTAACACAAAATCATCAACTCATATCATCAACAACTTCATATTATCAACATCATCACAAAATCATCATCAACTTATATAATCAACAACTTCATATCAACACCATATTATAAATTACTTATTAAGAACAACAACAACTTTATACTATCATGTCATCATCCAAATCAATCAACACATACTTATATACATCCAACGTATTCAAAATTAACTCAATCATAACTCAAAATTATCTACAACCTTCCTCCATGAATGTGCATGAAGAAAGAATACAATATGTTGAGTTTGTTGATTCCGGGGCACAGTTATCTAGGGAAGTGTCTCAATGTGTATTTAAGATCTTAGATTGAAGAGCTTAAGTTTTTTTTGGGACGTTGGCCATCCAACTTATGACAAGTATAGGCATGAGATGTTTCTGATGCATGCCATGATTATTGGTATCATCAATGATTTTTCTGCCCGTGAGATGTTGTCGGTTGTTAGGGGATATAAGGGTTTGTCCAGAGTGCCTTAGCGATGAGGGGAGAAGCAGCCATTGCAACAAGATATGCAAATTAGGTCACTGTACTCTCCTTCCATATGATCACGATTGACGATTAGGTGACAAGACATTTGATAGGACTGTAGAAAACAGTGTACCTCACAGAAGATGGACGGGGAAAGAAATTTTAGCAGTGCTTAATGAGTACGATTTTGGGCAACTCAGCAATAATCCCAATAGTGTGGCGGCAATTCCTAAAAGACCCGATATGTACAAATTCTACACTCATAGGAGCATATTGTGGGAACTCACATACTGAAGTAAGTTGTTGATTAGGCACTACCTAGATGTGATGCACATAGAAAAAAAATGTGTGACAGTGTAGTGGGCACAGTTCTAAACTTGGAGGGGAAGACCAAAGAGGGTCATAAGACATGCATTGATCTAAAAAAGTGGGTATAGGAAGACATATGTGGTTGAAAGAAGGGAAGAAAAAAATGTCTCAAGCTCCTTACACCGTGAAGCCTGACCAGAAGAACGTAATTTTTAGGTGGATGAGTTGTGTGAAGTATCATTCAGGCTATCCATGAAATATAGCCCGGTGTGTGAACTTTCGGGACAATAAGATGTACAGATTGAAGAGTCATAACTGTCATATCCTACTATAACGTCTCTTCCATGTTTTCATTCGACCATTCCTTCCCCATCAGGTAGTGGATATGTTGGTAGCATTGACAAGATTCTTCCATAAGTTTTGCACATGGGAAGTGAAAAAATTGGACCTCCGAGAAATGCAAGAGGACATCATTTATATCATGTGTAAATTTGAGAGGACATTTCCTCTAAATTTTTTTGACATCATGCCTCACCTGTTGATCCATCTTCTCGAGCAATTGTTTCTTACCGGTCCAATACACTACACTTGGATGTATCCCATGAAAAGGTATGCTTTTACACCTGGATTCCTCAAATTAATCTTTGATACGAAATATATTGTGTTCAATAATCATAACACTTTGCAACTTGATTTATAGGCAACTTGGTGACTACAAAGCTTAAGGGGGTAATAAATCTGTGCCTGAAGGATGTATAGCTGAAGCATATATTGCGCACGAGTGCGTTACCTACATGAAGTTGTATTTAGGAGCGTTGAAGGTACTGCCGCAAAACCATACCAATAGATGTACCAAAGTTCAATATTTTCATACTCTCCAATGATGTTGAAGTTTATTGAATTTTGCCAGTCTTCTACATGTTGTAACCATATGAGCTAGTCATTGCCCACTGGTGGGTATTGATTAATTGTCCAGAAGTTGAATGCTGGAAAGACATTCATCTATACTATCAAGAAGTTCAAGGTGATCTCGAGTACCATAACAAGGAGTTCATAAACTATTTTGGCGACTGGATACATAATTTTATATTTATTGGTGAACACTGCTACAAGCTGTTAAGAAGATGACCCTTTCATTTGGAGAGGTCGAAGACGAGAAAGAAGATGTTGCGTATCAAGAGCCTAGCACAATATGTATTCCTGACTCATCTACATTCGTCTTAATAATTTTAAAGCGAGTCATTTTGTTTGAATTTGTGATGAAGAGTCAAGTTAAGACTTATTGATGTTGATCCAAATCAAGAAACAGACGAAGACTCTAGTGATAAGGAGAGACATAGATTACTAGAAATTAATTCTGACACCAAAGAAGACTCATCAGATGATTCCGATTACGAGCCTTAGTTTTAATTTATATGACGTAATCCATTTGTAATAAAGAAGAATTTATGTGATTTATAGTTTACATATGTTGAATTTATATTTCTGTTATTTTATACAAAATTTTGGTGATATATGAACATGAAATTGGTATGGTTTACATTAAGCAGCCTATTTTTATGTATTTTTAGACTTTAGCCGACGAAATTAGCCATATATCGTTGGCTAAAACAATCATAGCCGACAAAATTAGTCATATATCATCGGTCAAAACAATCTTAGTCGACGAAATAGGTGAAGTATTGTCGGCTATGATATAATAAAAAAAATAAAAAAAATAACCTATATATGAATTACCTAAACCTCAAAACCTTAGCCGACGAATAACCTAAACTTTTTTCATCGGCTATGTTATAATAAACAAAATAAATAAAATGTTTCGTGTCAAAAGTAAACTCTACGTAGAACTTTCAAACTCAAAAAAGTTGTGAAATAAGATATGACCGGAATGGTGAAATAAGTCTACGATTGCAAAATCACGTAATTCTGGTAAAGTCTCGGTGCTGATAGTTATGGTCAACACAATTTACCATTCTTTCTCCTTATGGGCAGCCTATCTTCGGGGGTTATTTTTTAGTAAATTTTTATACCACTGGTTACGTCTCATCGATTTAGAACTATTTTGTTTTGAACGTCTAACCAAAATACATAATTTAGACGGTCAAATGACCGTTTCGGTGCGTTTAGAGGTTTGACTTACGAGATTCACCTTCCGGATCTAGCCCTTAACATTAACAGATCAAGTTAAAATTTTTCATATATATGTATTTTATTATGATGGTTATATCTGACAGTCGGATATTTGTTTCTTAAATTTGATCATCAGAATCATGATGTGGCCACTAATATTGTATAACTGAGTTACTAAGTTTTAAAAAATGTTCCGTGTCAAAAACAAACTCTACGTAGAACCTTCAAACTCAAAAAAGTCATGAAATGATATGACCGAAATGGTGAAATACATGTACGTTTGAAAAATCACTTAATTTCGGTATAGTCTCGAGAAGTGTCTCGATGTGTATTTGAGACCCTTGATTGAAGAGCTTAAGTTTTTTGGAGCGTTGGTTTTTCCACTTATGACAAGTACATATACGAGATGTTCTAGATGCATGTCATGTTTGTTGGTACCATCAGTGATTTTCCTGCCAGTGGGATGTTGTCGGGCAACGTTGTTGGGAGATATAAGACTTGTCCAGAGTGCCTTAGCGATGAGGGTAGAAGCCGCCATTGCAACAAGATATACAAATTAGGCCACCGTACTCTCATTCCATATGATCACGATTGGCGGTTCGGTGACAAGACATTTGTTGGGACTATAGAAAACGTTGTGCCTCCCAGAAGATGGACGGGGGATAAAATTTTAGTAGTGCATAATGAGTACGATTTTGGACAGCTAAACAATCATCCCAATATTGTGACGGCAATACTTGAAAGACATGACAGGTACAAATTCTGGACACATAAGAGCATATTCTGGGAACTCTCATAATGGAGTAAGTTGTTGATCAAACACTACCTAGATGTGATGCACATAGAAAAGAATGTGCGACAGTGTGGTGGGCACAATGTTGAACTTGGAGGGGAAGACGAAAGACGGTCTTAAGGCACATATTGATCTAAAAATGTGGGTATAGGAAGACATATGTGGTTGAAAGAAAGGAAGAAAAAAAATAACTCAAGCTCCTTACATCGTGAAGCCTAACCAGAAGAACAAAATTTTTAGGTGGATGAGTTGTGTGAAGTATCCTTCAAACTATGCAGGAAATATAGCCCGATGTGTGAACTTCTGGGAAAATAAGATGTAATGGTTGAAGAGTCATGATTGTAGTCATATATCGTCGGCCAAAACAATAATAGCCGATGAAATTAGCCATATATCTTCGGCTATAGTTTCTTTACCCGACGAAAAAGGTGAATTATCATCGGCTATAGTTTATTTACCTGACGAGATTCATGTTAAGGGTATTTATCGTTAGCTAAGATATAAAAATAAAATAAAAAATATTTAAATACCATAGTCGACGTTGACACAATAAATTCGTCAGCTATGATATAATAAAGGTTTAGGGTTTAGGGTATCGTTAGCTATGATATAATAAATAAAATAAAAAATATTTAAATACCATAGCCGACGATGACGGAATAAATTCATCGGCTATGATATAATAAATTGATAGGAGCATTTTATGCTACATTCTTGATATGTTTTTACCCTCATTTATGCTTTGTTTATCCATTATTAGGTTAATATTGTTAGTTATTTATCATAAGAGTTTTTCTGTAAAGCAATGGCTAAAATGTACGTAAAATAGAGAAAATATGCACTGATTTGTTAAAAGCTGACTTATGAAGTTATCGTGTTAAATCTTATGATTCTGTGAATTTATACATTGTCATTACTTGATTAATTTTCATTAATATTTAGGTGACATGTATATGGACTTAACGAAACAAGAATCATGAGGATCAGACTTATGGAAGGTAGCAAAAGAAGCATGGAAAGACAAGAGGCCGAGAGTATGAATTCGGAATAAAAACAGAGAATTTCCAGAAATCATTACTCAACTTCAAAAATTTTCCTAGGACGATCCATGAGGAACCAGGAAACATGCCATATATGGATGGAAAGCTGTGGATGTCTAGTTTCTAAATATTTTGAAATCAAAGAAATTTAAGTTCTAAGGAAGGAGTTATGATGGAATCAATGGCCGGAGGTCAGTCTGTTGGAAACATGACAGATTTTGCAAAAGTTGTCTATCGAGTTCGTGAGTGTGTTTCTTCACCAAAATCCTTCCCAAGCATGCCAAATGATTGATGAAGAGCTTAATGATGATATGAGAAGTTTTTGAGAAGAAGAAGAATCGAAGAAATCACCATGGAGATGCCGAAAACAGCAACTAAGAAAGTTCTCTAGGTCAAAACAGGATAATTTGTTCTACCGAGATTATGGAGGGGATTCAGTTGTCCTATGAAGCCCAAAACGTGTAAGTGAGTCCTACATTGATCCCTTAACATGTAGGAGAATTTAAAATTCAGAAATAAATCCATGGAGTACTACCCAAGTCAGCCATTGAAGAAGTCAAAGTCTAGTGCAACAAGAAAAAGCAAGAAGCCCAATCCAATGACGACAAGGGGCTGTCAAATTCTATAGGGTTTTTCCATATAAATACACATGTAATAGTTGAGTTTTAGGGGAGTCAAACAATTTACTTTTGCTTACAATAGCCAAGATCTACCCAAAACCCCGTTTACACAGAAAATTCTCAAACCTGCCGCCACCACTTCACCGTCACCGATCGCCGCCAATCCTCCACCGATTCTCAACCATTCCTTAGCCTATCTAATCTAGGTAGGTTAGGTATGGAACCTTATGTAATTTTACTGTGTAATTGTGTTTTATTTATATTAATCATCTTTTGGTTTTATCGGTTTTACATTATATGTTCAATTGCATGTTCTTCTTTGTGATTTGCATGTGAATGTGTGTAGTATGTAACGTTATGTTGTGTTTGTTGGTTTTATGATTTAGGGCAGTAGTTTATGTTTTTATGCATGTTAAACTTTAATTGATTAATCACCACCTGATCATGTAATCGAACCCTAGGATAGTCTAGTGCACGGATGTTTCCAAAATGGGGATTTAATAAGCCGTAGTAACCTAGGATTATGTTCAAGCCGGAAGAAAGTTCTTGGCTTTAGTTATTGCAAAGGGTTGTTAGGACTGATTTGCATGCTAGTAGAATGAGTGACGTCATACCTAGGATCATGTCTCTAATCAACTCTAGAACGTAAGTGTATTTTTGTTTAATTTAGGCTAGAAGGAAATCTTAAACAAGGGTGACACATATATGTCTTAGAATCAGGCTGGAAGAAAGTTTCTAAGTAACATATATGAGAAGTCTAATAGATTGGAATTAATCAAAGTCTAGGATCATCTAAACGTTGCTATTGTTCCTTGCACGAAATTGATTTGCATTCTTAATGGTGTTTGTGTTATTTGATGCTTAAGTGATGTTTGACCAACACCTATTGTAAATATTAGATTTAAATTTAGGACCCGAGAAATCACTATAAAACTCCCCATCATAATTCGGTAAATATGTGAATAGCTTGTAAATAATTTAATTCTTTTTGTATATACATATCGATGCTATGTCTATATTTTGCCGATTGCAAATGATTGTACTTATGTGTTTTATACTTGTATAGTTGTGACAGAATTGTACTTGTATGTTTATCTTATATTTGTGAATATTACTAACTTGTTTTAATGCAGATATAATCCTTCCCTAGTGTCCCCGACTAGAACGATCCCTACTTACAGTTACTACAATGATAGGGTTTTAACTTGCAGGCTGCCCAGAAGACCTCGTCATAAATAAAATAAATTAAAATACCATAGCCGACGATAAAGCATTAAATTCGTCGGCTATAGTCTCAGTGTAGATACCATTCTTTCTCTCTATGGATAGCCCTATCTTCAGGGGTTATTTTTCGGTAAATTTTTATATCACTGGTTGCGTCTCATCAATTTGAAACTATTTTGTGTTGAAGGTCCGGCCAAAATACTTAAATTAGACGGTCAAATGATTGTTTCTGTGCATTTGGGGTTTAACTTACATGATTGACCGTCCAGATCGAGCCCTTAACTTTATCAGATGAAGTTGATTTTTTTCTATACATGTATTTTATCATGATGATCATATCAGACGGTCAGATTTTCGTTTCTCAAGTTTGATCATCGGCTATAAAATAAATAAATTGAATATAACCAACGATAATATTGAAAATTTGTCGGCTATAGTTAAATAAATAAATAAAATAAAAATAAAACTGACTATAGCCGACGATAATATTTGTAATTTGTCGGCTATAATGAAATAAATAAAATAAATAATAAAAATGATTATAGCAGACAAGTTTAATAGATATAGGCGATGAGTGTAATAGGTATAGCCAACGAGTTTTTTATGTAATCGGCTATAATTCAAGGGTATATAACAAAACCCAACGCCGTTTTCTCTCCCCAAATCGTAAAATACCCTAATTTCCTCTCCTCCCCTTCTTCTCCTCTCATCTCTTCTGGATCGAGCCGCACGCCGCGCCCTGCACCCGTGCCCAGCAAAAAACCCTAACTGGTTGTAACAACAGGTTAGCAAATTGTATTGCTTTTACATTGGCCTTGATCGATTTCGTTGTTTTGATTCTTTAACACTAGAAAGATTGAATCTTTATTTACCTCCCATCTTTTTCGATTGTCTTTCTTGCTCTTTTTGTTTGGGAATTTTATAGTTTGGTGTTTTGAGTTTCGATTTGTAGCTCTGGAAAATGTTATGTTCTGTTTTCAAAGTTGAGGGCTTTTTTGAATTATGGGATAGTCAACTGTGAGGAATGTAGATAACTATTGCTTAGCTCCATTTTGAGTTCTAATTTTTGCATTCAGTCTCTACCAGTTTGTTTAATTGGATTTTATATGTGATTATTAGACAAGTAGAGAAGTGGGAAGACAAGTACTGGGAGACTATCCATAATAAGCAGTAGTAACATAACATAATAAGTACTGCATTCTAGATAACTATTGCTTAGCAATGTCAATTCAATGTAAAATTGATGACCGACAACATTTTAAATACCAAAAAACCTAAAAAAACCCGTACACATTTTATAGTTAATAAAGTGCGGATCAGGAGCGGAGGTCCGTTCCTAAGCTTAGGAACGGATTTCATCATTTTGACCCACTTCCCGATCGAATTTCCTCAAACTTCCTTCTAGACATATCTATATCATCTTGTGTAGATCATCTTGCAAAATTTCAGCCAATTTGGTGATCAGGAAGACCTTCAAACTTATGTTACAAAAAAAATGGACAAACTGGACAGAATTCTGCAGCCCTTAACTTTAGATTGGTAAATAAAGTGGACATATTGGTAAATAAAGTGATGAATTCAGAAGATTCTAAAGAGTATGATTCAGATTCATTAGAACAAGAAAGCTCAGATGGAGAAGAAGAATTTATCAGAGCGCATAACCTAAAGGTTTATGCTAACAAAATCGAGCAATAGAGAGTTCCAACTATTGCAGAAATAGAAAACTTACTGAAACCAGTAATCAATGAAGATCCTTAGTTGTACTGGGAAAGAGATCCAGTATACTGTCAGCTCAAAATGCATAATGCAAATACTATTTGTCATGTTAAAGCAATTCCTCATTACAGGGAAGATGACAGAAAAGAGATGGAAAGCCAAATTCAAGAGTTGCTCGAAAAGAAGTTGATCAGACCTTCGAATAGTCCTCATCATGCTCTAACCTTTTTGGTAAGAAATCATGCAGAGCAAGTAAGAGGAAAGACTAGAATGGTAATTGACTACAGAGATGTAAACAAAAAGACGGTCAAAGACGGTTACCAGATAGCCCAGATAAGAGTGATTATCAATCGACTCAAATGAGCCAAGATCTTCTCTAAATTTGATGCAAAATCAGGATTTTAGCAAGTCAAGATGCATCCAGACTCCATTGCTTTAACAACATTTGGAACACCTCAAGGGCACTATGAATGGCTGGTTATGCCATTTGGCCTCAAGCAGGCCCCGTCTGTTTTCCAAAGAAAAATGGATAATATTTTCAAACCTTACTCAGATTTCTATATAGTTTATATATATGACATTCTTGTCTTCTCACGAACTATGAACGAACATCTGAAGCATCTTGAATAAGTATGCAAGTTGATTGTCCAGAAGGGAATCATCTTTAGACAAAAAAAGATTCACCTCATAAGAGGAGAAATCTATTTCTTAGGCATTCATGTTAAAGATGGAGAGATTCGTCTCCAAGATCATATTGTCAAAAAAAAATCAGTCAGTTCGTAGATCATATTCCTGATGCAAAGTCCTTGCAAAGGTTTTTAGGAGTTATCAACTTTGCGAGAGATTTTATTCCTCAAGTTAGTGGTCTTACCGCTCTACTCTCTCCAAAGACAAGCTCCAAAAAGAAATGGTCATTCACAGAAGATGACAGTAATACTGTCAGAAAAATCAAAGAGCTAACCAAGAACTTGCCTCCTTTACAGTTACCTGAAAAAGGAGATTCGATCATTTTGCAGACTAATACAAATGATTATTACTGGGCTGGAGTTGTCTTGGCTATTGCCCCAAATACAAATCATAAAAGAATTTGTAAATTTTTCTCAAGAAAGTTTAACACAGCAGAGTTAAACTATTCTACTAGAGACAAAGAAGTTCTTGCTCTTATTAAGAGTATAAAAGGAGCTGAGACCTTTTTAGAGAACAAATTTGTAGTTAGAACTGATAACAAAAGAGTAAAAAACTTTAAAAACTACAAATTAACTGATGCTGCAGACAAGGGAAGAGTGCTGAGATGGCAAATGTTCTTTTCTCAGTATGAATATGATGTTGAAATGGTTGCAGGTAACAAGAATTTCCTACCTGACGCCCTGACAAGAGATGACAATGTTTCAAAAGAATGACAGGGATGAAAGATGCAACCCAAGAAACAAAAGGTCAGAATCAAGAGAGAAAAATCTTTGGGAAAGATACAAGAGTTGTGATAAGACTATAGGTCCTCTCCATGACGGATCAGGTTATCAATTCATCGTATCTTATGGAGCAGCTGAAACAAGTCAAGCAACAAGTCATCTAGCTGATTGGGATAAAAGCTCAGATCTCTCCTTGAAAGATGAAAGCCAGCCTATGAAATCAGGTGAAGAAGAAGAAGAAGAAAAACTCACTCAGGAGTATTTGTTGTTTCCAAAAGATACAAGCACAACTGACCGGTCTCAGGGTAAAAGACCGGCTACCCCGTCTCAAATGGCAAGCGGTAAAGGCATAGCAAGTCCGTTAATGGCTGCTGCTTTGCTAAAAAGCAGAATTGCCCCTTTTAGGGGAAACATATCACATGTGGTTACTGGAAAGAAAACCGTTCATGGTCAGTCTTTGAAGATTTTTAAAGAACCAGTTTTCCAAACAAAAAGGTTGTTAGCATTCAAGCAAAAGATTATCATAGACAATATTTTTTATGCATTCCATAAAAAATGAAGATCATTTGCTTGGAACCCTTGATGCACTTACAGAAGAATTGAATGGAATCCATGCAAAAGAGAAGGAAAAGTTTAAGGTAGTGTACCTAGAAAATCTAGAAAGTTCTAAGATCCCTATGACAACAATAAAACGGTCTGAACGGTTCAAATTCTATGAGCATCTGGGAAAAGGACAGTCGTTTCCACCAACTTTGTTGTTGTTCTTGTCTCATATTATGGGAAATATCTGGTTAATGTCCAGGCAGAACACCCTCAGAAACAAAAACTATGTTAATAGAGAATGGTTTTGTGCATAATCTTTGGACAAAATCTAATGAAGATTTAGAGGGATTCCCTGAATTGATAGTTCAAGCTATCAAGAACATTAGGCCAGACGGATGTATCCTGAGATTAAAATTCATATCAACTCCACCGGAATGGATAATGCTGAAAGAACAAATGAACTATATTTCTCCTTATCATTATGTCAGGATAATTCATGGTCCAATTAAAGGAGCGAGCCGAATGTGAGGAAATGGTAGTCCTAATCAAAGCATTCCATGGATGAAGGCCATGATAATCATGTGTATCAAAAACATGGTGCGAAGAGATTATGAGTCAAACCTTCTAGCAAGTGGAGAAAAAATAATGGTTTCCTACTACAATCATCCTCCACTTGTGAATTGCGATTTTTTCTCAGTCATTATGAGAAATGAAATATACTGCACTTTAGCTACTACAGAATGGCTGGAAAAAGTGGAAAAAGAAAAAGGATATAGGATTCCTTATCCCTTTTCTTATGATTCGGACTTCGACAGTGAAGAAAAAGATGAAAGAGCATCAAAAGAATAGGAGGGTCAAGATTCGTTGGCTGATTATGAGTGCACTAATGAAGAATACTACAATACAGTAAACATAATGGAGAAATAAACGGTGGCCGACATATCAAGACAAAAGATTTTTCTTTTGTTAAAATTAGTACGCTCATATGATAAAGAAAAGAACGGTGACCAACGCATCACGATAAAAGACTTTTCTTTTGTTAAAGTTAGTGTGCTTTTCTTTTTGCTGCCGACGTATGAAAACAAAGAACTTTATTTTTGCTAAAGTAAAGTTTGATTCCTCTTGTTCCCCACTTTCTCTTTGCTGTGTTTAATTCAAGATTGGAGTCCGAGTGCTATATAAGGTGCTTCAAGCTTCCGAGAGAAGGCATCGAAAAACCTTAAAACAAAGTTGGCAGCACTCTCAACCTTCCTCTCGAAGTCAGAAAGCCAGAATAGTAGTGTGTAAACAGTGTCTCTAGTATAAGAGTGTGAGTGTAAGTACTGTGTGAAGATTTTAGTCTATAATCATTCGGTGTGATATGCTTTTATTACAAGTATCTTGTGCTTGTAATTATAATTATGAGTAGGTAAACAGCCCCAAGAGCGAGACTCTAGGTTCTGCATTTGTAGTTATGTTAAGTTAAATAAATTATAGCGTGTGCCCATAATTCCGTCACAAAAATATTTTTGTTTTAGAATTATTTTACTTTAAGTTGTTAATTTGAATTTTGTATTTAATATATTTTTGCACACTAAAATCTATGAAACTTTCAATTTAAGACAGCAGTGATTTCGCCAGTTTAGTAACCATTTAGACAGGAAGTCGTTAGGTGAAGTTTTGGCATGTTGAAGGCTATATATTAAATTAAAAGGTGAATATGTTTTAAGTTGTAAAATATCCTAAATACAAGTCCAAAAAAATTACAAATTTATCCCTAACAGGTATGTTATTGATACTAAAAGAAGAGTTTGGGTACTACATTATGCACTTTGTAAGTTCAGATACTACATTCACCGTCCTTCAAGAGTTCAGACACTATTAAGACTAAAAACTATATATAACAAATAGACAGCTATATTAACTTATATACATTTGCACGACAAGTTGATTATTAAGTAGAAGATTAAATCTTCTTAGTTTAGTTTATGAATATTAGTCTCAATCTGCTTCCACAAAATGAATCATATTATTAAGTTTTATAAACCTAGTGGGGCTTCGGGTTGGTGCCTATCTTTTCGATGAGTACTTTGTTTAATTTAAGCACAATACTACATGATGATCAAGTAGTTTCGCGTGTCACTCTCAATACCGCTTTTACTTGAGTCAGATCTTATCTTCTCTTACCACCATGGTTGCATTTTGAAATTACATCTTTATATATAAAGTAGAGGTTTTACTTTTAACTTTTTATCTTCTATTTTTTTATAAGTCAACCCATAAGTTATGTAATTGACAGTTTTACTCTCAGTTTCAATATAATTACAACTTTATCACTATTTTTGTTTTTCAAAAATTATTTGTTTATAATTTTTTTTTAAATTTAACTAGATGAAATTTTTTTAATAACAATAATATTAATGATAATGATAATATTCATAATACTAATAATAATGTAAAAGAAATTAAGTCGCTCTAAATCTAAATAATTGTATTGCTCAATATATATTGATTGTTCAGGGTTTATTATCACTTCTATAACTTTTTTAAAATAGTAGTTTTAGTGGTGCATATAAGTGTTGATATGTGGATTTATCTAGGTTAGGTTTTGAATTTAAATTGGGTTTTAGGTTTCGAGTTTCGAGTTTATGATATTAATTAATTTTCTTATTGATTCAGTATCATTTTCAACTTATGACATGTATCGATCAGTGTTTCTTATTTACAATTCCAGACATCTTGGTTGTTAATATAAATTTGTTGTTAATTTCATATCATTCAATTGTGTTATTTTTATTAGAGTTTAAGAGAGTTGTTGCACAATATTGATCAAACTACTGAAATTTCATAATAATTAATCGAATATACAGAAACGCACTTCAGCACGCGCGACAACTCTTCTAGATTTCTTTTTTCTTTTTGAGAAGATGAAAAGGGTAAGGTCTTTACAAAAGGAAAAGTAAATAAAATTTATACAACTAACATTCATCTATAGTTAACACATTTTACCAATTTTGATATTTTAACTTACTGTTGATGGATGCCCTTTATTACTTGTATTCTCAAAATTTATCAATTTTGATATTTATTGATAAATTACTACATGTAATTTAAAAATTTTCGTTGTTGATTATTGCTCTGCTTTTTTCTAAAATGAAATTTTCGTTAGTGGTAAAGCTGTACATAATTGATCAAATAGCAAAAATTGTATAATAATTGAATCAAATAATAAAAAATTGGACAATAACTAATCAAACCGATGAAAACCGTACTTCTAATTCAAGCTTTCCCTCTAATTCAGGTACTCAACCAAGTAGATCAATGTTAAGAGTTTTTTTTCTTCTGCCCCTATTAAGTATTATCATACTAAGGTTAAAATATATCAACCGCGAGTCATTTAAAAAAGAAAAAATCAAATCAATCGTGCTTCTAGGCGCGGGCATCAATGCTAGTGTACGTAAATCCTAGCATATAATAATGTCACGGATCATTTAGACAGATATGTATTATGTATATACAATAATCAATTTTTGTGCACTTTTGGATTTTTTAATCGTTTTTTCTTTTCTTTTTTTTACTCTTTAGATCAACCTCTTATTTTTCTTTTATAATTTTTCAGACAATCGGTCATCCGTTAAGAAATCAATCGAAATAAATTTAATAGATGATCCAATCTGTCAAATAAGAACCGTATGTTCAATTTTATAATCAATAAATTACATTTATGAATATCTTAACTATTTTCATTTTGACTGAAAATTTGTAGAAATGATTTATTCATATATATATATATAGGGCCAGCCTTGTGCCCTCGTAGGCTCTAAGAGAAAAAAATTTCGGGGTCCCATAATATAAGAAATAGTAGGCAAAAAAATCAATAGACTATATGTAAAATTCAATGAATAATAATTTATTATATATATTGAATAATTATGAAAATATTTTATAACTTGAATGAGGTATTTTAGGGTTGGAGGATATGATTTAAAATGAACAGTTAGAATGAAATATATATATATATATATATATATATATTTATAATTTATATATATATATATATATATATATTGTATAATGATTTCAAATGGTATAAAGATGTTTTTATCTCTAGAGTCATGCTCAGAGATGACAGTAATCAACCTTTCTGGAAAGAAAAATTTATTAATGGTTTACCCAAATTATTTGCACATAAAATCAGACAAGTTTTAAGTACTGACACATGTCATATTAATTATGATGCTCTCACATATGGAAACATTATTACTACAATACAAAAGAAAGGATTAAAAACGTGTATCGATATGAAGTTAAATGCCCAACTTATCTGTAACATCCCGTACCTAAAAGTTACCTTTTCACAGAGGTTTACGAGTTACCGAGGACTTTGAATTGCGATCGGTAATTTGATAAGCCATCGCTCGAGTTAATTTTCGAGTTTTTCTAAACTCTCCAAATACCTGATTTAATGACTCGATGTTGTAGTATGTGTCGACACGAGTCTCCCGGTATTTTCAGAATATTTTTCAGAGCTTCCGGCTAATTTTTGTGAAATTTTGCAGTTTATGGTAATTTCCAATTACTATTCCGGTAAATAGTTTTTACCATTTAACCTTTTTACTTTTAACCTCTTTAAATCTGGACCGTCAGATCCTTTGGAGAATTGATCTGGACCGTCCATTCAAGTATAAAAAAGAGGTAGTTGAGTTGACTTTGGTCAGAACTCAAAATCGGGTCAAACCCGAGCTTTTCTTCTCTCCCCTTTTTCTCGACTCAGCATCGCCCACTCCGCCTTGATCGACACTGCCGGCGCGTCCGTCCACCTCACTTTGGCGCGCCACCACCATGATCTTCCTCTCTTCATTCTCTACAAAGCCCATACCTCAAAACACTTATGCGCCAACTGTGGAGGGAGATCGTTCAAGAAGAAGGGCGGCGGTGCTCCGACGAAGCTCGGCGTTTCAGGCCACAATTCGACCGAGAAGAGGTGGGGTTCTTCTTTTCTCTCTTTCATCTTCAATTTCACTGCCTGGTATGTTCGATTTGAGACCCCAAACTCAAAATCTTTCTTCGGGTTTTGTTTCTGGGTTCTCGGGTGGACTTCCGGCGGTCGAGCTTTTGGAGTCCTTGACGTCTCCGCCGTGCCCTAGGGAGCCTCACCGAGTTTCTGCTGGAGCCTGTAGCATGATAGTAGAGTTTGGAGCAACGACAGCGTGTGTGGACATTGCAGCAGCAATGGTTCCTAGGTTGCTCGGAGTTTTGGGCAACAGCTAGGGCCAGACGTGGAGGAGCTGTTGGGGAGTCCGGGAGATGGTGGTAGTGGGCAGGCCGAGACAGTGGGTCTGTTTGGAAAGGAATCCGGGGAAAGAGATACCGGATTTGAAAGCATAGGTGAGCACAGTGTTGTGATTTTATCGTTGTGTTGTTATTTGGGATTGTTGTTGGTGTTGTTGCTGAAGTGATATTGACTTGCTGAAATTGTGTTGTTTTTGTTGTGTTGACGATAACTTGGAGATGAAGGGAACGGGGAGGTTATGGCGAAATTCCGGCAAGTTACCGGAATCCGTCGAAGATTCCGGTGATGCAGTAGACCGGCAGAATGCCGAAGAGGTAGAATTCGAATCCTCGTTATGCTTGAGTCAAAAAGTGTCAGTTGAATCGTAATTAGGATATTTACGGAAAATTGGACGTAAGTAGGAAGTTTCCATTTTGGGAAACTTCCCATTCTAAAGAACACTTGCCATGTTAGGAAACTTTCCATTTTGGGAAACTTTCCCTTTTTGGAAGGTTTCCATTTAAGAGAAGATGTTAAATCGGGTTGAAAAGGTTAAAGAAAAGTTAGAATTCAAGTTAAAGGTTTTGAAGTTAATTAGTGAAATATGGAAATTATATTATGCTGACCACTCTAGTGGTTGAGGAAGATGTTGACTCCTGTTAACGGAAATGTCAAGTTGACCATGTTAAGTGAAGTCGGTGTTTCACGTAAACCGGTAAATCGACTCAAGGTTAAATATATTGATCAGTGTGACACGTTGGGTGTCTATAGTAATTCAGCGAATTATTATGTGACACCCTAACGTCAAGTTAAAGTGATAAAGGAAAGTTCGGAAGCTGAGTCGGACTTCCGGTAAATTGAGTTAAGAGTCGTTAACCGGGAAAGAAAGTCAAAAAGGTTAAAGTGTCATAAGAAAGGAACTTGGTCAACACGTGGTCAAATAGGATTTCCTGGTCAAACTAGGAAAAGACCAAGTCAGCTATGTAAAGACTAATATATTGGTTTATTTGTACAGTCTCTGGTCGAACGTGAGACGGGCTCGACTACGCGGTTAGTTCGGGGGTTTCGCTCGAGGAGCTTTCCGAGCAGGAAGAAGGTCGCAATAAGTACTGTGAGTAGACCTTGCTTTTAAATTAAATTGCATGACATAGACTTTATTTGTTTTCTCCTTTATTTATGAGATTTCCTCCATTTAATGTTTTACGGTGATTTTGGGAAAATGAGGATTTACTATTTTAAAGATAAGGATTTACTATTTTCCCGGGGTTTTAAAGGATTTTCCCGGATTATGGTTTTAATGGTTTTCACCGTTTTGGGATTATGGAGGGGGACGTTTTAAAAAGGAGAAATTTGGCTCTTGGATTTAAAGGGTTTTAAAGTAAAGGCAGAGAACCGGTTTTTGGTTCCTGGAAAGGTTTTTAAATCCAATGTATTTGGGGTGAAGTCAGGGAGATTTGACTTAGTTTTCGATTTATTATTCCCACGTGGTTTTACAGGTTTTACAGGTTTTAAAATGATTTAAAGGATAAAGATATATATATTGCATGCTAGCATGGACCCTCTCCAGATGGAGCGGGTACCATCTCTGGATTGTAGCAGGTCTGACCCTCTTCGGTGGTAGCTGGTCAAAGACCCTCCCGAATAGAGCAGGTCAGGACCCTCTCCGATGAGCTGGTCAATGGACCCTCTCATGGTAAAGCGGGTCGGGTTTTCTCATGGATGAGGTTAACACCCCACATAATTGTTTATATTTGAGCCAAGGCATTATTTATGTTTTACTTGCATGCGGATTTTCTTAGAAAACTCTAAGGGAGAGCATTAAAGGAAAATAAGAGTTTTTTATATTTGATTTTTGTCCACTCACTCTAACGGTTTTCTATGTTTCTCCCCTGGGCCCTTCGTTTTCAAATGCCCAGTGGTGCAGGGTTCTAGAGCGGAGGTCGTGCGCGTACAAGAGTCGAGGCATAGTCGATCAATCCATTGCCGCTTGAAATTCTTTAGGGTAATCATCTTTGTAGACTGCTCTGACTAACCCAGTTTAGCTAATTAAGTAGGTTAGGGAGCAGGATGCCTTCTTGAGTTAAGGACTGTAGTTAGATACTCATGGAAGTGCTGAGTTGGTTTGTAGGAAGGGTTGGCCATTTCAAAGGGGTTTCGGTAAGAAGTTCCCTTGAGGTGGTCCCCGCAGGATTTACTTCGGGTTAAAGGGATTTAACTCGGGGTGGGTCCTGACAGTTGGTATCAGAGCATTAGGTTATCGTTTCCTGTTACTACCTCGTGTACTTGGTATCACTTAGCATCTATAGAGTGATGGTCCGACCGCGGCGGATCCATCGGTATTTTATGCTTTGGACGCTTAGTGTTTATTAAGGATATGAGTTAGTACTTCCTGGTTGATTTATGGACCGAGTGGTCCTATAAACATTTGAATCTTCAAGACTATGCCTCAATATGCCGACCTCACAGAGAGCTCATGTAAGGAACAAGGTAAGCTCATTACGTATTTATTTTTATGAGTTTCCCAATGAGTATTTGAGATTTGAGTTGGGGATAGAGCTGGAAACTCACGTCGTTTAACATTGGTTGAGCATTTGGTGTGAGTGCTCGGTGGTGAAACAATAAATTCATGCCTAGAAGGCTGCCATGTTTGTTGGCAGGAATGCTGTAGAAACCTAAGGCGAGGCCTTGATGTACGAGTGATGAGACTCTTAGAAGTGAAGAGTCGTAAGAGTTGGTGAAAGAGGTTTGCATCCTGCGAAGGAAAAAGGAGCTGAAATCGCCTAGCGCGATTATTCAGAGAAGATAAATATTAAGATTTGACGATTGCCAAGATTTTGTCAATGGTCGTCTTTAGTGTGGTTCCAGAGAAACTGGCGAATGTGTCAGAGTAGAATGACCCAAAGATTTAAGTGCAGTCATTTTGGGATCAATGGACTTGTTTCTGGTGACGAGTCCACGATGTGACACTACTGGAGAATGTTAAGGAAGTGAAGGCTGGTTCGGTCACTTGATGTAGCTGGGACAACCACAAAGACTAATAGTTGGGACTACCCCAGATGCTTGCATTGCTGCTATTAGCTACAAGTGGATTCTTAACGCTTCAGCCACCCATGATTGGGGTACAAGCAAGATTTGAATTGTTAGTGAGTCCAAGCGTGATTTGAATTGTTGGTGACAGTGGTCATTAGGCCATTTATCGTGGAGGCAGGAATTAAATCGTGTCACCAGATCTTGGGGCTCATGTCAACCATAAGGTGAGTTATCCACCTATGGTCAAAGTATTTTAATTAGTACACTTGCGGAGGGGTCTCTAGGTTGGCGGTGTTGAAGTTCGGTGACAGATCAAGTGAGCGTTTTGATTTGTAGCTAAAGGTTTATGGTTTCGAAATTTAAGGAGATGATGGAAGTGGCAACAAGCCACCGGGTCATGGACTAAGAGCGCTCAGGGTACCGGAGAGTGATACGAGTCTTGATTAACTTTGTATTATTGTGGTGTAGGAAACCGGTCGTTGTGCAAACGACACTGCTTCGACGGCTGAAGATGTACATGGGTATACCTTACAGGAGCACGTGTACCCTCCTATGTAGGGAAGTGGTGAGTTGAAATCTGGGTAGCACATGCTGGTAATGCATATTTATTGTGCAGCTCTGTGTGGTCAAAATGATACATTCATATATTTCAAGAGTGTATTGTGAGAGTCCCATATTTTGAAGACGGAGGCTAAGGACGTTTGTCAATAGTTTTGTGCAAAACGTCAATTTAAAGGTCTAACCGTTTAAGGACAGGTCGGAAGAGAGTTATTTGTAGTTGCTTCGACTTTCAAGATGGTTAGTTAAATGGTTAAATGTTGTTAGTAGGTGGTTGATTGTTTTCTGAGATAAATGCACGGAAGTGGTGAAGTTACAGCAGTGAGGCAAGGGTTATTGAATCGTTGAATAAGAGTGAGAATGTTTGTTGACGGTCAAGCTTCAACCTGGAACCAAAGTTGTCTGTTATGACACTTGGTTTCCTCGAGGGTGATTAACTGAGCTTGATGGCGTGGGAATGTGTGCACTCACTGGCTGTGGTTCAATCAAGTATTGTAACCGAAGGTGTACTTAGTTGTGTTTGGGGTCATAAGTTACATCCACTGTAGTGACAGGCAATGGTCTCAATTATGATCTTTGGAGTGAGGATTAAGGTCTGGGAGATCAATTATTGATGTTAATTTAATGGAATCCTGAGAGGATTAAATAATTGTTGGCATTGCCATTGTCATGGGTCATTTGAGTAGCGATCTTATTTACTGTGAATTATTGACCTAGCGGCAATCCTTGGCGCCACGGGTGTAGAGTGGTAGCAAGATTAAATCACTAGAGGTGACTTTCGAAATTGTCAACATTTCGGTGAGTATGACATGCGGTGGAACTAGGAAAGGTTTTCCTTGATGGCTCAAAAAGTATTATGAGTCAAGGTTTTGGAAACCAATTTATTACAAGAGCAGTAAGGTATGTTGCTAAGTGGAGCGACATCTTATTAGGAATCGTGGAGTGTTGAAGCCACGTCCAGATTAAGTGATGATCTGAGGAGATGTTAACGTGTGGCAATGGATCTTGTAATCTAGGATCTGAAGTGGTAGTTGATTCCTTGTGCAAGTAAGTAGTCGTTCATTTTGAATCTTACCGAATAGAAGATGCGGTGGATGGTAAACTTGCAGAGCATGGGGGACAGTTTTGTTAGAAACTGTCTAGTTGTGCGAATTGACTCTGTGAAGTTTACGCGCCCAGTGCGGTGATGGCATTCGATGAATTGTGCCTTGATAACTGAATGCTCGGTGATCAATGTGGTTAAGTTCGGTGTGGAACTAATTTCCGTTGCTTTGATCGGGGGTTACCTTGGGTGTGCACCGGTGGCACTAAATTTTATGTAGATGTCTGATCTGGTTAAATGTCCAAATTTGTCGGTTATTACCAGACGGTTTGGTAATGGAGGTATTTATGAAGGAAATATCTTGGTTGAGCGGGTAAGGTTCTGGAATTCTTTTATTGGTAAAGTCTATTTCAGATTGTGATGCGGATAATGTTTAATAGACGCACAGTGTTGGTTGAAGTGCAAGTTCTGCACTATGCGTCATTCCAAGCTAATGTAAGGGATAGGGAGGTCGGTGTCACCTCGCCTATGAGTTAGTACGGAGATGTATTACCCGTGGAAAAGTACGCTGTAACTCCACAAAGTGATAATCGAGTTGGCGACTTTAATGATC
The DNA here is from genome assembly GCA_951800085.1 of Comarum palustre. NCBI lineage: Eukaryota > Viridiplantae > Streptophyta > Magnoliopsida > Rosales > Rosaceae > Comarum > Comarum palustre. The sequence continues at coordinate 21,799,311 of OX637572.1, forward strand.
GGCTTGTTGGTAAAATCAAGATTTATCCAGTCAGAATAGCTTTGTAGGCAGTGTGAAGCCTGACAATTTATCTTCATCCGAGGAGTAAGTATTGTGGGATCTCGATGTCTGAGCTTTTGGATCTCCCAGATTTAAAGGCTATGGTTTTGGATTTACGCTAAAATTCATGGCAATTCATGTCCTGTGTGTACAAGTGGTTTGAGTAAGGATAGATCAATGGAAGACAATTACACTACAACAGGACAACTTGACAGAATGGTTTATAGAAAGCTTAAACCAGATCAGGGAGCCTTGTTCAAATGTGGTGATAGTTCGTGTAACACAAGTCGTCATGGTTTTCTCATGGACTTGTTGTCGTTAGATTTGACTCCACGTTGTATTGTGTTACCAGAAGATTTAAATCCATTAGTGACACCGAACCCTACTCCTCAGGCGTGGTAATCGTTTCCTGCATAGGGAATGTGTGAACTAATATCTAAAGTTCAACGAGAGAATACGAGTATTCTTGAAGAAATTTTACTCGCGGCAAGCGAAGGGTGTTGAATCGGAACGTTTAATAGTGGTATTGTGACGACGTCACATGCGGTTGGTAAGGACAATTGTTGGTGTTCGTTTGGCTAAACGAGAAGGGATAGGAGGTTGGTTACTGGTCGAAGTTGTTGTGTTGTGCAGTCGGATTTTTTCAAGGTTATGGTTATAATCCGGTTTAGGCAACATGGAGTTGTTGCCAAAGGATGTTTTCAGCGAATGACAGAATTTGTCATCTTTTCGTGAAAAACATTAGTGACTTTCGCGAGGATTACAGTTGGTGAATCAGTGATAGGCAGAGTAGTTTGATAAGGTGGGGAAGAGTGGTCGAAGGTGTCGAGTGGTCAAGTATGATTCAAGAGAAAATCATTGTGATCCACGGTAAGACCTTATGCTTTAGTTTTGACCCGGGAAGAGAGGTCGAAGGTGTCGAGTGGTGTAATTGGAATTTCGAGGACGAAATTTCATAAGGTGGGGAGATTGTAACATCCCGTACCTAAAAGTTACCTTTTCACAGAGGTTTACGAGTTACCGAGGACTTTTAATTGCGATCGATAATTTGATAAGTCATCGCTCGAGTTAATTTTCGAGTTTTTCTAAACTCTCCAAATACCTAATTTAATGACTCGATGTTGTAGTACGTGTCGACACGAGTCTCCCGGTATTTTCAGAATATTTTTCGGAGCTTCCGGCTAATTTCTGTGAAATTCTGCAGTTTATGGTAATTTCCAATTACTATTCTGGTAAATAGTTTTTACCATTTAACCTTTTTACTTTTAACCTCTTTAAATCTGGACCGTCAGATCCTTTGGAGAATTGATCTGGACCGTCCATTCAAGTATAAAAAGGAGGTAGTTGAGTTGACTTTGGTCAGAACTCAAAATCGGGTCAAACCCGAGCTTTTCTTCTCTCCCTTTTTTCTCGACTCAGCGTCGCCCACTCCGCCTTGATCGACACTGCCGGCGCGTCCGTCCACCTCACTTTGGCGCGCCACCACCATGATCTTCCTCTCTTCATTCTCTACAAAGCCCATACCTCAAAACACTTATGCGCCAACTGTGGAGGGAGATCGTTCAAGAAGAAGGGCGGCGGTGCTCCGACGAAGCTCGGCGTTTCAGGCCACAATTCGACCGAGAAGAGGTGGGGTTCTTCTTTTCTCTCTTTCATCTTCAATTTCACTGCCTGGTATGTTCGATTTGAGACCCCAAACTCAAAATCTTTCTTCGGGTTTTGTTTCTGGGTTCTCGGGTGGACTTCCGGCGGTCGAGCTTTTGGAGTCCTTGACGTCTCCGCCGTGCCCTAGGGAGCCTCACCGAGTTTCTGCTGGAGCCTGTAGCATGATGGTAGAGTTTGGAGCAACGACAGCGTGTGTGGACATTGCAGCAGCAATGGTTCCTAGGCTGCTCGGAGTTTTGGGCAGCAGCTAGGGCCAGACGTGGAGGAGCTGTTGGGGAGTCCGGGAGATGGTGGTAGTGGGCAGGCCGAGACAGTGGGTCTGTTTGGAAAGGAATCCGGGGAAAGAGATACCGGATTTGAAAGCATAGGTGAGCACAGTGTTGTGATTTTATCGTTGTGTTGTTATTTGGGATTGTTGTTGGTGTTGTTGCTGAAGTGATATTGACTTGCTGAAATTGTGTTGTTTTTGTTGTGTTGTCGATAACTTGGAGATGAAGGGAACGGGGAGGTTATGGCGAAATTCCGGCAAGTTACCGGAATCCGTCGAAGATTCCGGTGATGCAGTAGACCGGCAGAATGCCGAAGAGGTAGAATTCGAATCCTCGTTATGCTTGAGTCAAAAAGTGTCAGTTGAATCGTAATTAGGATATTTAAGGAAAATTGGACGTAAGTAGGAAGTTTCCATTTTGGGAAACTTCCCATTCTAAAGAACACTTGCCATGTTAGGAAACTTTCCATTTTGGGAAACTTTCCCTTTTTGGAAGGTTTCCATTTAAGAGAAGATGTTAAATCGGGTTGAAAAGGTTAAAGAAAAGTTAGAATTCAAGTTAAAGGTTTTGAAGTTAATTAGTGAAATATGGAAATTATATTATGCTGACCACTCTAGTGGTTGAGGAAGATGTTGACTCCTGTTAACGGAAATGTCAAGTTGACCATGTTAAGTGAAGTCGGTGTTTCAAGTAAACCGGTAAATCGACTCAAGGTTAAATATATTGATCAGTGTGACACGTTGGGTGTCTATAGTAATTCAGCGAATTATTATGTGACACCCTAACGTCAAGTTAAAGTGATAAAGGAAAGTTCGGAAGCTGAGTCGGACTTCCGGTAAATTGAGTTAAGAGTCGTTAACCGGGAAAGAAAGTCAAAAAGGTTAAAGTGTCATAAGAAAGGAACTTGGTCAACACGTGGTCAAATAGGATTTCCTGATCAAACTAGGAAAAGACCAAGTCAGCTATGTAAAGACTAATATATTGGTTTATTTGTACAGTCTCTGGTCAAACGTGAGACGGGCTCGACTACGCAGTTAGTTCGGGGGTTTCGCTCGAGGAGCTTTCCGAGCAGGAAGAAGGTCGCAATAAGTACTGTGAGTAGACCTTGCTTTTAAATTAAATTTCATGACATAGACTTTATTTGTTTTCTCCTTTATTTATGAGATTTCCTCCATTTAATGTTTTACGGTGGTTTTGGGAAAATGAGGATTTACTATTTTAATGATAAACGAGCCGGGAAAGAGGTTCCTACCTTTCCCGGGGTTTTAAAGGATTTTCTCGGATTATGGTTTTACTGGTTTTCACCGTTTTGGGATTATGGAGGGGGACGTTTTAAAAAGGAGAAATTTGGCTCTTGGATTTAAAGGGTTTTAAAGTAAAGGCAGAGAACCGGTTTTTGGTTTCTGAAAAGGTTTTTAAATCCAATGTATTTGGGGTGAAGTCAGAGAGATTTGACTTAGTTTTCGATTTATTATTCCCACGAGGTTTTACGAGGTTTTAAAAGGATTTAAAGGATAAGGATATATATATATTGCATGCTAGCATGGACCCTCTCCAGATGGAGCGGGTACCATCTCTGGATTGTAGCAGGTCTGACCCTCTTCGGTGGTAGCTGGTCATTATGACCCTCCCGGATAGAGCAGGTCAGGACCCTCTTCGGTGGTAGCTGGTCAAAAGACCCTCCCGAATAGGCATGATCTACGGGGCCTGCTCAGCTACACACGTCCGTACTAAGGGTTTTGGTGCGAATTTTCATTTTTACATCACTTTTCGATCGAATTTTCTTATCTCCACCGTTTTGTATCTAGATAATATTGTGTAGGTCATCTCTGCAATATTTCAGCCAATTTGATGATCCTTAAGGCCCTCAAAATTGCACTTTTCTGTAATAAACATGAATGGTTCATGTTTGACAGTTTTCAATCCGTCCATTTTTTTGATTTTGAGGGCTTAACGATCACCAAATTGGTTGAAATTTTACAGAGATTATTTACACAATATTATCTAGATACTAGACCGTGAAGATGTAAAATTAGATCAAAAAGTGGTGCAAAGCTGAAAATCCGCACCGAAACCCTTGGTGCGGACGTGTATAGCTGAGAATCCCACTATATATATAGTCTTTCTAATGAGAGATTCATTTTTTGTTCATTTATATGGATAAGTTATTACACCAACTTCCTTATCAAATTTCAGCATCTCCACCGTTCAGTTTGTTGGGCTAATGAGTAGATCACATCTATAAAATTTCATGTGATTTGATGATCGTTAAGTCATCTAAAGTTTAAATTTATTTTTAATGATCTTGAATGGTGTAGGTTTGACATAAGTATTAAACCTTTTGTTTTAATCATAGCCATTCGAACCCATTAAAAAACAGATCTAATTGTGCGGGTCTATCCTTAAAAATGAACAAAAAAAGATCTCTTATTAGAAGGACTATATATATATATATTAAATGATCATGTAAACATATATATATATATTAAATGATTATGTGAACATCTGATTGAAAATGAGATGAAACAAAAAATCATTTATGTGAACATTTGATTGAAAATGAGATGAAACAAAAAAAATTTAAATTTATCCTCAACTTAGTAATATTTAATAGAACCACTTCCATAATTATCTTGGTCTTTTTAGTCAGTACATGATTAAGATTCTATTAATTTGATTAACAAAGTGGTTTGTTGATGTCTGTGTTTAAGGATATCTTAATTTATTATATCACTTTATTATGATTTGGTTTTATTGAAATCCAAGTTGGCTTGGATCTTGGATATCTAGACAGGCATAGGTCGACACTTCATCCGTTTTTTTTTCTCTATTGTAGTTCAAGTTGTTTGACTATCTAGGAGGCAGGTATACACTTAATCAATTTCTTATTATTTGTTTTTATTGTAATTCAGGCGTCTACCTACTTCATGTAAAAGTTCCGCCATATTTTTATTTTCATCCAAAACACTCTTATTATTTGTTTTTATTGTAATTCAGGCGTCTACCTACTTCATGTAAAAGTTCCTCCATATTTTTATTTTAATGCAAAACACTAGCAGATTAGAAAATAATAATAATAATAATAATAATAATAATACCTAGAAAGCCGGCCACTTTTTACTATTACTTCCCGGATAAAAGTACTCAAAATTACTTTATTTTTTGAGAATACACTCACTCGAAATTACTAGATTAAAAAATAATAATTAGGAAATGGATAATTCTTGTGATGACGACGTGGAACCAACCTATAACCCTGTTCTCATGTCTATTATTATTAAGTACTATAATATAGATAATTATGAAAATTTTTATGGTTCAGAAAATGGACATATCAATAGATATATCATGAAATTATCGAATATGAATAGAAATTTTGATGATTCAAAAAATAGATATATCGATGGATATATCATGAAATTATTGAATATTAATGAAATTTTTTAAAAATTTAATTAAAAATTATATATTTAACTAAAAATAGATAAAATATAAAATATAAAAATTAAGATCAAAATATATGAAAAAACTAAAAGTTTCAAAAAATTATCAAACATAATTTAGATATTTAAGACTTTCATCATTACCACTCAGCCCACCGCAGCATGACGACAGTTGTCCCACACACCCCCACACCCCCTATATAAAATGAAGCCGCGGAAAGACTCGATCATCAACACACGTGCGTACACTGCACTTTGCAAACAAATAGCGTAGGAATTAATGCCCGGAGTAATGATTAGAATTCCGGTCACTCGCCTAACCGCCGACGATATTTTGGAATTTCCCGGCAGTCTTTCCGACATGGTTCTGGGGTTTATAGAGGAACCTGCAGCCACCCATGCCTTCCCGGATAGTCTCTCGTCCGGCTCCGATGAGGAAGAAGAAGACCAAGCTACCGTCGAAGAGAACAAGGCATTTTGGGACGAACAACACCAACTTCTCCAGGTAATTAATTTCCCATCCCCCATTAATTTTCTGCTTGAATCATTGACTAATGGTGTTGCTTATTAACTAATTGGTTTGGTGTTTGGAATTTTGCAGGCAACATTGTATAGAACCAGTAGCATAGAATCGAAAATTCGACAAGCCACCAAGGAGGTGCTGAGAGAAACTATAGACAGCAGGTGCTGCCGGTGTTCGAGGGAAGTGGCCGGAGACTGCCGGAATTGTCTGCAAAGGGAAATATGCAATCGGCTTATTAGTTTAGGCCACAAGTGTGCCATTTGCAAGTCTAAATGGAAAAGCTCAGCAAGTACCCCATCAGGTACTTATCATTTTAATCAGTTCATCTTAATTTATATGTAAGTAATTATGTTTCATGTAGCTGATCAATGGAATTCTTCTTGTACGTGAATTTGCAGGAGAGCACACTTATTTGGAAATGCTGGACAATTCGAATCCCAAGAGAGGGGAGACTAGGGTGGTGATTGAGCTCAATTTCCGAGCAGAGTTTGAGATGGCCAGAGCTAGCGAAGACTACAACCGTTTAATTAGCTTCTTGCCGGAAGTCTTTGTTGGGAAAGCCGAAAGACTACGAGCCTTGATCAAAATTTTGTGCGACGCAGCCAAAAAGTACATGAAGGAGAAGAAAATGCATTTGGGACCTTGGAGGAAGCACAAGTACATGCAAGCTAAGTGGTTTGGAGCCTTCGAACGATCAACTCCGGGATCGCTACCGGTCCGAGAATGTGGAAACCGGCCACCAAAGCCGAGAGCTTCCATGTTGACGTTTGACTTATTGTCGGAGACTATGCCGGGCTTGCATTTCACGGCAATTAAGGTTGTGTGATAATTAGTACGTACGTGGAGAAACAAAAATTTTGTTACGCGGTTTTGGTTTTGCATATATAGCTAGCTAGCTCTCCATCTCTAGCATGCTAAAATATTTTTTTCGTCGGCTATAGTTTACAGACTATAGCCGACGACATATATAATTTCGTCGGTTAAAAATTCTTATATTTTCAGATCTAGACAGCAGCTCATGTGAAAAAAAAACGGGAGAAAAAGTTTGAGGGTTGGCGAAATTGTTGGGTGTTGTCGAAATCTGTTCAAAATTAGTTTGTGGCGCTATATATATGTACGTATATGTGTATATATCTTGTTTTTGGGTTGATTTAAGAGTTTTATTTGAGTTATGTATATATTGATTTTGAGTGTGATTGATGAGTTGATCGATTTTAATTTGATAATATATATATGAAGTTGTTATATATATATTAAGTATGCCTACTAATGTTATATATTAAGTTGATATGACGGTCAGATTTTAGTTTCACAAGATTGATCGTCACAATCAAAATATGCTTACTAATATTGTATAACTAATTTACCAAGTGTTAAGTAAACGTTTCGTTTCAAAAACAAAGTATACGTAGAAGCTTCAAACGAAAAAAAGTCATGAAATAAGATATGACCGGAACAATGAAATACGTCTATCGTTGAAAAATCACGTAATTCCGATAAGTTTCGGTGCTAATAGTTGCGGTCATTGCTTTTTTTCATTCTTTCTCTCTAGAGGACGCCCTATCTCCGATGGTTATTTTTCTTGTAATTTTTATACCACTAGTTGCGTCTCATCGATTTGAAACTATTTGTAGTTGAAGGTCCGGACAGAATACGTAATTTAGACGGTCAAATTACCGTTTCTTTGTATTTAGGGGTTTGACTAACGGGATTGACCATCCGGATCGAGTCCTTAAGTTTGTCGGATCAAGCTGAAAATTAACCCACACACATGTTTCAATATAATGATGATATCTGACAGTCGGATTTTAGTTTCACAAGATTAAGCATATAAATTGGACATAAATTTAATAAATTATTATAAAAGTACTATGGCTGATGAAATATTAGTAATTTCGTCGGCTATAGTGTTGTAACTAGCAGACGAATGTTTTTAAATTCGTCGGCTATAGTGGAACTATAGCCGACGAAACCCTATAGTTTTAGCCGACGAATTTTATATTTCGTCGGCTATACTTCTTCCTATATATGTGACCCCAGCGACAGAACCCTAGCTTTCTCCTCTCCCTCTCGGCCTCTACTCCGCCTCCCACAACCACTGCCCTCTCCCAAGCAATTAAGGTATGCAATTCCATGTCTATATTGAATTATATAACTATTTTCAATTATTGATGTATATATTGAATTATATAACTATTTTGGTTAATTTGGTATATTTGTTATTGAAATTGTGAATATTGCATAAATGTTGTTAATTTTTTATAATTTGGTATATTTAATAAATTGGGTATATTAAAATATTAATTGGTATATTTAATATATTTGTGATAATGTTGTTAATTTTTTATAATTTGGTATATTTAATAAATTTTTATTAAAATATTAATTGATATATTTAATATATTTGTGATAATGTTGTTAATTATTTAATAATCAGGATGAAAGGTTTGTTTAGTAAATCTAAGAGTTCAAAGGGCCAAAGGTCTGAATCGTCTTAGGGAATGTCTAGCAACCCTCGGACGTCGTTTCAGGGCCCAATGACAGCCCGACGTGCGTCTCTTCTAGAGCCGACACAGAGACAGCCGGGGGCCACACATTCCTCCAGGCAGCCGGACGCCACTCGCTCCTTTAGGCAGTCGGATGCCCCTCACTCGAGGCAGCCGAACGTCCCTCACTCCTCGAGGCAGCTGTGGCCTCTGACTTGGGCGGAGGTGTCTACACCACGTATGCTTGAGATACACAGGGCACTGACTCTGGGCCCTACTGTTTCGGAGGGTGGGTCTTCTGGGGTATAGATGCCGCCGCCTCTTCCGCGGTTGATACCGGCATTACCGGCAGTCGATGACTCAAGGGCGCCGATTTATCCACTGCCCCCGCAGGTGACCTCATCACCGGCGTACCTGTTCGTGCCTTTTGGTACGGATTTAATTTCTACGAGGGTATCATCATCGGCGACAGAGTCGGAATCCGTTGCGTCCGCCCCAACGCCCTCATGTAATGATATATAAATAATTTGTTTTCTTATAATGTCATAATAAAAATAATCTATTAATAATCAATTTATGATAGGCACCGTTGGAGCCAAGCCGACAAGGAAGAAGAGAGGTTCCGTCATAGGGAAGGCTCTCGAGAAGACAGTGAGTACCTCGGGATGGATCGTCATTGATACTGAGGGGATGGGAACGTAGTATCGGGTGGGAAGACGAGGATGTACTTCGACCGCGTGGGAGCGCTCATTAGGGATAGAGTCCCTATGTTGTGGTCAGACTGGGGCGAGGTCCCATAAGAGGTTAAGGACATGGTCCATAACGCAATGTCGGTAAGTATAAAAAATTCACATTTAACATTATTTATTACATTGTAGATTTATAGAAAACTAAACTAATAAACGTTTTAATGCAGGTGTGGTTTGACGTTCCCCAGCACCTGAGGAACACCTGGGCGGACGTTGTGCATGGGGGAAGGTACGTTGCAAAGTTAATGAAAAAACAAAATTATGTATAATTAAAAATATTTATAATTTTTTTGTCGTATCTGTAGGTACAAGGAGTGGAAGAACGAGTTACGGACCCATTGGACTACGCATGGGAACGAACGTTCTGGTACCCCCCTTGAGTTCCAGTTCAGGGAATACGAGTGGCGTTGGCTTTTGATATCTGAATTCAACAACCCTCATAAACAGGTAATTAAAAATAATAATTTCTTATATTGTTATTAATTAGTACGTTTTAAAATATTTTACTAATTTTTTTTCCTTTGTAGGCCGTTTTCCGGGCGAACGCTTAGAACTGGCAACGCAACACAAGGAATCATCATGCCGGTTCTAGACCGTTCGCATCGTTGATGGATGAGGTGGCCAGGGAACATCCAGAAGTCAATCGTTGATGGATCAGATGTTACAGGAACAGCAAGCCGCCCAAACAGCATATACTGCCGCTTTACAGGAGTTTAATGCCGCAGTATATACCACCAACCAGGCACCGCAGCAGCAGATGTTTCAGTACTTGCAATATTTTTCAGCTGCCCAGCATTAGAGACTTCCGCCTATTCCCTTACCTCAACCGCCGCAACCTCCTCAACATCAACCTCCTCTTGGCGCGGATATATATTTAGATGATATAGATTTTATTTAGTTTTATAGGTTTCTGAAGAATTTATAAATTAATAATTTAATGCAAAACGTTTAGACTACTTTTGATAGTGTATGTTGTTGGTTATATCCAATTATTTGTGTAATTTGCAGCTTGCTTGGATGATAATTTAGAAATTTTGTAGTTTTTTTATTATAAAAAGTACTATAGTCGACGAAATTTACCATAATTCGTCGGTTATAGTATTTTTTATTTTTTATTTTCAAAGTTTAGCCGATGAAATATGGTCAATTTCGTCGGCTATAGTTGTATTTAACCCGACGAAATGTATTATATTTCGTCGGCTATATTATTTTAATTTTTAATTTTTAAAAATATTTAGCCTACGATTTAGAGTACATTTCGTTGGCTAAAGTATTTTAAATTGGCTGATGAAAAATATTTATATTTCGTCGGCCAAAGTCTTAAGTTGAGACCGATGACAATGTATTTCGTCGGCCAAAGTTTTACTTTAGCCGACGAATAATTGAAAAATTTGTCGTCGGCTAAGTGTGACACTATAGCCAACGACCACTTTTATTTCCTCGGCTAAAGTCATAGCCTATGAGTCTTTGCCGACGACAGCTCGTCGGCTAAGATCTTAGCTGACGAATTTGGCTAACAGGCCGACGAAATTTTTTCGTCGGCCAAACTACTGATTCTGGTTGTGATGTTGTGTTAATATAAATTATGTGTATGTGTAAAAATAACAAGGAATGACGTACAACTATATAGCGGACATACAACTATATATATATAGTCTGTTTATACAGTGGACATCCGTTTTTTAGCTAAGGAACAAATTTCATTATTTGACCAACTTCTCGATCATATTTTCTTATCTTAACTATTTCAGATTTTAGGTATATATGTGTAGATTATCTATACAAATTTTCTGTCAAATTGATAATTGTTAAGGTGTTCAAATAAATGAAATTATATGAATTGTTCATTCCTGAACCCTAACTGTAAATCACAGCTTTGAAAGCCTACACGATTATCAATTTAGCTGAAAATTTGTAGAGCTGATTTATACATATATATCTAAAATCTGAACGGTTAAGATAAGAAAATATAATTAAAAAGTGAGTAAAATAATGAAATCCTTTCATTAGTTAAGATATATAGGCTTGATCAGAAGCGAAGAACAGATCGTCGCTCCTTAGCTACGGAATAGATCTTCGCTCCTGATCAAGCCTCTATATATCTGTGTGTATATGTGTGCTGCGAGTGAGTGAGGTTGTTTGAGCTACTATTTTTTTGGTGAGTGGGGTTGTTTTACTCAGTTAATTAACCTTTTTTAGTGAAACTGACAGTTCATTTTCAGCTTGTGCTTGACTATTTAAAATCACCCCTCTAAGTTGGGGGTGGGTTTCATCTTGGCCTTTCTCTATTCCCAGCCCACTGTATTTGATTTAGATTTTAGTGGTCATTTTCACGTAGGACGTTTTTTTTCTTTTTGTGAAGTCCTTAGGACTTCGTTTCTCATTTTTATGCCGACTATACCATACCATATATTTTTAGCGGCGAAACCTCCCTTAATCCCTTAATCCATTGCCTCACAATAGCTTCCCTCCATCTAGTTATCAAAGAAAGCCAAATTTAAACGTGAGATCGATAACTTAATGGTTTATGGGTGCTACTGCATTCGTGTATAACCCCCTGTTAACTTTTTCTTTGGGCAATGAAGATTCTAACAAAAAGAGTGTTAGATATATGTTTAGGTGGGTGTGTACCGCTATTGATATCAATATAATCCACAACGTCCTCTTTCTCTGTTTTGTTAGCCTATCAATATGAGCACAAGTCACTTAAAGGTCTAGACCGTCAAAGGGCGATCTTTGACTCTTCAGCATGTAAGTTAGTACCGAAGTTGGTATAATAATAGTGGGTAAGAAGTAATTGCGTAGTAAATGAGGAGATATATATATATATATATATACTATTTATAACCTGTTGAGAGAGCTCTGACATATATTTAGATGCGAGATACTTTAGCTTATTCAGTTATCATAGGACGATATTCGGATAGCGCGCTAGAGCGCGTCACTATACCATTTGAGTGGCGAGTCATGGTTAATAATAACTAACACCGCCATTTGAGTGGCGAGTCTTGGTTGTAGTGGATTTAACGGTCATTATTGGTGAAAGTCTAGTCAAAACATGCTATTTAGACATACGTGCCTACAAAGTCCCGAGATAAGAGGGGTTTCTTGGCTGGTGGCATACACTGAAGTTCCTCAACTCTCCTAACTATAAGTCCCAGAGACTGGACTTGTAAGGTAGTTGTATTTGTACATCAAAAGGTAGAGCCCAACCCTTCTAGTCCCCAAGCTTCTCAATCAAGAAGGACAGGGTCTCAGCGGTATATATAGCATTTTATGACAGACGGGAAGATGAAGTCTCGCTGCATTCGTTGCCTCATCTTATTCTACATAATATGTTTGTTTTCCTACACACATAACAAAGAAACTACTGTCGTTCTCTTATGGCAATAAGGGAGCTGAAGTTTTATCCGGAAACTTATCCTGTAAGATAGTTGCACTCTTACGGCGATAAGGTGACTATAAATTTTTTTGGAGATTTATCTATAAGATAGTTGTGCTCTTACAACGATACTATAGATTATTTCAGAGATTTATCGTGTAAGGTAGTTGCGCTATTATGGTGATACTGGAGATTTTTCCAGAGATTTATCGCGTAACGTAGTTACGCTCTTACGACGATACTGGAGATTTTCAACATAGGGCAAGACCTGGTAATAAAGGAAGTCAAAGAGATATGGGTTTGATGGCGTTTTAGCCATTATGCTCATGGTTAGTGCTTGCTAGGTGTCACACATGCAATTGGCTACTGGACGGTTGGAAGCCTTACGCCGTTATGCTCATGGTTAGTGCATAATAATGACTGGTAACCGTTACGCCTTTTCGGGTGATGCATCAATTATTTCAAGGACACGTGACACGCATCCAACGATTTTGATGAAAAAACAGAACGGTTATCGTAGTTACGTGGTTGCTAAAAGAATGGAAGTTGGTGGAAGGTTTTCAGTTCTTCCCTTATTTTCAGAACACGAAGCAGAAATTTCAACAATAGAATAGTGAGATCTACAAAATCTTTAGCCCCCCTAGTGAATCAGAGAGAGATAGAGTGAGGAGTGTCTAGATCTACCGCTGAGCCGCCCAATTGCCGGCATCAAGACTTGGAGGTTTGTTTTTTGTGTTCTGATAGACGCATTTTATGCTATATTTTTAACGTATTTTCTACCCTATTCAGCTTCTTTATTTCCTTAATAACTTCATTTCTAACATGTTTTGTACTTTAGAGTCAATAAAGGCAGGTTTACACAAAAGAATGCTAAAACGAGAAAATTGAGCGGATTCCTAATCAAAGGAGGATTCCTGGTGCAACTAGGAAACTCAAAGTCACAAAAGTCGAGGATAAGTCGTTTAAGAAACTTTCCTGTTTTGAAAAAGGGGAAAGTTACCTATTTCATTTTGAAAAACTTACCTATTTTGATTAGAGAAACTTTCTCATTTTGGTTTAGGAAACTTATTATCTTTGAATGTTTCCTATTCTGACTTTCCTAATTTATTTTGGAAACTTTCTTTCCACTTTTGACAGGGATTCCACATGAAGCAAAGAAGTCAAATCATACATTGATTAAGCCAAGATGTGTCGCCATAAGTTAAGAAAAGGGACGACAAAACCTTAGGGTTTCTTGCCGAATTCTCATCAAGGTTTTTTAAGAAAAGTTTTCATTGTCTAAATTAAGGGATTTAATATGCAATTCAAATCTGATATTTATGAAATTAATTCCTTAAATTGCTTTGTCTAAAAATCCTAATTATTCTTATTTTTGTATTAACAAATTCCTTCCCTTTTCAGGAACAATAATTGGTGCATCAAATTAATAGGGAGGAGTTAATTTTCAGCAAAACAAGGAAGAAAACTAAATGGCTGATTTGTTGCGGAGAATAAGAAATGAAACTAGCCTACAATGCAGCCAAATTCAAAGTCTTTGTGCACAAGAAATTCTAGAGAATTCCATAGATTATTATTTGATTAAATTATGATATTATTGGTAACCATTGGATTAGAATTAAATCAAGGGCTAAGAGGACTCTTAGGGTGCAACATAACCACTATAAATAGAGGAGATATACTGAGTTTTGAGATCAACCCTCATAGTTCTTCTTGAAGCCGTGTGCACCTAGGAGCCGAGAAGCCAACGTTGGAGAGCAGCCTTTGGACTTCTCCAAGCTGCAATCGAGACTTGGAAGCTGAGGAACACTTACGACATCATCAACTGGCTATTGTAGATTATCGAAAAAGTGTAACAACATGCCTAATCTCTTTTTTTGTGTTAACTAAATTCGGATACAAAGTTACATGGTTGTATGGTTTGAACTTGTTATTCTTTTAAGGGATAAATAGTGGTATATCCTTATAGTTTACATTCAAAACAGTTTTGCCCTCGAAGTTTATTTTAAACAGTTTTGTTCTCAAAGTTTTAACAACAAAACAATTTTGTCATTTATTAATATTATGAAAGAATATTCCGTTAGTAAAAGAATATTCTATTAAGAAAAAGTTTATAGTATGTTTTTGGTGTTTTCTTTTAAATTTGATAGAGCATGGTGGGCCTAAGATTATGAATTTGTTTATCTAGCATACTGCAAATATAAAACTCATCCTCTTACTCGAAGGTAAGCAGCTATTTTCAGTATCAATAGCAAACTTAATAGCTACACGGCTTGTTTTATTAGTTTATGCTAAGATTTCTTACAAAGAACTGCAAGATAAAAAATAAGAAGATTAAAAAAGTATAGAGATAATCTTCCGAAAAAACAGAAAATTACTGGGATATTATCCTTAAAGTTCAACACAGAATCAAACGTACTGAAGAACAGATTGAAGTTCTACAGGAAGTGTTTGACTACGATCAGAGGCCTCTGAACGTTCTGAGCCTCAGTTAGATCCGCATGGCTGGTATTAGAGCGTGCTTGGCTCAAAAGCAGGTTATCAAGGCTTATGCCACAAAGTTGTCATCTCTTGACTAACAAAAGAGAATCCAAAATTACCATTCCTTATGTATTACAAAAGGTACTGATAGTAGCGACCGAATCCCGGGTTTGTCTATAAAGCAAACTGGAGCCAACTACCTATTTGTCCGAAGACGAATAGTAGCGAGAGTGTCCATTTAAAGCTAATTCCCAACACATCACTGACAGTACATACAGCACTTACGACTCGCTTAACTCTGTACGAGATAAACGTGACCGAGAAAATAAAATAAACAGGGCATTGCCCCTTCGGAGGGTCACGGTCATCGACACCGTTGGATTTCTATGTACTAGGTCAAGCCACTCTCAGGCCAAGCACCAGAAATCAGGACAACGGTACTACTTTTCAATCCAAGTCGTCATATAAAAATTATTTGCGTCTAACCTCGAGTTTTCTTGACCCAATCATAAATCATTTATCACATATATAAAGAAAACTTTCCCGAAGCATCGACCATGAGCATACAAAATCATACACTTTCATATAAAGACAAAACCACTAACAAAGAGGGTTTAGCTTCCCTACCTGGAATAGCCGATCCTTACGTAAGCTCCAAACTTCCAAGAACCGTCTCGGTAATCCGAGGTCACCTCGTAAGCTACCTTGTCTAAAGATTCACTGCAGAAAATAAACGAAAGTTCAGAAAAATATTCTGAAAATAACGGAAGACTCGTGTCGACACGTATTATGACATCGAGTCGTTGAATGTCAAATTTGAAGAACTTGAAAAACTTGAAAATGAACGTGGTCGTTCACTCGCGAAGTAACCGAGTGCGACTTAAGCCTCAATAACTCGTCGTTAACCACGGTAAAAACATTCGGGGTCTCACACTCTAACCCCCTTAAAGAAATTTCACCCTCGAAATTCATGTACCAAACTAGTCACTCTTCAAGGGTCAATTTCTCTGTCATTCTTTCTCTCTTCAGGAAATAAAGACTTAACTCTACAAATCCACTTGTGATGATGTCACAACCAATACTCTGGTGACTTTAGTTCACCAATAACTTCGCTTACCGCAAGTCCAACTTTCTTCAAGATCACTAAATTTTTGTTAAACCTCGAAACTCTGCTCGTGACCAGAACAATATTGCCGATGCCAAGGCATGAATACTCTCAAGTATTTCCACCTTTTGTTACCTCATGTAACGAGTGCTGAAGTCACAATTGAATGGTAACAGTCGATTCGATTGTCAATCTTGCATGTTCTATAGCCAAGTACCAAACTCGAACTTGTCACTTTCTCGTCTTGATTCGCAACGACGAGATATGCTCATAACAAGCTGTCACATCCGCTAACGTATAGCGTCACAAAGTCTTCACACCAAAACGACTTTATCAAAGCTTGACTGTAGGAGGGGATGCACAGATACCAACTGACAAGTTATGATACACAAGATCACGTCTTTCTTTACAACGTCGTGCTCGCACGAACGATAAACCACGAACGATGTCTCAACATCAACGAACCACTAATGATGAGCTACGTCGATCACGTTGCCGCACTTTCAACTCTTAGTTGACTTGTAAAGATATCGCCGTTAGAATTTTCTCAAAGTCGATATCGCGAATTTAGTATCCTCGTCATCGAGAATCGGAACAAACACTAGCAGACTCTTTAACTAATCCACTCTTTTGATGCCACTACGACGAGTCGTCTCATGCGACTGTTTCTGTCAGGCTCCACCAGAAAGATAACGGTTAGCCAAGTACCAACATTACCGATGCCAAGGCATGAATACTATAAGTATTTCCACATTTTGTTACCTCGTGTAACGAGTACTGAAGTCACGATCGAAGTGTAACAGTCGATTCGATCGTCGATCTTGCATGTCCTATAGCCAATTACCAAACTCGAACTTGTCACTTTCTCGTCTTGATCGCAACGACGAGATATGCTCATAACAAGCTGTCACATCCGCTAACATATAATGTCACAAAGTCTTCACACCAAAACGACTTTATCAAAGCTTGACTGTAGGAGGGGATGCACAGATACCAACTGACAAGTTATGATACACAAGATCACGTCTTTCTTTACAACGTCGTGCTCGCACGAACGATAAACCACGAACGATGTCTCAACATCAACGAACCACTAATGATGAGCTAGGTCGATCACGTTGCCACACTTTCAACTCTTAGTTGACTTGTAAAGATGTCGCCGTTAGAATTTTCTCAAAGTCGATACCGCGAATTTAGTATCCTCTTTATCGATAATCGGAACAGACACTCGCAGACTCTTTCACTAATCCACTATTTTGATGCCACTACGACGAGTCGTCTCATGCGAGTGTTTCTGTTAAGCTCTACCAGAAAGATAACGGTTAGCCTTGATAACACGTTCAAAAAGATTAGAAGACGTCTTAGCTACCGCATCCTAATCAAAGGATCAGTACATCTTCGCCTCTGAAGTTGTCAGGTCGCACCTCGTACGATGCTCTCTTTAAGATAGAATTACAGGTTCCACACCTGCCAAGAGGGATACTACCCGTACCATTAACGTTGTAAAACGTTCACCTGGTCGTTTTTTAATGGACGCTTCCCTTATTATCGTGTCTCGTCACAGACTCACAGCGTTCCTAACACAAACCGAGCGAAGCTTTATCCATGAATCAGCCATAGGCACCAGAAACCTCGAAAACGTAATTTCTTACCCGTGATCACTTGTTGAAGAAGTGAATGACTCAAGAGTAATTTCCACCTCAAAGTCCAACACTTGGTTGAACTGATACTCGCTGATAATGTCTTTTGGCCACAATCTTTCTTATCAGCTTTACACTTCCACTTTTCGTTGACCCGTTATTAATTTGCACTGAAGTAATGTTCTCTTTTGTCACTGAACCACATAAACTCGATAATCTGAACATCGGTCAATCTTAACTGCATGACTATTGCAGGGAAAAGTGGTAACCACTACCTCGGCTACAAACCGACAATTTACCATCAAAATCATGGTACTCACCGAATATTCTTAGGTACACTTCCTTCCCGGTCTCAGACCATTTGTTCAAATCATGAAGCTACCATTTGGCCATCAAACAATAATTTACACTTTTCCTCACTTCAGCCATTCCATGCATAGAGTTCTAACAGAAAACAACATGTCCAAATAGACCAACGAACAATAGATAAAGTTGCAAACTCTAAATGCAAATAATCAAAATGAAGCACAAACTTGAGTTCGTCTTTCTAATCTTCGACAATTCGGTCGTACAACATCTCGGACACCTTATTCGGTTAGACATTTGGGTGGATGATTTAGAACTCAAGTGTTGGGAGAATGAGTTTCTTACCAAGATTGTGAGGTTAAACGCCTATTTATAGAGTTAGAGCGGGGCAACATTGTCTATCGAGGGAAGCTTCAAGACGAACAAATTAGATCGAGCCGCGTACGTGCATCCATGTGTACGGCTGATATGCGCTCCGGGTAAGCTTATGGTTGATGAGAACGTATAAGTAAGGCAAAGTGTAGCGCTTTGCGGTGGTTCTTACAATAGAGTAAGTATCTTATCTTTCGGCGTAACAATGAAATATTTTTGACAACTTGAAATATCTATAATATTTATGATACTTAGGGCGCATCTATGTTATTTTCAAGAAATATTTGTAATATTTGACATCATCCCGATGAGGAGTGATGGACGGATATCCTAGTGAAGAGTAATTTTGATTAGGCCATACAATATGAAGGCAAAAGATCTATAACAATTGGTTGAAATGGGCACATATCGGGTGTCAAGGCCTTATTTGAAGGAAATTAGACGGCTGGTGTGCAAAACCTCATTCTGCGTCGGTTATGGTGGACTGGTGGAGCCACCGGTGGATATGTCTCATTTATTTGTTAATTGAGTTCATTTTCCTTTTAAGAATAAAATGAAATTGATTTAACAATTCAATTTATGATGTTTGAAAGAATTCAAAATTTGAGATTAGGAAAATGTTTAAAACAATTAATTTGTTAATGGCTTTCCAATAATACCCAATCAAATCTAGAACAAAAAAATAGTACCCAATCAAATTAAATATGAAATTTTAAATAATACGTTTAAGTAAAAAATCATTAATTGATTGAAATTTATTAGGGGCAACATAAGTAAAGTTTCAATTTCATTTGGTGAAGGAGATGAAATACAAACCTCCTATATAGTATTTCAATTCCACCTCTTTTATGAAATTGGACCGGGTCGACTCATTTAGTTTATTTTTCGTTTCAAACTGATGACATAACCAAACACGACAATTTAATGAAAATGAAACTAATTTTCATAAAATACCAAGTTTTTCCACCAACCAAATAGAACATAAGGAGTTTTAACTGATTTTTCCTCATAGAATTCTTATATTCATTTTTGTTTGCGCTTTTTAGCGATAATGTTGTTGCCGAGTTTATGACGTGTTGACTTTTTTGGAGGCAAAGTTGACTCCAGCAAATACTTGAACGTTCATGGGTACCTAATTGGTATGCCGGCACACCCCTCACAATTTTGTTGGCACCTAGTCTTCTCGGTTTATGTAACTATTGGTCATGAAGATTTTTGTAGCTCATTTATATAGTCTAGATTTTGTATATGGTAGTCTCCTTCATGGAAAGACTCAAGTCTTTTATACCCGCCGAAATATACACAGTAATTTGACTCCGCGTGATGACTCCAACCAAACCATAGGAAGCTTTATCATGACTCTCGTGTGCATATAATAGGTTAAGGGAGAGAGTTTCTAATGAGCACCTTATAATAAGGATCAAGTGAGAACTTTCAAATAAACGGTTGGATCAATATTTTCTAATTTTCATGTGCATATCATCCAACCGTTCATTTGAAAGTCCTCACTTGATCATCATGATAAGGTCTTTATTGGAAGGTCTCCCTAGGTTATGGAGTATCGATTTATCATCAATCAATGTTATAAATCACATGCTTCATTTCATTGCCACGATATAAATCACATGCTTCAATTTATTGCCACAAATATATCATGTTGATGTCGATATTTCTAATTAAATGCTATGTGTTTTGTTTTTCACAATTCCAGATATTTGTTAGAAGAGGCCATTGTCTTTGTTTTAGACTGATGCATATGTGAATCATACGTACTACCCACATTTTTTTCTGATGTAGAACGAAGGGAGGTCGCTTTTCGACGGAAAATAAAGATTGGAGAACCGTTCGATCGTGGCAAATTATTTACGAATATCTAAATTCGTTGGGCTTCCAAAAGACTGTTTTAATTATTTTTGATTTTTATTTTTATTATTTTGTTTTGTTTTATTTTAATTAATTTTTTTGGACTTTATTTTATTTTAATCCAGGGGCTTTTAGGTTTTATTGTTAGTTGCCCTAGGGCTTGTTTGCTCCTATATATAGAGCCTCTATCAGTTGTATTCGTTAACTTTGATTTTATAAAAAAACCTTTGAGTTTATCTCTGTCACATCCCGGATCTAGAATCAATTTACAGTCGGTTACTTCTTAATTTACTTTAATCTTTAACCATTTTGTACTAACCGTTTTACCGTGAAAGGTCTCAAAGTTGACTTTTCCTTAAGTCGAGAATTTGGGAAAACTTTCTTCATGAAAGTTGTAGAGGGCATTAATACAAATCCGTAGACATGCTATGTGTCTTAATCGGAGTTCGTATGTGAAATTTTTTGTTTAAAAACAAGATGTTACTATTTTAGGAAACTCTATAAAAGGAGGAAGTTACTGTAGGCAGAAAGTAAAAACAAAAGTTACAAAAAATTTCTCTCTCCTCTCTCCCGACGCCAGACGCCTGCTGGATCTTGCACGCGCCACAGCGCCGCCATCGCTCCACCATTCGCCGCCGCACCGGTCCCAAAAGATCGGCCTCCGAGTCTATTTCATTCCTAGGTAAACTTTCCGACCTAACTCGTCGTAAATTGGGAGAAATTCCGATTTGTTCATCAAGTGTACAGTGGAATGTTCTTGATTGAATTTTTCCCTCCCTAGTTCACCAATTGTTGAGTTCGTTATATGGTTAGGATGAGTTTTAGGAGTACTATAATCCCCTAGAATTTAGTAGCTTGATTTGGAGTGTGGAGGGAGAATTGAAGGATTGAAGTTTTGAAATGAAAAATTTCACGTTTAAGAAATTTTTATTCGATTGACCTAGTTAGAGGCCGAATTGGCCCTCGAGTTGAATTAGAAAGTTGTTCGTAATGATGAGAGGAACAGATTGTGAAATTTTGGTGTCGATTGATGGTGGCCGGGTTTGGCCGGAATTCTCTGTCGGCGGCCGCCTTTGGCGGCGGAGCTGGCGGCAGAACAACCGCCTTTTAGGCAGTTTTTCTTGCCCATTAAATTGTAAAAATTAAGAGAAAGCCATTGAAGGACAGTTTCTATTTTTTGGAGATTTATTCGGTACGTTTAGTATTTTTTTGAAGATTTGAAATTATTAATTGGATAATTAAAGGACAACCGGTCATGTAGAAATTACCGGCTAGGCGTGAGGGTGCAAATAAAGGTTTTTACACTAACGGGGTATTTGAGGCCGACTCTCCACGTTTTTCTAGAGGTGATTAAAGATGAACATTAAGGGTAGATATTTAATGTTGTTGTCATTTACTTTAATTGTGGGATTGAGACCCTAATTGTGTATTTTGAACAGGACGTGGGGGAGCTTGATTTGAGCAGCCTTCAGATAGCTGGCAGACTTAGCGGCACCTTTGTGAGTGGACCTTTATTTTTAAATATAATGCATGCAATAAATATTATTTAGTTTCTCCTTTATTTATGAATTTCCTCCATGTTGAATTTTATGGTGATTTTGGGAAAAATTGGAAATTTAATATTTTTTAAAGATAAGTGAGCCGGGAAAGAGGTCCCTACCTTTCTCGTGATTTTTTTAAAGGATTTTCCCGGATTATGGTTTTCAATTGTCATCACCATTTTGGGTTATAGAGTGGGATTATTTTTTAAAAGGGGAAACTTGGCACTTGGATTTATGATTTAAGCAAAGTCAGGGAACCGGTTTCGGATGCCTAGAAATGTTTTAATCCAATGTATATTGGGGAAAAGTCATGGGTGTTTGACTTGGATTTCGATTTATTTACCACGAGGTTTTTAAGGATTTTCAAGGTTACATTTATATGTATTGCTAGCTAGCATGGACCCTCTCTACATGGAGATGGTACCCTCTCTAGATTGTAGCTGGTCAGACCCTCTTCGGTGGTAGCTGGTCAGAAAGACCCTCCCGGATAGAGCTGGTCAGGACCCTCTTCGGTGGTAGCTGGTCAGATGGACCCTCCCGAATAGAGCAGGTCATGGGACCCTCTCCGATTGAGCTGGTCAATAGACCCTCTCGTGGAAAGAGCTGGTCAAATATTTTCTCGTGGTTATGGTGATTGTACCCCACATCTTTAATTTTAGATTCGAGACAAGAGAATCGTTTTATGTTTTATTTTATTCATTTTCTATTGGTTACGTGCAAAAGGTGTTTCTTAGAAAATTCTAAGGGAGATCTTTAAAGAGAAAGTAATCTTTACATATTTGATTTTTGTCTACTCACGCTAATATTTTCAATGTTTCTCCCCTAGACCCTTCGTTTTAAATGCCCAGATTGCAGAGCTCGATCCGACTAGTCTTCATGGAGGCCAGACATAGTTACCGCCATTTTCCAAACCAACAGTAGGTTCCGGGTTAACCTACTTGTAACTTTTTCTGCTTCTACTTTACTTAGTCGCTCTGATACACATCGGGTTGTATTATATTTGTCGGTGAACTCCTAGGGATCTAGAACCCATTATAGCTTTTAAATTAGAACTGGTGTGATTTGTTATGTTTTATTTAGATGTGTATCTTGTGGATGATATTGGTTTTAGGAGCAGGATGACTCTAGGAGTATTGGATGGTTGTTGGTTTATAGAAGTGTTCTTTTGGGTTTATTGTAGGTTAGAGGTTATCCACTTTTCAAAGGAGACTGTCGAAATTTCAGCAGAATCTTCTTTGGGAGGTGGTCCCCGCAGGACTTACTTCGGGTTAAAGGGGTTTAACTCAGGGTGGGTTCTGACAATCTCAATTCCTGGTGGATTCCAGAACCTCTCGTGAATTCGAGATCAAAAACAGATTGGTGGATTCCAATCTCCTATCCCTTTATTTTTCGCTACATCAATTGGTAATCAGAGCTTGGTGGATTCTTGGTGAGTGATCTATCGATTCGATTCAGAAGCAAAAAAAAGTATCGAAAAAAAAACACAGCGCCACGACAGCACTGCCTCGATTCGGCGAAGCAACTCGAGCTGCGTCAACTGCCCTGCGTTTCCAGCCAAGCCTAACCTTGACACACATCACAGCCCTGCCTCCCGCTCGACCTCTCCAGCCCGACGTCACCACCAAGCCTCGTCGTCACAGCCACCAAACAACAACGCTCTGCACCTCTCTAGCCCAAGGTTTTCCCGCCTCGCCTCCAACACCCCAGTGTTGCTTCGTTCGATGTCTTGGGAGAAAACCCAATTTTCAGGGTTTTTCTGCAAAAAAACCGACCCAGTATCGCAACCCGGCCAAGAAAACCGACCCGACCTGGAATGAGATCCAGCCCGACCCATTACCTGACCCGACCCGGTAACCATCGACATGGCTAGACAAAAAATTAAAAAAAAAGAAGAAAAAGAAGAAGAAGAAGAAGAAGAAGAAGAAGAAGAAGAAAAAGAAGAAGAAAGAGAAGAAAAAGGAAAAAGGAAAGCTAGCATGGAACATTGGATATTTACCTTACCGGATTACGACGACTTCAGAACAACGTGTTTCATCAAAAACAAGGTATGGTCAACAATAATTGATAGTGATTTGCATGAGAATTTTGTTGCCAGCAAGGTTGTTCATTCCCTTCAATTTCCGACAGTGAAGTTGAATAATGCATTTTGGATTGATGATCGTGCACTTGTGATAGAGGTTTGAAAAATTCTCATCTCTATAGGAGAATTTTATAACGACGAGGTTACTTGCCATGTGATTGATATGGATGATAGTGATGTGTTTTTTAGAAAACCATGGCATGAAAGCGTCAACGGTTGTTATTGCAAAGATGTGACATATTTACTCAAGAAGGAGTCGAACAAGATTACAATCAAGCCTACAAAGTCTGAAGTGTGTGAAAAGAATTTTGTAGAAATCACTTTGCAGATTAAAGAAGAATTTGATCACGTTGACTTGGTTGTCAGTATTGAAGAAACCTCGCCTCATATGACTTTTTCAGAACCAGAACTAGAGCCAAAGATCATTCTAGAATGCAATTTTGGAAATCAAGAACACTCCTCTCAAGCAATTGACGAACTCATCTTTGGTGTTGGATTCATGATTGTACCTTCAGAGTTTGCAGAGTCTTAGACTTCTAAACCACAAATTCAATTATTGGATTTATTATTGAGTTTGTTTTCTACAAATTATTCTTCTTTATTTAAGATGAACTCGAGGTCGAGTTCTTTTGAAGTGGAGGAGACTGATGTAGAACAAAGGAGGGTCGCTTTTCGAAGTAGGGTCGCTTTTCGACGGAAATAAAGATTGAAGAACCGTTCGATCGTGGCAAATTATTTATGGATATCTAAATTCATTATGCTTCTAGAAGACTGTTTTAATTATTTTTAAGTTTTATTTTTATTATTTTGTCTTGTTTTATTTTAATTAATTTGTTTTAGACTTTAACGAAGAGGGTCGCTTTTCGACGGAAAATAAAGATTGGAGAACCGTTCGATCGTGACAAATTATTTACGGATATCTAAATTCATTAAGCTTCTAGAAGATTGTTTTAATTATTTTTGAGTTTTATTTTTATTATTTTGTTTTGTTTTATTTTAATTAATTTTTTTTAGACTTTATTTTATTTTAATCCATGGGTTTTTAGGTTTTATTGTTAGTTGCCCTAGGGTTGGTTTGCTCCTATATAAGAAGCCTCTATCAGTTGTATTCGTTAACCTTGATTTATAAAAAACCCTTTGAGTTTATCTCAATTCCTGGTGGATTCTAGAACCTCTTGTGGATTCGAGATCAAAAACAGATTGGTGGATTCCAATCTCCTATCCCTTTACTTTCTGTTGCATCATTTTCTTGATGGATAAAGATGCAAGTAACATTATATATATATATATATAATTAATGTAAAATTTTAGCTGATTTAGTAATTATTAAGGCTTCAAAAACGTATAAATACAATGAACGAACTGAATTTGTTCAACTTGAACTGTTAGTGTTTTTAATTGTAAATTACAGTTTTGAATGTCTTAACAATCACTAAATTAGTAGCGAGAGTGTCCATTTACAGTTAATGCCCAACACATCACTGACAGTACACACCGCACTTACGGCTCGCTTAACTCTGTAAGAGACGAACATAACCGGGAAAATAAAATAAACAGGGCATTGCCCCTCTGAAGGTTCACATTTATCGACATAGTAGGGTTTTATATACTAGGTCAAGCCACTCTTTGGCTAACACCAGAAATCATGACAACGGTACTACTTTTCGATCCGAGTCGTCACATAAAAATTATTTACGTCTAGCCTCGGTTTTGTTGGCTCAATCATAAATCATTTATCACATATATAAAGAAAGACATCGACCATGAGCATCTAAAATCATGCACTTTCATATAAAGACAAAACCACTAACAAAGGGGGTTTAGCTTCCCTACCTGGAATAGCCGTTCCTTACGTAAGCTTCAAGCTTCTAGGAACCGCCTCGAAAAATATTCTAAAAATACCGAGAGACTCGTGTCGACACGTATTATGACATCGAGTCGTTGAATGATGAACTTGAAGAACTTTGAAAAACTTGAAAATGAACGTGGTCGTTCACTCGCGAAGTTACCGTGTACAACTTAAACCTCAGTAACTCGCCGTTAACCATGGTAAAAACATTCGGGGTCTCACACTTTAACCCCCTTAAAGAAATTTCACCCTCGAAATTCATGTACCAAACTAGTCACTATTCAAGGGTCAATTTCTCTGTCATTCTTTCTCTCTTTAGAAAATGAAGACTTAACTCTGCTAGTCCACGTGTGACGTCACAACCGATACTCTGGTGACTTTAGTTCACCAATAACTTTGCTTACCGCAAGTCCAACTTTCTTCAAGATTACTGAATTTTCGTTAAACCTCGAAACTCTGCTCGTGACCAGAACAACATTGCCGATGCCAAGGCGTGAATACTCTCAAGTATTTCCACCTTTTGGTACCTCGTGTAACGAGTGCTGAAATCACGATCGAAGTATAACAGTCGATTCGATCGTCGAACTTGCATGTTCTATAGCCAAGTACCAAACTCGAACTTGTCACTTGATCGTAACGAGAGATATGCTCATAACAAGCTGTCACATCCGCTAACGTATAACGTCACAAAGTCTTCACACCAAAATGACTTTATCAAAGCTTGACTGTAAGAGGGGATGCACAGATACCAACTGACAAGTTATGATACACAAGATCACGTCTTTCTTTACAGCGTCGTGCTCGCACGATCGATAAACCACGAACGATGTCTCAACATCAATGAACCACTAATGATGAGCTAGGTCGATCACGTTGCCGCAGTTTCAACTCTTAGTTGACTTGTAAAGATGTCGCCGTTAGAATTTTCTCAAAGTTGATACCGCGAATTTAGTATCCTCGTCATCGATAATCGGAACAGACACTCGCACTCTTTCACTAATTCACTCTTTTGATGCCACTACGACGAGTCGTCTCATGCGAGTGTTTCTGTTAGGCTCTACCATAAAGATAACGGTTAGCCTTGATAACACGTTCGAAAAGATTAGAAGACGTTTTATCTACCGCATCCTAATCAAAGGATCAGTACGTCTTCGCCTCTGAAGCTGTCAGGTTGCACCTTGTACGATACTCTCTTTAAGATAGAATTATAGG
The DNA here is from genome assembly GCA_951800085.1 of Comarum palustre. Lineage (NCBI taxonomy): Eukaryota > Viridiplantae > Streptophyta > Magnoliopsida > Rosales > Rosaceae > Comarum > Comarum palustre. The sequence goes on from OX637572.1 coordinate 21,826,313, forward strand.
TTCCACACCTGCCAAGAGGGATACTACCTATACCATTAACGTTGTAAAACGTTCACCTGGTCTTTTTTTAATGGACGCTTCCCTTATTATCGTGCCTCGTCACAAACTCACAGCGTTCCTAACTCAAACCGAGTAAAGCTTTATCCATGAATCAGCCATAGACACCAGAAACCTCGAAAACGTAATTTCTTACCCGTGATCACTTGTTGAAGAAGTGAATGACTCAAAAGTAATTTCCATCTCAAAGTCCAACACTTGGTTGATCTGAGACTCGCTGATAATGTCCTTTGGACACAATCTTTCTTATCAGCTTTACACTTCCACTTTTCGTTGGCCCGCTATTAATTTGCACTGAAGTGATTCTCCCTTTTGTCACTGAATCACATAAACTCGAACCTAACCAAGAATTCGATAATCTGAACATCGGTCATTCTTAATTGCATGACTATTACAGGGAAAAGTGGTACCCACTACCTCGGCTACAAACCGATAATTTACCATCAAAATCATGGTACTCACCGAATATTTTTAGGTACATTTCCTTCTCTGTCTCAGATCGTTTGTTCAAATCATGAAGCTACCACTTAGTCATCAAACAACGATTTATACTTTTTCTCACTTCAGGCATTCCATGCTTAGAGTTCTAGCAGAAAACAACATGTCTAAACAGACCAACGAACAATAGATAAAGTTGCAAACTCTAACTGCAAATAATCAAAATGAAGCACAAACTTGATTTCCTCTTTCCAATTTTTGACAATTCGGTCGTACATCTCTGACACTTTATTCGGTTAGACATTTAGGTGGATGATTTAGAACTCAAGTGTTGGGAGAATGAGTTTCTTACCAAGATTGTGAGGTTAAACGCCTATTTATAGAGTTAGAGCGGGGCAACATTGTCTATCGAGGGAAGCTTCAAGACGCACAAATTAGATCGAGCCGCATACGTGCATCCACGTGTACGGCTAATATGCGCTCCGGGTAAGCTTATGGTTGATGAGAACGCATAAGTAAGGCTAAATGTAGCGCTTTGCAGTGGTTCTTGCAATAGAGTAAGTATCTTATCTATCGGCGTACCAACGAAATATTTTTGACAACTTGAAATATCTATAATATTTATGATACTTAGGGTGCATCTATGTTATTTTCAAGAAATATTTGTAATATTTGACATCATAATTTAAGAGAGGAGTGAGGGCATCACGCCATAGAGGGGTATCCCAATGAGGATTGATGGACGGATATCCTAGTGAAGAGTAATTTTGATTTGGCCACACAATATGAAGGCAAAAGATCAATAATTGGTTGAAATGGGCACATATCAGGTGTCAAGGCCTTATTTGAAGGGAATCAGACGACTGGTGTGGACAACCTCATTCTGCGTCGGTTATGGTGGACTGGTGGAGCCACTGGTGGATATGTCTCATTTTGTTAATTATGACGGTGGAAAAAGAATTGTGATCATTTTTTTAAGAATAAAATAAAATTGATTTAACAATTTAATTTATGATGTTTGGAAGAATTTAAAATTTGAGATTAGAAAAATGTTTAAAACAATTAATTTGTTAATGGCTTTCCAATTGTGATCATTTTCTTTTTAAGAATAAAATGAAATTGATTTAACAATTTGATTTGGGAGAATTAATTCAAAGGAGAATTGTGTCTACACTTTCATTGATAGGAGCCCCTTATATATAGGGCCTTTCATAATCATACATGGAAAACAAGCAGATATCCTATCACTACCAGGGAATATGAATCCCATTCTAACTAGCATAGACCAAGGCACACATATGTCAAATGTCTTTCAACACTCCCCCTTGTGCCGCCCGTCTTGATGCTAGATGGTGTTTCTAGTCTTGCCTCATTAAAACCTTGCCCAGTAATCAAAAACCCTGTGGAAAAAACTGAACCTTGGTCGAAGGAAAAAGAGTACAACGCACCATGCTACTTCCACGAGAAACGTCATCATGTGAGGCTCCCCCTGATGTATAACTCAGTCGGATAGGCTTGACAGATTGCGCAATCCAATACTCTTCACATGCTTCTCGAAAGTAGACTTAGGCAGAGACTTCGTGAACAGGTCCGCAATGTTAGCCTCTGAACTCACTTGATTTACTTGAATGTTGAGGAGCGCTTGTTGTTGCTGGTTGTAGAAAAACTTCGGAGAGATGTGCTTTGTGTTGTCATCTTTGATGTAACCTAGCTTCATCTGCTCAATGCAGGCTGCATTGTCCTCATAAATGCATGTAGGTTTCTCGGTGGTATGGCTCAATCCGCAGGTTCCTCTGACATGTCCGATGATAGACCTTAACCATACACATTCACGCACGGCCTCATGAAGGGCTATGATCTCTGCATGATTTGAAGACGTCGCCACTAGAGTTTGTTTGGTAGACCTCCATGATATCGCCGTATTCCCAATGGTGAAAACATAACCAGTTTGTGACCTTCCTTTGTGTGGATCTGACAAGTATCCTGCATCCGCGAAACCAACCAACACATTGTTTGGTGTCTTGGCGTAGGAAGTCTTGGCGGAGCCGTGAGCATAGGAGAAGGGATGCTTGGCTGCAGCGCCTACGGCGGTGGCGGATACACCTCGGTCCCGGGGCCGAGAGGTGCCGAGACTCTCAGGGATGGTAGGCACGGCTGCGGCCCGTCTTGAGTCACAATAGGGAAAGAACAAACCCATGTCAATTGTCCCTCTAAGGTACCGGAAGATGGTCTTGATACCTGTCCAATGACGTTGCGTTGGTGCAGAACTATATCTTGCTAACAAGTTCACAGAGAAAGCAATGTCTGGTCGAGTGCACTGAGCCAAGTACAATAACGCACCTATTGCACTGAGGTAAGGGACCTCTGCTCCAAGTACTTCCTCCTCATCCTCCTTAGGACGGAATGGATCCTTGTGAACATCCAAACTTCGACCGACCATGGGGGTACTCATCGGATGCAACTTATCCATATCAAAACGCCTCGGCATCTTTTGGACATATGCAGATTGGTGAATCAATATCCCGCTGGCTCGATGCTCTAGCTCAAGGCCTAGGCAGAACCGCGTCTTCCCCAAGTCTTTCATCTCAAACTCAGATCTCAAGTGAGCCGCGGTTTCTCTTATCTCATCAAGAGTACCGATCGTTCATGTCATCAACATAAATGGCTACAACCGCAAATCTGGAACTCGTTCTCTTTATGAACACGCAAGGGCATAAGTCATCGTTCTTGTAACCCTTCCTAATCAAGTAGTCACTTAGACGGGTATACCACATCCGTCTGGATTGCTTCAATCCATAAAGTGAGCGTTGCAGCCTTATAGCATACGCACTCTGTGGTCTAGAGTCACTTGACTTAGGCACTGAAAAACCATCAGGTCATTTCATGTATATCTCTGAATCTATGTCCCCATATAGATACGCAGCAACCACATCCATGAGCTGCATGTCAAGTTTTTCGGACACTACCAAACTGACTAAGTAGCGGAAAGTTATGATGTCCATTACGGGAGAATATGTCTCCTCGTAGTCTATTCCAAGGCGTTGTGAGAAACCTTGTGCCACAAGGTGAGCCTTATACCGAAGGACCTCGTTCTTCTCATTACGCTTTCTAACAAAGACCCATTTATGTCCCACTGGCTTTACACTTGGCGGGGTAAGCACAACCGGCCCAAATACCTGTCTCTTTGTTAGGGAATCAAATTCTGCCTGGATAGCTTCTTTCCATTTAGGCCAATCTGCTCTACGTTCACATTCACTGACGGAGCGTGGTTCGATGTCATCGTGGTCATTGATCTCTTGAGCCATGGCATATGCAAACACATCATCGACATGCATAGATGATCGATCCAGCAACTCAAAAGTGTTCCCATAACACATTGAGATTTTCATGTTCTCCGACACTGACGCGTATCCCGGAGTGTCCCCCAGCAATACCGACATCGATTCAAGGACATAAGTATAGTCAGAGACATTCTCATGAGAAGGATTCTCAGTGTCGATGTGTAAAGGATCAAACTGTGCCATTGGTGTCCTCTTTTTCCTAGGAAGTACATCAATCGAACCAAGTGGCCTCCCCCTCTTCCTTTGAGGAGCCACGGCCTCCACCCCTCCACTAGGGTCGGCGGCGCCGATACCGACGGCAGCCAAGCTCGGACCCGAGGTGGTCTTGCCCTTTTTCGGGACTTCAAGCCTTGCAGGCACATTGGCAGCCGGCATATCTGATCTCGTCACTTTTGCAATCTCCGCGAATGAGTCGGGCATCGAATCCGCCACATTCTGGAGCTCAACAAGTCTCTTCACTTCCGTTTCCACGTGTGAAGTCCGGGGATCATAATGAGACAAGGTCGGAACGCACCAGGACAATTCCTGTCGTTCTTCCTGAGCATGAGTGCTCCCATCTCCCCCTAACGACGGGAAGACGGTCTCATCAAACTTGCAATCTGCAAAACGTGCTTGAAAGAGATCACCTGTCAAAGGCTCAAGGTATCGGACTATGGATGGTAACTCATAGCCAACATAGATACCCAAACGTCGTTGCGGACCCATTTTCTTACGTAGTGGTGGCGTAATAGGCACATACACTCCACAACCAAAGATGCGTAGATGTGAGATATCAGGCTCATATCCAGTGACCAACTGGTACGCATTAAACACTTGGCTGGAGGCGGGTCTGAAACGAACAAGTACTGCTGCATGCAATATTGCATAACCCCATGACGCAATAGGGAGATTGGAACGCATGACCAACACTCTAGCAATCAACTGAAGCCTCTTAATCATAGCTCTAGAGAGACCATTTTGCGTGTGCACATGGGGAACGGGATGCTCAACTTCAATCCCGATCGACATGCAATACTCATCAAAAGTCTTAGATGAGAACTCTCCGGCATTGTCCATCCGTATGGATTTAATAGGATGATCCGGGTGGTTAGCCCGAAGCTTTATAATCTGTGCCAAGAGTTTTGAAAATGCAGCATTACGTGTGGACAACAACGCTACATGTGACCAGTGCGTCGAGGCATCTACCAGAATCATGAAGTATCTAAACGGTCCACATTCTGGATGGATGGGTCCACAAATATCTCCTTGGATATGATGTAGGAATGAAATGTTCTCTGTGTTTGCTTTAGCGTAAGAAGGTCTCATAACAAACTTAGCCAAAGTGCATGCTTTGCATAATGATCGGTGAGCGTCGGAAAAAACCAACGACGTCTCAGGAGAGGACATAGTTCAGGAGAGGACATAGTCACCTCACCCGGGTTGAGCCGAGGAGAGCCTATGGGACAACGCACCGGGGGCCCTAGTGCCAGCCGGGTGGTGCCTAAAGTGTCGCACACCAGAGGCCTCGGTGCCGTCCGGGAGGTGCCCAGGGTACCGTGCACCGGGGGCCTAGGGGCCGGCTCGGGGTTACCTTTGGTGGACACGGTACCTTCACCCTCAATGGTGAGTTCGTGCTCCAGTACCTTCCTCTTGGTCCAGAAGAAAGGATGTCCATGAGAATTTCTCAGAATCTTTATCATCATCTCTCTTCCCGGGTGTCCCAAGCGATCATGCCAAAGCATATATGAGTCGGAGTCCCAAAAATCGTGTTTGGCAACTGCATTGGATTCAACAATTCGGATCTGAGTTACATACAAACCACTAGAACAACTCATGAGCTTCTCCAAGATGCGTTTCCGTCCACAATCATGAGAAGTAATACACAAGAACTCTTGTCCATCCTCACAATGCGTCTCCAAATGGAAACCATTAGCCCGGATGTCCTTAAAACTCAACAACGTCCGACTCCCCTTCGGTGCATAAAGAGCATCTGGAACGTTAATCAAGGTTCCATTGGGCAACATAAACTTAGCCCTTCCACGCCCGTGAATCACAGGGGATGAACCGATCATCGTAGTCGCAGATGTCCGACACGGCACAATGTTCACAAACAATTGCCTGTCCCTTAGGATGGTGTGGGTAGTCCCACTATCTGCAAGACACTCTAGCTCCATACCTACACAAAAAGGTAGAGACATTAGCAAATAGCCACGGAAGAACTATTGCATAAAAGGATGAAAACCAAAGTGCAATCCCGAGCACAATTCACATTCCCGGGCAGCATGACCTTGCTGCACTAGAACAGCCATAACTTTCACGTCCGGATGGATATGAACGAACCGCGAAAACCATTGGAAACTAGACTCAGAGAGCTTTCTAGGGATGTAAAGTTCGCGTTCTAGTTCATCCGGAGCCGTTCACAAAGCTTTGACGAAGTTGCTGTACAGAACGGGACTGAATTGTTGTTTCTGCAGAAACCGACATGAGAAGCTACAAACTTCAATATGGCACTATGGTACCACTTGATAAGAGCATTTTACGCTATGTTTTAAATATGTTTCTCATTTGTACCTTGTTTATTCCTTAGTAATGTCGTTTTTACTTATTTTGAGTCAAAAGGGTTTTCTGTAGAGCAATGGCTAAAACGTGCATTTATACAGAAAATTGTGCTTAAGTGTTGAAAATTCGATTTGGAACAAAGACTTGGTTATTTTCTCTTATGATTCGTTATACCTTTACATTGTCAATTTTAATGAATTTGGTTTAATGTGTAGATGACATGTAAATGAGCATATGAGAACAAGAATCATGAAGATTGGACTCATGGAAGACAACAAGAGAGGCCATGGAAAAGAAGAAACTCTGAAACATAAGATTTTGATCCGAGCAGAAATTTCCAGAAACCCTACATCAACTTCGGAAAATCATATCAAAAGATCCAGGCGGAATCTGAGGGCGAGCCATATATCATTAGAAAGCTGTATGTGTCTAATTTTCAGATCTTCTTGAATCGCAGCATTTGGAGTTCAGATGAAGGAGTTATGATCAAAACAATGGACGGAGGTCAAGCTGCAAAACTGGGCAGTTTTTGCCTAAGTTGTCACACGAGTTTGGGAGGATGTTTCTTCACCAAAATTCTTCCCAAGCATGTCAAAGGACTTAAGAGAAGCTTAATAAAGTCATGGGAAGCTTCATTGAAGATGTCAAATTGAAGGAACCATCATGGCAGCCGAAACAACCAAGTATGGAGTTTTCCCGGTCAAACCGAGAAGGTCTGTCCTTGCCGAGTTTGCCCATGAAATCGGCTGCCTATAAGCCCAAGAACTTGTGTAATGAGGCCTACATTGATCCATTAACATGTGGGAGAGTCCAAGAACAGAAACATCCAAGTCCAAAGTCGAAATCCTTGTCCAAGAAGAAAGAAGAAACCATGTTCAACAAGGAAGAGTAAACCGAGTTCAACAAGGAATGGGAGATCTTGGCTGCCAACTTTGATGCAGATTCTCTCAAATTTTTCTCTATAAATACACTTATAATAGCTTAGTTTTAGTGTCTTCAACCTTTGTAATTTTTAGAGAGCCAAGCTCTACCTACAAAACCCCTAAACACTTTAAACACAAAGCTGCCGCATCCATTGTTCACCGGAGAGTTCAGCCGTTCCTTCACCTTAGTCACCGTACCTTGCTGACTTTGTTAGGAGGTTTAGGTATGGATCTTTGTAAGTTTTTGTGTTTATTATTGTTTTTGTCGAACTCATTGACTATATATTATGGTTTTGTGGTTTTATGTCTCATACATGTTCATATATTCTTCTTTGTGATTTATATATGTGATTGTGTAAACATAACGATTAGAATCCATGTTTAGGTTGTGAATAAAAGACTTAACTTGCTGTGTTTATATGATTAGAGAACTTTAATTGATTAATCCTCACCTGTACACGTAATCGAACTCTAGGTTAGCTTGAATCTAGACAAGTTAGCTATTAGGGGGGAGTTTCATATGCCGTAGTGTTCTAAGGGTTAAGATCAGGCGATTGTAGGTCTTGATTCTTAGTCACTACCAAGGGTTGCTAGAGTGAGAGATTTGCATGATGAATAGGATGAGAGACGCCATACCTAGGACCATGTTTCCAATGGCTCTTGTTCGATAAGTGTATCTTGTCTTAGTGTCAGGCAATTGTAGGCACTGAGCAAGGTGACACATATATAAATTTAGTGTCAGGCGATTGTAGGCACTAAGTTTACATGAGAAGCCTACATAGTTGGAATTAATCAAAGTATTTGAAAATATAATTGCTGCATTTTTAATCTGTTTCATGAACTTGCATGCTATTTAATCGGTGTTATGTGCTGTTCTAAATGTTGCATTGTTGGATGACCATGTTTTGTAAATACTTGTGTTTATTTTCTTTTAAATTCAAACCAAACTCAAAAATCCCATTATAATTTGTACTTGTATTCTTTTGAAATTACTAACATTCTTTTTTGCAGTATATAAAGTTCTTCCCTAGTGTCCCCAGTTAGAACGATCCCTACTTGCACATACTACACTGATAGGGTTTTTTAAATTGCACAGGTCAACTTTTGACAGGTCACCACTCCGAGGCCTATAGCAACGTACAGATACAGCTGTGAGTGGGCGTCACAAGTCTCAACATCTACAAAAGACGGTACAGAAGAACATCACAAGTTGCATCCAAAACCGAGAGCTTTTGGCAACATCAACCAATATGACCAGGCATGTTTGCAGAGAGTCGGTAGTGCATGGCACGTTTAAGACCACTTTCTCTGTATACCAAACAATTCTAAGTCATCATATTGTCGAGAGGTTATCTTAGGCAAAACGGTGATGGAATATCCGCTGTCTAGTGAAGACTGAGCCAAAAACACGCGCACTTCTTACGTGAGTATGTTATGTCCGGCATCTAATCCCCTTTGGAAGGACTTAGAGCGGCATTTATCATGTCAACTAAGGGTAATTGTCGAAAAATCAATCAATTGATAGTTAAGAATATCAAAAACGAAAGAAACTTTCATTAATGCATAATGGTTACAACGAGATCTCGGAATAAAAAGGTGTCAAAAACAACCAAACTAACTGCGGCACTGACATTATGCCATGTCAAAATACTTGAAAAGAGACAACTAAACACAACCAGAAGCCGAGCGATATCAAAAGTCGGCGGCGTCCATATCGGGGTTTGAATCCCTTAAGTCAGCAATCACAAGCTGAGTGATGGTGTTTGTGTCATGAGTCTCCGTACAATTAATCTCCAAAGACTCTTTGTACTTTTTATATGCAGCAACCACATGTTGAGGAGCTCGGCGTTGCTTCATCCAGTGATCCAAAGATCCACAGCGATGGCATTGTGATACTCGAGTGCTATTAGGTCTCGCTTGTTTCTGAACCGGTCTGGGAGCACCGCCACTGGGGCCGGGCGCATCTACCTCTCTCTCGGTGTTGCCGCGTCTCCTGTTCCGGGTGCCACGCCGTGAGCTTGCCTCACGAGGGTATGGTTCAGGACGATCTCTGTCTCTCCCTCTAGGAGCTTTCCCACTCTTGGCCCAGGAGTAGTTACTCTCTGGCACTTTCTTAGTACCAACAGGTCTTAAGTTGTTCTGATCCAAGAGCATCTTATCCTTTTCTTCAGTCAACAGCTGAGTCATAAGTCCTCTAAACGTTGTGATACGTTGGGCCTTAGACTCCAAGCGGTATTGTTTCATTAGGACACTTGCTGATTTAGGGAAAGTTAACAATGTCTTCTCAATAAGATCGTCATCAGACTTCTTCACACCACAAAAACTAAGCCGGGCACGCAGGCACAACATGTCTTTGTTGTACTCCTCTATCGAAGTGTAGTCCAAGAGCCGAATGGTGTCCCACTAAGCTTGCAGCTCCGGCAACAGGACGACATGGACATTGGCAAAACGTTCCGCAAGTGCATCCCAAAGGGCTTGCGGTTTGTCTATGTCTTGATACTGTCACCTCAATGTGGGATCAATATGTCGACGCAGGAACATCAAAGCCTTAGACTTAACCTTATCAGTAGGTTGGGCCTGATCCGCGGATGTGGGAGGAACAATGGCGGAGGTATATTCTTGGCCAATGAAGGTCTGCTTCACGTCTAACACCCACCGATGGTACTCCTTACCCTGGGCGTCAAGAGCCGTGAATTCCAAGCGAGCTTCCATAGCTCTGCATACAAAATTTCAAGCTTTAGTTAGTTTATCCGAGACCACGTGGGTTCGATGCTTAAATTTTGTTACGGATTGTCACAAGCAACCCGGTCAACGTTGTCTACACAACGCAGATTGTCTACACAACCCTTTAATCAAACATAGCCAGCGTTGGATACCAAGACAACGCGGACCCAAGAACACCATAAGTTCCGGGATTTACCAACCTGCATGCACCAAATACCAAGCATGGGAAGAGATAGGGAAAGGGAGGGATGAGCTCCCCGACTTTAGTAACTTTGAAACAAGCTAGGTTTCAAGAACATACCTATGTTGATTATGTGCGGCAACAAGCGCAGAGTGGTGCGGCAGCAAGTGTGCGGCAGGGTGTAGCAAAAGTGCGGTAGAGGGTGCGACCAGGGGTGCGCCAGGGGGTGCTGCAGGTGCTCGACAGGGGGTGCTGCAGGTGCTCGGCAGGGGGTGCTACAGGTGCTCGGCAGGGGGTGCTATCGATGGCCTCTAGGTTCTAGGGTTAGAGAGCGTGCTGATAACATGATTTGGGAGAATTAATTCAAAGAATAATTGTGTCTACACTTTCATTGATAGGAGCCCCTTATATATAAGGTCTTTCATAATCATACATGGAAAACAAGTAGATATCCTATCACTACTAGGGAACATGAATCCCATTCTACCAGGGAATATGAATCTCATTCTACCAGGGAATATGAATCTCATTCTAACTAGCATAGACCAAGGCACACATATGTCAAATGTCTTTCAACACAATTCAATTTATAATGTTTGGAAGAATTCAAAATTTGAGATTAATTAGGAAAATGTTTAAAACAATTAATTTGTTAATGGCTTTCCAATAATACCCAATCAAATCTAGAACAAAAAAAATAGTACCCAATCAAATAAAATATGAAAATTTTCAATAATATGATTAAGTAAAAAATCATTAATTGATTGAAATTGATTAGGGGCAACATAAGTAAACTTTCAATTTCATAGGAAATGAAATACAAACCTCCTATATGGTATTTCAATTCCACCTCTTTTTTGAAATTAGACCCCGATCAACTCATTCAGTTTATTTTCCGTTTCAAATTAATGACATAAACAAACACGACAATCTAATGAAAATGCATTCGATACCATATTTTTCCACCAACCAAACAGAATCTAAGGTGCTTTAACTGATTTTTCCTCATAGAATTCTTATATTCATTTTTGTTTGCGCTTTTTGTGTCACCGTGTCTGATTGAGCGATAATGTTGTTGCCGGGTTTATGACGTGTTGACTATTTTGGAGGCAAAGTTGACTCAAGCAAATACTTAAACCTTCATGGGTACCTAATTGGTACGCCGGCACACCCCTTACAAAGTAGCTCATTTATAAAGTAGTCTAGATTTTGTATATGGTCGTCTCCATGAAAAGACAAGTCTTTTATACCCGCCGAAATATACACAGTAATTTGACTCCGCGTCATGACTCCAACCAAACCAAAGGAAGCTTCATCATGACTCTCTGTCTCTCTCGTGTGCACACAATAGGTTCAGGAGTATCGATTTATCATCAATCAATGTTACAAATCACATGCTTCATTTCATTGCCACGATATAAATCATATGCTTCAATTTATTGCCACAAATATATCATGTTGATGTGGATATTTCTAATTAAATGCAAGTGTTTCGTTTTTCACAGTTCCACAGAGGCCATTGTCTTTGTTTTAGACCGATGCATATGTGAATCCTGCCTACCACCCACATTTTTTCGTTGATGGATAAAGATGTAAGTAACATTTATGATTTCTATAAAATTTTAACTGATTTAGTAATTATTAAGGCTTTACAAATGTATAAATACAATAAACGAACTAAATTTAATCAACTTGAACCGTTAGTGTTTTTAATTATAAATTACAATTTTAACTATCTTAACAATCATTAAATTAACTGAAATTTTACACAGATAATCTACGTATATATTTAGAAATTGAATGATTAAAATGAAAAAAATATAATTTAGAAGTTGGCTAATTAAACAATACAAGTAAGACTACTTGACGAGTGTATGAATTAAGAGTACAAGTAAGCCGGTATGAATAAGTATGAACTGCTGAGTATAGAATTGCAAAAGCAAAATAGGTCATTTTCCTCGAAGTTGATATATTATCCACGTGTGTATTGCTCTGTTTGTCTACTTTTGTAAACAAAATTTCCAACTTGGCGCCTTCTGTGTCACTCGTTGTTGATGATGATGTGTGGTAGATGACGACCGATGAGTAGCCTAGCTCCATCTTCTTTCTTCATCATGAAAGAAAGAAAAACCCTATCTTCTTTCTTCATCATGAATCCCTGCCCCAGTGATAAGTCATGGAGCACAACGCACACTAGAGACTTCAATTCTCTCCTTAAATATCCACGCACTTTTTCAATAGGTTATCCATCCATCTATATACAGACCCAACAATTCACTACTGACCACAAGTCCTCCACACACAGCTACATGTACGACATATATTTCAAACCCTGCAGCTATCTCGATCTCTTTGTTCATGGGAATTTTGGTGCCTAATCCGCAGACCGACGCCAAACAAGTAATGGAGAATAATACTCTAGTATTAACTACATCATCTGGATCCAAAATAGAAAGGAGGGTTATTGAGAAGAACAGAAGAAGCCAAATGAAGATCCTCTACTCCCAGCTCAACTCTCTTCTCCCAAATCATCAACGCTCCAAGGTATAAATTTATATATGTATTCCCTTTTCATAATTTGCTTGCATTAATATTCTTTGATTAATGGGGTTTAATTAGTTAGAACTTCATATGCGCGCATATCTATTAATCCGGCTACGTAATGCAGGAACCTCTGAGTCTGCCTGAACAAATAGATGAAGCCATTAACTACATCAAAACCCTGGAGTCGAATATTCAGAAATCCAAGCACAAAAAAGACAAGCTGAAGTTTGGTAAAAAAAGATCATATGAATTATGCAGCGGCACCACCTTTGAGACCAGATCATCAGCAGCTGCCACTAGTGCAAAATCGCTGCCGCAAATTCAAATCCATGAGATTGGTTCCACCCTAGAGGTCGTTTTGAGTACTGGACTAGACAATCAGTTCATCTTCTACGATATATTTCGCATACTTGACCAAGAACAAGCAGATGTCGTACATGCTAGCTTTTCAGTTTCCGGAGACTCTAGACTTCACCTAATTCGTGCAGAGGTACATATACATATATATACATGTCATTCGCTATCATATACATGAGACTGTACATTAATAGATTAGCTTCCTCAGAAAACCTCTTGTATATACAACTAATTACTCATTATTCACTCTTGATTAATTCCTAACGTGTACGTACACTAGCAAAATAAGGGGTGGCCTCATAGTCTAATATCATTGCATTATCTTATGTATATCTGTATGCAGATGGGGAACTTGATGCTTGAATTTGGGGAAGCAAAAATAACTGAGAAGCTGAAAAGAGTTGTCTATGGATCCGCATGCGACGAAGAACTAAAGCATGATTATCATGATCAAGACTACTACTTGTGGGACTTCCAGATCCATCCTAATGCAGATGTGGGATTTCTGATCTGAGTAGTAGTACTGCTACTGTATGCAATTAATCGATATTGATTTCAGTGTCCAGAAATTACAAAGTAATTATATATATTGGGGGTGGTAAATCGATACCAGGGCTATACTAGCTAATGTATTGGGATATATAGGGCGCCGGGTGAAACTGATGAATAATATTGTGTGCGATATCCCAAATCCACGTTTCTAGCTGAACGTATGTCAAATTTCACTTGCATCATTACTTCAAGATATTAACAACTATATGATCGATTATCTGAATAATAGTTATAGCTAATTAGTGCTAATACTCCCCAGAACCAAGGGTTTATGGCGCACATTAGACTGTACGTTTATATTATTACAATAAATGTCTATTTAATACTAATTATAAAAGCCGATTGCATGAAAAAGATTTCTTAGTCTCATTTCAATTAATCTTAATAATTTTTTTTACCCCTGACTATCTCTATCTCTCTTCATTCTCTGTCCACCCCTCATTTCCAATCTACTCTCTCTCCTCTCTCCTCGACGATGCATGGACGCCGACACCGACCTAGCCTCGATGAAGAACACGTTGATGTTTTGACGACGGCGATGATGGAGTCGAGGTCAAACCGTCGAGAGAGATTGGATTGATATGCGGCGCTGCGGAGAACTCGGCAGATCTTGATCAAGATGCGCCAGAGACTCTGCCAGACCTGTTCCCTCCGACCTCTCATCCCCAATGATCTCAGAACTGTCCTCAGAAGCAGATCAACGTTGATCTGGTCTTCAGATGTTGATCATCTCCGTCACTTGTTTTGGTTGTCGACGCGGACGAGTGGATGACGACGATGCGAGTCGAGCGAGTCGATCTCCGCTTCCGCCTTTAGATTCTGATATCGTCGCTCGAGTTTGTTTATCTGCTCGAGTTTACTACCCTAGTAAAATTTTACTAAGGGTATTAAACTTTATTTTTCACATCTAAATTGATTTTTCACTGTTTTTAATCTATTCTGTGGGTCTTGAAGATACTGTTTTGTAAGTTTACTACCTCTAGTAAAAGTATATTAGGGGTAGTAAACTTATGATTTCACATGTAATTTGATTTTTCTTCGTTTTAATGTGTATTATGGCCTTAGAGTTGCTATTTTGACTAGTTTACTACTGTAGTGACCCTGATTTTATATCTTTTTCTTGTTTTATTTTCTTATTATTAAATGATTATTTGAAAATTCTTGCTCGTAATGAAGAAGTTGAGTTTCGGCAATTATTTCTTAAAGAGTGTTAGTTTAAGTTGCCAAAAGTTGACTTTTTTCATATGATCTTTGAAAACTCTCTTCAGGAAAGTTATAGTGCTCTACGATACGAATCTGTGGATATGTGGCACACTCAAATCGGACGCCGTATGGAGGAGCTATAATTAACCGAAGTTGAGTTTCCTTTTCTGGGAGTAGTATAAATAGAAAAGGTTGGGTTTCCATTTTTGGAAACCCTTAAAAATCAGAAATCTCATCCTTCCTCCCGAGACGCGCGCGCTGCCTCCCTCTGTAGTCTAACCGATTCTCCGCCGTCTGACCAGCAAATTGGACGCCGCCGATCTCGTTGAGCTCGCAAAGGAAGCGCCTTCAAGCCTAGGACAGTTTTCTGGGTGATCTCGAGCTAGAAGAGGGAGTGTGGGCGAAGCACAGGGGCACCGAGTCACCTTCATCGGAGTTGTGGTTCAAGGCCGAGTTGGAGCTTGAAACAGGGCGATTTGAGTTGGGTTCTCCCCCATGAGGGTGTAGGCACAAGCGGTGAGCCTGTTGCAGTTCAGAGGAAGAACCTTCTGAGTTAGGGCTGAGTTGACAAAGTGTTCATATCGAGTTAGGGTTCATTATTGGTAAGTGTTAGTTCCCTAGGTCAATTCTAAGTTGTTTTGTGCCTTGGATGTTGTTTTCTTGATTCAATTCGAGTTAGTTTTGAGCTCGATTGGTACAGGTTTGTGATGTGAAGGTTGGCTGACTTTCTGGCCGGTTTCTAGGTTGCAGCAGAGGTATTGAAGGCTCTTGTCGTCTTTGGTTTAGGCTGTGGAAACTAGAGGGTGATTTTGGGCGAGTTTGGACTCCAAAGGAGGCCACTGCCGCCCGTTGTGGCGGCTATGGTGGTTGCTCGGGCGGTGGCGGGTAGTTGTAGGGTGGTCGTTGTTGTTGTAGTTGTGTTGTTATTGTAGTTGTTGTTGATGTTGTTGTTGTAGTTGTAGTTGTTGGCGTTGTAGTTGTTGTGATCGTTATCGTTTTGTTGTCGATCAAAATGAAACGTATCAAATTGTTTTAAGTTCAGTTACGATTATGTTGTCTAATTTTTGTGCAACCTTGTTAGCTTCCGAACTTTGATAAGTGCATATTGTCGGTGGGGGATCCAACGTCCATGGGTGGTCGTCGGGGAAGGTCGTTCTCCGAATTGAACGAACCTTTGGGTTAAAAGGTGATTGAGTGGTTAAACCGAACTTTTTAGTTGGACACTAATAATAATAATTGTTTTGTTTAGGTGTTTCTGGTGTGTAAAAAGTTGAGCTCGCTTTAGTTTTGTGAAGTCGTAGCAGGAGTTCTGAAGGTGATTAAATCTCACTGATGTTCTATTGTGAACCAACGATTACCGTATAGTTCATTATTTTAATTTTTGAAGTCGTTGTTTTGAAAATTAAGTTTTTAGTTTAAATATATAGACTTGATCGACTACGGTCCATGCGGTAAGTAGAATGAGTTTTCTTTTATAAGAATGATTCTAAAAGATATGTGGAATGAACTATTTCTATGATAGTGTTGATCGTGGTAGATTGACCATTATATGTGTGTTGTGCCTTGATTTGTGTGTGGTGTTGGGTGAAAAGTGAAAATGATCGAGTTATGATTGGTGCTAAGTTTGTAAATCCTACAAGATCGTTTGAGACCAAATTCTATTATGTTCACGTAAATGCTTGACTTATTATTAAAGAAAATATAATCCTCTTGTTTTAAAATAAATGAGTTTGATCGACAATGACCCATCGGTAAGTTAAAATAAATATTTTACTGACATGTGTGATCATATTAGTGGGTATCTAAATAGTTATTCACGTGAGAAAAGTGTTGTTTAGTGTCCTTGTGTGGGCTTGTAGACCTTCGGGTCAGTCACAGTTGGTGACGTTTATTTTATTTTAAACCTTCGGGTCGGTCACAATGGGTGACATTTTGTTTGGACCTTCAGGTCGGTCACAACAATGACGATTTGACAGTATACCGGGAACCAATGCCATTGGCCGAGTGATTGGTTACGGTCAGTTAGAGCTCTAGCCTGTCTGACGTTACATGGCATAAGACCCTTCGATTCGTGCATGTTTGTTTTCAGTAGAGTGGAGTATGACATTATTGTCATTGCATGTCATGAGACTATTTTCAATAGGGCTCAAGGATGCATGTTTATTTTAGGTAGAGTGGAATATGACTTTTATCGTGTGATTGAGTGTTGTTGTTCTCGGAGTGCTTAAGTGACTCGAACTTATATTTATGCTTTGAAATATTACTGGTCGTAAATTATTTGAGTCATTGCCTTATTTTACTCACACGAGCTTTTAAAGCTTACCGGGTTTGTTGTTTTACAACCCGATGCACCATTTCTTGGTGTAGAGGTTGAACCTACCGGTGTTGATCCGCAGGCATGACTTGGAGATCAGTCCAAGATAGTTTTGGGTAATTAGCTGTGAGGCTTGTATTATATTCTTTTTATTTGGTTCAAGAGAGTTGATGTTTTGTCGAATTTCGAGTACTGTGTAACCAGATATAATTATGCGACTCACTTGTTGATATTGTATTCTATTTATTACTCTGAGATTGTTGTTGTTGGGTTTGTGAGTTTGCAAGTTTTAGAATTGTTAAGTTTTTAGATATTATCATTCCCAAATTTTGAATAAAAAAATTACTATTCAAAATTGGGGTTTTGACAGTTGGTATCAGAGCGAGGTTCACGTATTGTAGTATGGTTATGTCATTAGGTAAGTGAGAGGGGTTAGGTGTCATCTCCAAGTCTTTAGGCTTTCATAGTAGAGTTACTCTGATAGAGATGTTTAACTTTGTTTTCCACCTCGTATGGTGTCGTGATTAATGCAATTGTGTATCAGACTTATGCTTTGGTTTAAGATGTATGCATGTGTTAGTAAGTTTTTCATGATTTTTAGGTGATGGATACTCAGCGAGGTAAGGTGCCAAGGTAGAACTTGGGAAGCATGTAGGGCTAGTGGCAGAGGCCAAGCTCGACATGCAGAGGTGGATGTACGACTCTTCTAGGAGAAATGCTTCCCGACTACATTGCATGAACTGCTGGAGCTAAAGTTCATTGCACTAGATCAGAGGGATATGAGTTGCACTAGATCAGAGGGATATGAGGGTTATGGGGCTTGAGAGCTCATTATCAGGCCCAACAAGGTGGTGGCTGCACCTATTAGATCTCTACCTATTAGGCATGTAGTGCCAATGAAATTCTTCAAGTGTGATGAGTATAGTTTCATTGCCCCTCGATGTTGTCGTTAGACTTGACAAATTTTGGTGGCATATGTCTATAACAAGTGGAAGTAGAGAGTTCTCCACATCCTTGATGGTGATTCCAGACCACTCCTTTGATGTGATATTGGAAGTGGATTGGTTGAGTCCAGACCATACCATGATTGATGTTTGGAAGAGGGTAGAGTCTTTTTGTCTTCCGGGACACCTAATCTTTCTATATTGTTGTCCTAAGTCTGACACTGTCATGTAGAAAGGAATTATGAAGCAGGTGAGGCTACACGAAGTATTGCAGACATTTTGGATATTTTAGTAGTCTCTGAGTATGGGGAGGTGTTTTAGAAGGTTCTAGGTTGCCTCCAAGTGGGATAATGGATTTTGCTGTAGATGTCATACTAGTTACCTTACCTATATCGATGACTCTATCAAATGGAAATTACTGAACTTCAGGGGTTGAAGATTCAGAATTGAGGGTATGCTAATGCAAGGATTCATGACTCAGTATTCCACTCTAGGGAGCACCAGTGTGGTTATGAGGATGAAAGATGATACTCTGGTTGTGTGTGGATTACCAGTAGTGGAGCGAGGTAGCAATTATGAATAGGTACCCATGACCTATTTTTGTTTATCTAGTTCAGAGGAGCTATGGTGTTATCTGAGATTGATTGAGGTATTCTTCATGGATGATATTTGATTTGCTGCAAGTCGTTGGAGGATCAAGATAGACATCCGCGGATTGTATTATAGGTTCTCAAAAAAGCAAAGTTTGCTAAGTTCTGGATGATGTCAGGTGTCTTGTCTAAGTAGTTCCTAAGATAGGATTTTGGTGAATCCTTATAAGTTGGAGGCGGTTTTGAGTTATAGTCGTCTCACAACTCCTATGGATATCTGTAGTTTCCTTAGGTTGGTGGGACACTATCGGAGGTTTATAGAAAGTATTGTTAGTGTTGTTTCCTCATTGACCAAGATGGTCAAGGTAGATGCCAAGTTGGTGTGGACTGAAGAATGTGGGAGGACTCGAAGAATCAACTAACTACATCACCCGGTATTGGCCATTTCCACTTATGGTGTGGGATACGATAGCAATGCGTCACATCAGGGCTTGAGTGGTGTGTTGTTGCTACTTGGCGGGGTTGTAGCCTATGTTTTAGGTAATTGAAGGTCGGTGATAAGAGTTACCCCAGAACAGGACATGGAGTCGGTCACTATAATGTTTTTTTTTTGAAAATTTAGAGACACTACTTGTATAAAGAGGAGTTCGAGCTCTTTTATGATTGTAAGAGTTAAAAGTATTCGATCTCTCAGAAGAAATTTAACCTAACTCAAAGAAGGTGGATGAAGCTCCTTGATGACTGACTTCATAATGAGGTAACTCCCCGAGAAAGTCAATGTGGTAGCAGATGCTTTGAGTAGGAAACCAAGGGGTGAAGTCTCATTTCTTATGGTGTGGGAGTGGCTCATGTTGGAGACTGCTTCCGAGTTTAACCTTCTACCATGAGGTGGAGAGAAGAGTGTCTTCTTAGGTAGTGTTTCTGTGTAACCTACCTTGATTTCGAGGATTATACAAGGTCAAGCATATGATGAGTTTTCACTTGAGAAGTTGGCAGAGTTTGTAACATCCCAGACCAAGAAAGTTACCTGTTTACCAAGTTACCATGATTTTAATGGATTTTAATTGAACCTAGTAACTCAATAAATGGTCGTTCAAGGTAAATATCAAGTTTTGGAAGGACATCAAAAATTTTATTTTGATGCCTCGATGTAGTACTGCACGTTGATACTAACTCATCGGTATGTCCGAAATATTTTTTAGAGCTTCCGTTTATTTTCTAAAAATTTCAAAAGTTTCTGGTAATAATCAATTACTATTTCAGTAAATAATTTCTACCATTTAACTATTTACTGTTTACCTTCTTTAATATGGGTTGTTGGATCGATTGGAGATTTGATCTAGGCCGTTCATTTCTCTATAAATAGAGAAGACAGGTCTGACTCGGTCAAACCTCTCCTCCCTCTCCCTCTCGACCTTCGTCGCTCGGACGAGCTCTGTAGCGGCACTCTGCTGCGTCCGGCCGCCACTCGACGGCGCACCGCCCTCAAACTCCTCCTCTACCTAGCCCTATCCTTTGATCACCCAAGCAACCATTGTGCCGGGAGATCGAGCTCCACTGTGCACGACGTTCAATGAAAAAAATCTGGCGATCCAAGCGGCATGAAGGCGCGTGAGTGGTATTGTTCTTCTCCCCTCTTCTTATTCTTCTTCTTCTTCCTCTTCCTGTCTTTAAACCTTTGATTCGAGGCTCAATCTGACATCCCATTTTTATTGTTTTTCTGGGTTTTTGAAAACGAGTCGCCGACGAGCCAATTCTCAGGTTCGGGCGGGTTCCTCGAGCTTTTGGTGACTTTGTTCATCGCCCCCTAGCAACTAGTAATCTATCCCTCCCCTAGAATCGATTTGGTTCAAAAATGGGTTTCTGGGTTTTTGTGGTTTCGACAGTTTGATGAATTTCTGAGTTTGTTTGATGTTTTGTGGAGTTGTTGAGGTGCTGGAGCTGAAGAGGAAGGTGTAGCTGAAAAAAAAATGACCGAGGAGATCATCGTGATATTCTGCTAGGTGTAGAGATAAATCTACACTCCGAAGCAGAGGTAAAGAGGAGATCCTTGGCTTTGGATTTGGTATTGATTATGTGTTGTTGTGGTGATTGAATTGTGTTTCTCGATTTATTACATATCAAGAACTTGGAAATTGGAGAAATGGAGAAGCTATGGCCATTTTACAGCAAGATTGTCGGAATCCGACAGAATATTCTGATGACTTGTCGGAATCCGGTGAAGTAGAAAAATTTCCAGCAGAAGCCGAATAGTTAGAAATCGTTTCTCTCGATAACATTATAGTCGTAAAGTTGTCGTTATTTATTAAGTCGGGTTAACCACGAAAAAGTCATAAATAAGGAAGTTTCCATTTTGGAAAACTTTCCCTTTTTCGAAAGTTTTCATTTTTGGAAATTTGACCGGCAAAAAGAAAAGTCAATCTTAGTTAACCGGTTAAAATAAGCCAATTGGATCTTTAATTGAGAATCTGGTTAACTTATGAATCTTTGTCAAAAATTGAGTTGATCGTTGTAAATAATTTGGATAATTTCATAATCGAGATATTGACTGACAATTAGTAAATTGGTTAAGCAGTTGTTTGGGTGTCCATAGTAATTTTTCTACCAATTATTTTGTGATTGCTAACGTCAAATGAAATAGTAAGACAAGTTGAGGTGTTTGGTTGTGTAATCGGAAACTAAATTTCGAGTCGATAATCAGAATTAAACTTAATGGTTGAAAAGTTGTTTAAAAGAAGGAATTGGTTAACTCTTGATCAAATTAAGATTTTCTAGTCAAACTAGGAAAAGATGAAGTCAACGGTAATTAAGACTTATATGTTGGATTGGTTTTTCAGTCTATGGTTGAAAGTGAGACAGATTGGACCATGTGGATGTTTTGAGGTAGCGCTTGAGGAGTATTCTGAGAAATGAAGAGGTCGCATTAAGTACTGTGAGTGGTGGGCCTTTGTTTTGAATTAAAGCATGTCGTTTTTTTATGCTAAACAACATGATTTTTATTGATTTAATGAGCCGGTGGGGTTGGGAAGGTGGGTTGCTCCCCTTTCATAAGCTCCTATGTTGTGTCAGTTAAAATCTGTGTTATATTGATTAAATTTGGAATGCTTGTTTTATGGCCACAGTTTTGAGGACGGTCGGGGAACTGTCCCTTATACATGAGATGCATGTTTTAATTTATGGAGGATGAGTCATATATTAATGACTTTTTGTATTTGTTTGTTTTCTTCAGCATGAAGGGTCGTCATATATATAAAATTGCTAGCTAGCCATACGGTCCCCTCACTTGAGAAAGTGGAGCGGGGCAATAGTAGCCCTAGAGGGTTCCGACCTTAGCCTGAGAGACTCATCGTCATGGTGAAATCTCTCCGCCATAAAGGGTCGTCATATTACTTAGTAGCATTAAAGCATCTGACCCTAGTCTGAGAGACTCTCCGTCATGATGAAACCTCTTCCCCTATTTTTAATGTTGATTTTAAGCTAATTAGATTGGCAAGTGATGTTTTAATTTTCGAAAGGATTATTTGGTATTCTTTCCCAACAAGGCGTGCACATGGATTTTTTCTGAAAAATCAAAGGAAGAACATAAATCAATTATTTTCTCACTCTTGGATATTCTTTTTGCCCACTCACTCTAACGTTGTGTTTTAAATATTCTTCCCTAGGCCCTTCGTTTTCAAATGCCCAGTTTGCAGAGTGATAAGTGCGTTTTACGCTATGTTTTTAATGTGTTTTTACCCTCATTTGTACCTTGTTTATTCCTTAGTAATGTTGTTTTTACTTATTTTGAGTCAAAAGGGTTTTTCTGTAGAGCAATGGCTAAAACGTGTATTTATACAGAAAATTGTGCTTACGTGTTGAAAATTCGATTTGAAACAAAGACTTGGTTATTTTCTCTTATGATTCGTTATACCTTTACATTGTCATTTTTGATGAATTTGGTTTAATGTGTAGATGACATGTAAATGAGCATATGAGAACAAGAATCATGAAGATTGGATTCATGGAAGACAACAAGAGAGGCCATGGAAAAGAAGAAACTCTGAAACATAAGATTTTGACCCGAGCAGAAATTTCCAAAAACCCTACATCAACTTCGGAAAATCATATCTAAAGATCCAGGAGGAATCTAAGGGCGAGCCATATGTCATTGGAAAGCTGTATGTGTCTATTTTTCAGATCTTCTTGAATCGTAGCATTTGGAGTTCAGATGAAGGAGTTATGATCAAAACAATGGACGGAGGTCAAGCTGCAAAACTGGGCAGTTTCTGCCTAAGTTGTCACACGAGTTTGGGAGGTGCCTAGAAGCCCAAGACTTGTGCAATAAGGCCTACATTGATCCATTAACATGTAGGAGAGTTCAAGAGCAGAAGATCCAAGGTCCAAGTCGAAATTTCTTGTCAAGAAAGAAAGAAGTACAAGTTGTGTTCAAGAAGGAATACAAGAAGATCTTTTCTTGTTGCAAAAGAAAGATCTAGCTGATTTCTCTAGGGTTTCTCTTCGAAATTTTCTGTATAAATAGGACCTATGTACATCAATTTTAGTGTCTCTCAATTGCTCTAAGCCTTAGAATAGCCTAGCTCTACTTAAAAACCCTCCCTACACAAGAATACCATAGCCTTGCCGCCGCCGCCAACTCCTTGCTGCCGACTGCATAGCTTTGCCACCACCAATCCCTTCTTCAATCCTTGCCGACTCTTAGGGTAGGTTTAGGTATGAATATAAATTCTTCCCTAGTGTCCCCGGTTAGAACGATCCCTACTTACTAAAGCTACAATGATAGGGTTTTAAATTGCAGGTTGTTAACAAACGACCTCGTCACAGAGTAGCTGAGAGGAGGTCGTGCGTACAGGAGACGAGGCATAGTCGATGTAGTCCGCTGACGCTAGAATTTGATTAGGTTTCTTTTTGTTTAGATTGCTCTGATTACCCCAGTTTAGTTAGTTGATTATGAAGCGTCGAGGAGATTTGGGGAGTAGGATGGGTCCAGGTGTTGGGGTCGTATTATTAATCTTCATGGTAGTGTTAAGAGGTGGCAAACGGGCCGGCCCGACCGGTTTAATCGGGTTTCGGGCCGTGTTTGGACCGGCTCACAATGGCCTACGTCTTAACGAGCTCAGGCTTGAGTCAGTCCATTTACATAAATCTAAGGCCCAGCCCGGCCCACGACCCAAACCTATAACATATTGGGTCAGGCCGGGCCCATTAACGGGTCTGTTTGTAGTTAAAAATAGAAATTAATCCAAAATTGATATCATAGTATACCAAAACAAAAACAAATGAAAAATAACTCACATTTTCTATCTATCATTTGTTTTCTTTGCCATCAAACTAAAGAAATATATGATATATGAATCATATGATCATTATTTATACTTGGTAATATTTTAGCAAGACTTTTTATGGGTCTAGAGAATCAAAATGAATAATTATTAATATTTATAAGTTATTATTCACACTTAAAACAAATTTTATAATATTTATAAATATATAATCTTCATATTATAAAGTTTAGGGTTTATATTTTAAAGCGGGTCTGGTCGTGGGCCATAGCTTATCGTGCTTGGACCGGGTTCGTGGGCTCATTTTTCTAGGCCCGACCCAACACATTAAGATAACGTGCTTGAGCCGTGTCGAGACGGTAGCGTGCCCGTGCTAGACCACTTTTAAACGTTCTGTGCTCGTGCCGTGCCCGTGCTTTATGGCCCGTTTGCCACCTCTAGTAGTGCTTAGTTGGTTTGCAGGAAGGGTTGTCAATTTCAAGGGGATTTCAGTAAGAAGTTCCCTTGTGGTGGACCCTGCAAGATTTACCTCGGGTTAAAGGGGATAATTCAGGGTGGGTCCTGACATAGTTGGTGGTAGAATTGATTGATGATTGTCCATTTGAGTGGTCGGTTGGTGTGGAAGGTGGCCTGAGATTTAGACAGAGACTGTGTGTTCCGTATTGTGCCGTTCTCAAGGGAGAGGTCCTTCGAAAGCCTATCGGTCTCGGTATACAGTATACCTAAGGAACACCAAGATGCATATAGATCTTTGAAGGCAGTTTTTGGTGGAATGGGATGAAGAGAGATGTAGTTGAATTCGTGTCCAAGTGACTCACTTGTTAGCAGGTGAAGGCGGAGCATCGGAGACCTGGAGGTATGTTGAAGCCATTACTCATTCCTACCTAGAAGTGAGAGCAGATCTCTATGGATTTTGTGACTAGACTGCCTAAGTCCAAATATGGACATGACGTAGTGTGGGTGATTGTTGATCGACTGACGAAATAGACACTTTTTCTTCCTGTATTGATGACATACATGGTGGATGCTTTATGTAAGTTATATGTGAAGGAGATAGTGGGATTTGGTGGAGTTCCTTTCGTTTTAAAATAAATGAGTTTAATCGACAACGGCTCATCGGTAAGTTAAAATAAATGTTTTACTGACATGTGTGATCATATTAGTGGGTCCCTGAATAGTTATTCACATGAGAATAACTAGGGACGTATACGGTGTGTGTGTATATATACACGTTATTGAGATAAGTGTTGTGTAGTGTCCTTGTGTGGGATTGTAGACCTTCGGTCAGTCACAATCGGTGACGTTTTATTGTAGATCTTTGGGTTAGTCACAGTTGGAGACGTTTATTTTATTTTAAACCTTCGGATCTGTCACAGTGGGTGACGTTTTGTTTGGACCTTCGGGTCGGTCACAGCAGTGACGATTTAACATTATACTGGGAACCAATTTCGTTGGCCGGATGATTGGTTACGATCAGTTAGAGCTCTAGTTTGTTTGTCGTTACATGCCTCGAGACCTTTCATGTAGGGCTCTGAGATGAATGTTTATTTTCAGTAGAGTGGAGTATGTTTATTTTCAAAAGAGTGGAGTATGACATTATTGTCGTTGCATGCCATGAGACTATTTTTAATAGGGCTCAAGGATGCATGTTTAGTTTCAGTTGAGTGGAATATGGTGTGAATCCGAAACCGGGGTACAATAACAAAAACACGAGAAAACCAATTTAGAACTCTTTGTTGTCATTTATAGCATTGGTAAATAAGGTTTGGTCAATCCGGGGACTTAAGGGCGTTCCTGTAATAAGAGTTATTGACGTTTTACACAACAAATATAATTACACATTTACAATTTACAATGTTTTAAGGGGGGTTTTGAAGATTTTTCTAAAAATCTATGGACTAAAAAAATTAAATCCTAAATTAAATATATACATGTGATCAGCATCCACACATAACCAAGCACGAAAAACCATCAAGAACACGTAACAAAATTGCAAAACAATTCGGGGCAGCAACCAAGACTCGACATACTCATATACTTATCTCAATTCCAATTATAATTAGAGACCACCAGCGATTCATTTAATCATTAAGACTTCTAATATATTTAGAATCAACTCCAGCGTATAACCCTAAATTATGCTACTCACACCAGCGTAGAAATTAAACACGAAAAACACATAAAGCACCATAAGCCGAATTAGAGACATGTAACATGTAATAGCGTCACCTATCATATTAACATGCATGTTTTATGAATGCTTAGCCCTAATAGATAATCTAGAATGAAACAACTAAGTGTATGAATCGATCCAAATTTACCTTAGCATGTAAAATCACAACCTAGAAAACTATCATGGCTGAGGCAGCCTCTAAGCATTGATTTTGATCCATAAATTTATGAAAACAAACAAAAAATACATAATAATATTGAAACCTACTGCCCTAAATCATTAAACAAATTCAAAACATGTACAAGATTATACAACACAACATAAACATCATCATTGAATCTGAAACATGTTTATTGTATAAAACCAAAATAAAACCAAGAGTTCATTACAAAATCATAAACTATATGAGAAGTACAAAGCCATGGTAGAGTCACGCTTTAAAAACCTTTGAAGGGGTTCAGCAAAGGTGGTGAAATCGGATAGAAGATTTTTAGGGTTTTGGTGGTGGCACAACTGGAATCAGTAGTTTGGGCGACAAAAAATTTTCGTTGGCCTGTTAACCAAATTCGTCAGCTAAGATGTCATCAGCAAAGACTTGTCGGCTATGACTTTAGCAGACGAAATAAAATTCGTCGTCGTCTATAGTGTCACACTTAGCCGACGACATATTTTTCAATTATTCGTCGGCTAAAGTAAGACTTTGGCCGATGAAATAAATCGTCGTCGGTCTCAACCTAAGACTTTGGCCGACGAACTATACATATTTCATCGGCCAATTTAAAAAACTATAGCCGACGAAATGTACTATAAATCTTCTGCTAAATATTTTAATAAATTAAAAATTAAAATAATATAGCCGACAAAATATAGTAGATTTCGTAGGGTTAAATACAACTATAGCCGACAAAATTTACTATATTTCGTCGGCTAGACGTTGAAAAAAAAATAAAAAATACTATAGCCGACGAATTATGGTAAATTTCGTCGGCTATAGTACTTTTTATACTAAAAAATCTATAAAATTTCTAAATTACCATCCATGCAAGCTGCAATTTACACAAACAATTTCATATAACCAACAACATACACCATCAAAAGTAGTATAAACGTTTTGTATTAAATTATTAATTTATAAATTGTTCATAAACCTATAAAACTAAATAAAATCTATATCTAAATCTATATCCGCCCTAGGAGGAGGTTACTGTTGAGGAGGTTGAGGCGGTTGAGGTATGAGAATAGGCGTAGGCATGGGCGGACGTGGAAGTCCTTGAAGCTGGGCAGCTGAAAAATCTTGCAAAAACTGGAACATCTACTGTTGCTGTGCCTGGTTGGTGGCATATACTACCACATTATACTCCTGTAAAGCGGCAGTATAGGCTGTCTGAGCGGCTTGCCGTTCCCGTAACGTCTGAACTTCCGCCTCTAGCTGAGTCATTCTGCTGCTGGTCGAGGCTGCATTTTTTTGAAATCCGGGAGTGGTCTTCAGTACCCCTTCTCCCTTCTTTGCTAGACCTCGGCAGTAGAAGTTATTTTCTCACGGTGGGAATGATGTGCCCATTATCCTCGCCCCAACCCTGAGATCCGAAGTATCGATCTGAGACATAGCTTCGGACATGTCTTCCTCTTGCGTGTCTGACAATGTCTCCCTCACTATAGCAGTCATCACCTCGTCACAAGCCTACCTCACCCTCGCCTAATTGGATAGGAAAAAATAATTAATTAATATTTTGAAATATATATCAATATAATTTAAAAAAATTTAAAACGTAAAACGACTTACAATATCCTCCTAGGCGTCAGGATATGTCTTCTCGTACGTATAGACGTACCGGTTGACTTCTGTATGTTCCCCGGCCGCCTCATCCATCAACGATGCGAACGGTCTAGAACCGGCATAATGGTTCCTTGTGTTGTGTTGCCGGTTCTGAGCGTTCACCCGGGAAACGGCCTACAAAGGAAAAAAATAGTAAAATATTTTAAAACGTACTAATTAATAACAATATAAGAAATTATTATTTTTAATTACCTGTTTATGAGGGTTGTTGAATTCAGATATCAGAAGCCAACGCCACTCATATTCCCTGAACTAGAACTCAAGGGGGGTACCCGAACGTTCGTTCCCATGCGTAGTCTAGTGAGTTCGTAACTCGTTCTTCCACTCCTTGTACCTACAGATACGACAAAAAAATTGTAAATATTATTAATTACACATAATTTTTTTTTTCATTCACTTTCCAACGTACCTTCCCCCATGCATAACATCCGGCTAGGTATTCCTCATGTGTTGGGGAACGTTAAACCACACCTGCATTAAAACGTTTATTAGTTTAGTTTTTCATAAATCCACAATGTAATAAATAATATTAATTGTGAATTTTTTATACTTATCGACATTGCGTTGTGGACCATGTCCTTAACCTCCTGTGGGGCCTCACCCCAGTCTGACCACAACATAGGGACTCTATCCCTAATGAGCGCTCACACGCGGTTAGAGTACATTCTGGTCTTCCTGCCTGACTATGTTCCCATCCCCGTCAGTATCGATGACGATCCTTCCCGAGGTACTCACTGTCTTCTCGAGAGCCTTCCCTATGACGGGACCTCTCTTCTTCCTTGTCGGCTTGGCTCCGACGGTGCCCATCATAAATTGATTATTAATAGATTATTCTTATGATGACATTATAAGAAAACAAATTATTTAATCATTACATGAGGGCGTTGGGGCGGACGCGACGGATTCTGACTCTCACGCCGATGATAATACCTTGGCAGAAATTAAATCCGTACCAAAAGGTACGAACAGGTACGCCGCTGATGGGGTCACCTGTGGGGGCAGTGGATAAATCAGCTCCCTTGAGTCATCGACTGCCAGTAATGCCGGTATCAACCGCGGAAGGTAGAGAAGAGGCGGCGGCATCTGTACCCTAGAAGACCCACCCTCTGAAGAAGTAGGGCCCTGAGTCGGTGCCCTGTGTATCTCAGGCATACGTGGTGCAGACACCTCCGCCTGAGTCGGAGGCCACAGCTGCCTCAAGGAGTGAGGGATGCTCGGCTGTCTCGAGCGAGAGGCGTCCGACTGCCTGGAGTAATATGTGGCCCCCGGCTGTCTCTGCGTCGGCTCCAGAAGAGACGCACGTCGGGCTGTCATTGGGCCCTAAAACGACACCCGAGGGTTGCTAGATGTTCCCTCAGACGATTCAGACCTTTGGCCCTTTGAACTCTTAGATTTACTAAACAAGCCTTTCATCCTGTTTATTAAATAATTAGAATTTTTAATTTGTACAATTAATAACAATTACTATTTTAATACAAAAATGTACCAAATTATCAAAAATTAACAACATTATCACAAATATATTAAATATACCAATTAATATTTTAATATACAAAATTTATTAAATATACCAAATTATAAAAAATTAACAACATTTATTAAATATATTAAATATACCAATTAATATTTTAATATACCAAATTAATAACAATTAATATTTTTATACTCAAATATACTAAATGAAAAAAATTAACAACATTATCACAAATATATTAAATATACCAATTAATATTTTAATATACCAAATTTATTAAATATACCAAGTTATAAAAAATTAACAACATTTATTAAATATTCACAATTTCAATAACAAATATACCAAATTAACCAAAATTTCATATAATTCAATATATACATCAATAATTGAAAATAATTATATAATTCAATATATACATTGAACCGCATACCTTAATTGCTTTGGAGGGGGCAATGTCTGTGGGAGGCGGAGAGGAGATACAAAATGGAGTGGAGGCCAAGAGGAGAGGGAGAAGATGGAGTGGAGGCCGAGAGGGAGAGAAGAAATACTAGGGTTCTGTCGCTGGGTTTACATATATAGGAAGAATTATAGCCGACGAGATAAAAAATTCGTCGGCTAAACCTATATATTTCGTCGGCTATAGTTCCACTTTAGCCGACGAATTAAAAAAAATTCTTCGGCTAGTTACAATACTATAGCCGACGAATTTACCAATATTTCATCGGCTATAGTATTTTTTATACTAATTTATTAAATTTATGTCCAATTTATATGTTTAATCTTGTGAAACTAAAATCCGACCGTCAGATATCATCATTATGTTGAAACATGTGTGTGGGTAAATTTTCAGCTTGATCCGCCGCAGTTAAGTACACGATCCGGAGGGTCAATCCCGTGAGTCAAACCCCTAAACGCAAAGAAACGGTAATTTGACCGCTAAATTACGTATTCTGCCCGGACCTTCAACTACAAATAGTTTCAAATCGATGAGACGCAACTAGTGGTATAAAAATAACAAGAAAAATAACCATCAGAGATAGGCCTACCTCTAGAGAGAAAGAATGAAAAAATGCATTGACCGCAACTATTGGCACCGAAACTTATCCGAATTACGTGATTTTTCAACTGTAGACATATTTCATCGTCCCAGTCATATCTTATTTCACGACAATTTTTCGTTTGAAGCTTCTACGTATAGTTTGTTTTTGAAACGGAACATTTACTTAACACTTGGTAAATTAGTTATACAACATTAGTAGGCATATTTTGATTGTGACGATCAATCTTGTGAAACGAAAATCCGACCGGCAGATATCATCATTATGTTGAAACATGTGTGTGGGTAAATTTTCAGCTTGATCTGACAAA
The DNA here is from genome assembly GCA_951800085.1 of Comarum palustre. Taxonomy (NCBI): domain Eukaryota; kingdom Viridiplantae; phylum Streptophyta; class Magnoliopsida; order Rosales; family Rosaceae; genus Comarum; species Comarum palustre. Next base: position 21,857,153 of record OX637572.1, read on the forward strand.
CTTAAGGACTCGATCCGGATGGTCAATCCCGTGAGTCAAACCCCTAAACGCAAAGAAACAGTAATTTGACCGTCAAAATTACGTATTCTGTCCGGACCTTCAACTACAAATAGTTACAAATCGATGAGACGTGACTAGTGGTATAAATTATTATTTTATTTATTTAACTTTAGCCGACGAATACCCTAATTTTTCGTCGGCTATAATATAGGGTTTAGAGTTTAACCGACGGAAAATTAGGGTATTCGTCGGCCAAGATAGTTTTAGCTGACGAAAAATGATGTATTTCGTCGGCTAAAAATGAAAAATAGATAAAAAAAAAATAGGTTGTTTAATGTAACCATACCAATTTCCTGCATATATCACCAAAATTAAACTAAATTATGAATTCAACAGCTTGTAGCTTATAAAACACACATCAATTTGTATTACAAATTCAAACTAAGAAGGCTCGTAATCGGAATCATCCGATGAGTCTTCTTCGATGTCAAAATTAATTTCTGGCAATCTATGCATTTATTCATCACCAGAGTCGTCGTCTGTTTCTTGATTTAGATCCACATCAATAAGCCTTGCGTCTAAATCACGAATTTAAACAGAACGACCCACTTTAAAATTATTAAGGCGAATTGTAGAGGAGTCAGGAATACCTATTGCACTGGGCTCTTGATACGCAACATCTTCTTCCTCGTCTTCGGCCTCTCCAAGTGTAGCCGCCTGTTAAATGTTTCAAGGGTGCACAAGCTTGACGACTTTCCACGTGTCACCCTTAACAAGGACATCAAGATAAAACACTTGCTTTACCGATGTCGCAAAAACGAACGGGTCATCTTCGTAACAGCTTGTAGCAGTGTTCACCGATAAAATCCCGTACTGATCAATCTTCATGCTCTGCAGGCTTCTAGTATCAAACCATCTACACTTGAAGAGGTGCACTGTCATGCCTTGTCCATAAACGAGTTCCACCACTGAATCAAGAACACCATAATCATCAACTCCATTCCACCCACCATGCGCCATCACCCTAGAATTTTGTGTTCTCCGTCTGTTGTCTCTCTGTTCATATATAAATTGCACGCCATTCACCTTGCACATCGGATATACTCTTGACATTATCGGCTTCATCGCAAGAAGTCTTAGTTCGTGCGACCAATTTGGGTGACCATTGAATTGAATATGGTTCATCTGCAACCAAATATTCAATGTATTGTAAATATGAATAATTATGCAATGAATGAGTCATGAACAAAAATAAAGAATTACATACCCAGCCGCAAAAATATTTGCGAACTCCTTGTTATGGTAGTCAAGATCACCTTGAATGTCTGGACAGTATAAATGGATGTCTTTCCAGTATTCAACTTCTGAACAGTTAATCAATACCCACCAATGGGCTATGACTAGCTCATGTGGTTGCAACTTGTAGGAGTCTGGTAAAATTCTATAAACTTCAACATCATTAGAGACTATGGAACGGTTGAACTTCGGTACATCTACCGGTATGGATTGTGGTATATTCCTTCTCCTCTCCTAATGGTATATTCCTTCTCCTCTCCTCTTCCTCTTCCTTCCCTTGCCTCTTGATATCCGATTCGAGCCTCTATTTCAAATCTCTCATTTCACTGTTTTACTGTTTTTCTGGGTTTTGTCCACTCCTCCCTCCGGCGACCTATTCTTGGTGTTCTGGCGACTCTTGGGAGACTGGGTGACGTCTAGGAGGAGCTTGGAGGCGGCTGGTGATGTTCTGGAGCAGCTGCAGTGCGTTGGGCAGAGCAGAGGCAGAGGTGGAGGTGGCTGGAGTCTGCCTGGACTTGAGGCAACAGGGCAGGCTGAGGCCAGGTCTTGGTCTAGAAGGAGGTAGGCAGCTAGGGAGGCTGCTGGTACTGGTTTTGGAGCAGACACAGAGGGTAGGATTTCCCTCCTCTTTGAACTGTGAGATTGTTGCTGTGTTACTGTGTTGGATTAAATGTTTATCTGCTTCTTATTCTGATGTTGTTTTCCTGCATATGTTGTCGAGAACTTGGTAAACGAAGAAACGAGGGAAACTCCGGTGAAATTCCGGCAAGTTGATCGGAATCCGGCAGAGGATTCCGGCAAGTTGTCGGAATCCGGCAGAGGATTCTGGCAAGTTGTCGGAATCCGGTAACGATTCCGACGATGCAGTTAAAATGGCAGAAAATGCCGAGGAGGTAGTCTTTTGATCCCTTCAAGTATATTGTTTCCGTTTAGTAGAGTTAAAGTGTCGTAATCGGATTTACGTATAAGGAAATGTATAAAATGTCACATCCCGGTCCTAGAATCCATTTACGGTCGGTTACTACCCAAGTTACTTTGATATTTAACCATGTCGTAGTAACCGTTTTATCGTGAGAGGTCAAAAAGTTGACTTTTCGTTAGGTCAGGAATTTGGGGAAACTTTCTTCATGAAAGTTGTAGAGGGCGTTGTTACGAGTTCGTGGACATGTAGCACGCTTAAATCGGAGATTGTATGAAGAAGTTATGGTCTAAAAAAAGTTACTATTTGGTGAAAAGCCTATATATAGTGAGTTACTGGGGTAAATCGGTGAAAAGGTGAAAATTGGAAAAGTTACTGTTCACCATCGATTTTTCCTCCGAAACCCGATTTTTTCCGCCGGATTTCTCCTCCGTCCGGCGGAGTTAGGGCGCGTGCTAGGTATCAAATTGAAGCCTGCTGTGTCATCTTCAAGTTGGTGGTGGTCACCGAAGCCAAGTCGCCGCCGTTAGAGAGAAATCACGGTGAGAAGAGGCGGCCTGAACACTGTTCATCGACACCGGATTTCTCCCTCCTCAGGCCACCTCCCGGTGAGTTCTTTACATGGTTTTGATGGGTTTGAGGTGTACATTAAGCCCCTAGAATTTGGTAGCTAGATTTGAAGTGTGTAGGGAGAATTGAGGATTTGAATTTTGGGTTGATTTTTATTTCGGGTTTTTGAATTTCTTGTCGATTGACCTAGTTAGAGGCCGAATTGGCCTTCGAGTTGAACTAGGAAGTGGTTCCAATTGACGAGATGAAGCTGCTGGTATAATTTGGTGGCGATTGGAGGTCGCCGGAGTTTGGCCGGAATTCTCTGCCGGCAGCCGCCGTCGCCGGCGGAGCTGGCGTCGGAGCCGCCACTTTTTGGGCAGTTTTTCTTGCCCATTAAATTGTAAAAATTAAGAGAAGGCCATTGAAGGTCAGTTTCTAATTTTTGGGGATTTATTTGTTATGTTAATTATTTTTGGAAGGTTCGGTTGTTAATTGGGTAATTAAAGGATAACCGGTTGTTTAGGGAGAACCGGCTAGGCATGAGAGCGTGACTAAAAGTTTGTACGCTAATGAGGTATTAGAAGCCGACTCCCCACGCTTTTCGAGAGATGGTTAAGGATGAACGTTAAGGGTAGAGATTGTTATTGATGCCCTTACTTGATTATGGGTTTAAGACCTGTTTATGTGTTTTTGAACTGGACGTGGGGGAGCTCGAGCTGAGCAGCCATCTGGTAGCCGGCAGACCTAGCGGCATCTGTGAGTGGACTTTGTTTTTTTAAATTAAATTGCATGTCATATACTTTAATTGGTTTCTCCTTTATTTATGTGATTTCCTCCATTTTATGTTTTACGGTGATTTTGGGAAAATGGGGATTTAATACTTTTAAAGATAAATGAGCCGGGAAAGAGGTTCCTACCTTTCCTGGGGTTTTAAAGGATTTTCCCAGATTATGATTTTAATTGTTATCACCGTTTTGGGATTATGGAGAGGGAGGTTTTAAAAAGGAGAAACTTGGCTCTTAGATTTAAAAAGGGTTTTAAAGTAAAGGCAGAGAAACGGTTTTGGGTTCTTGGAAAAGTTTTTAAATACAATGTATTTGGGCTAAAGTCAGGGTGATTTAACTTGGTTTTCTGATTATATTTCCCACGATGTTTTAAAGGACATGAATATATGTATTGCATGCTAGCATGGACCCTCTCCGGTGATAGCTGGTCATTGGACCCTCCCGGATAGTAGCAGGTCGGGACCCTCTCCGGTGGTAGCTGGTCATTAGACCCTCCCGGATAGTAGCATAGTAGCAGGTCGGGACCCTCTTCGGTGGTAGCTGGTCAATAGACCCTTCCGAATAGAGCAGGTCATGGGACCCTCTCCGATAAGCTGGTCAATACTCGTGGTAGAGCAGGTCGGTTTTCTCGTGGATGAGATTAATACCCCACACATATATGTATGTATGAGCCAAGGGAGTTTTATTGATTTATTTATTCATTGTCTATGAGGTGCGTGCATAAGGTTTTCGTAGAAAACTCTAAGGGAGAACATTAAAGGAATTAGAATTTTATATTTGATTTTTGTCCACTCACTCTAACAGTTTTCATTGTTCTCCCCTGGGCCCTTTGTTTTTAAATGCCTAGATTGCAGTGCTCGACCCGACTAGTCTACTTGGAGGCCAAGCATAGTTACCGCCACTTCCCGCACTATCAGTAGGTTCCAGATTGACCTACTTGTAATCTATCTATGTTTCTACTTAATCTTAGACGCTCTGATACACATCAGGTAGTTCTATTTGTTGGTGAACTCTTAGGGATTTGGAATCCTATGTAACACTTACTTTCGGAGTTGTTGAACTATTTGCTGAATTTATAAGATGTGTATCGTGTGGAGATTGTTGGTTATTGGGAGCAGGATGGCTCCAGGAGTTTACGGTTGGATATTGGTATTAGAAGTGTTTCGTGGGTTATTGCAGGTTAAGGGTTGTCCACTTTTCAAAGGAGACTATGCCGAAATTTCGGAAGAATCTTCTTTGGGAGGTGGTCCCCGCAGGACTTACTTCGGGTTAAAGGGGTTTAACTCGGGGTGGGTTTTGACATAAAAACGGAAACTAACCGTATTTAGGAACCTTCCATTTTGGGAAACCTTCTATGTTTGGAAACTTGCTTATTTGGGAAACTTTCCATTTTGCGAAAGTTTCCATTAAAGGAAAGTTTCCATTTTGGGAAAGTTACATTTTCAGAAAAATGGTTAAAGAATTGAAGTTCAACGAAGTTTGACACAACTTGGTTAAATTGGTAAAGTGTTAAATTGTTATCGGAAAATGATAACTGAATTTCTAGGAAAATGTAAGTTGACCGAGTTAAGTAAAAATTGGTGCTTCACGTAAATCGGTAAATCGACTCTTGGTAAATAAATTGGTTGATGTGGCACGTTGGGTGTCCATAGTAATTCAACGAATTATTATGTTACATCCTAACGTCATAAAAATGGTAAAGGAAATTTCGGAAGCTAAGTCGGACTTCCGGTAAATTGAGTAAAGAGTCGATCACCGAAAAGAAAGTCAAAAGGTTAAAGTGCCATAAAAGGGAGTTGGTTGGTCAACTTAGTCAATGTGGACATTCCTTGTCAAACTAGGAATGTTGAGGTCTGTTGACTATTATTATTTCTTGGTTGCTAAGCTACATTAATTCTGCAGTGATTATTGGACGAGGTAGCTTACGCGGTGGCCTCGGTTCACCGAGGCAGTTGCTGGGAGCTTACGAAAGGATTAGCAATTCCAGGTAGGGAATCTGAACCCCCTTGGTAGTGGTTTTATATATGTATGAGAAAGTACATGATTTTGTGTATGCTCATGGTCGATGCCTCTGGAAAGTTTTCTTTATATAAATGATAAATGATTTATGATTGGGCCAAGAAAACCCGAAGCTAGACGTAAAAGATTTTTATACGAAGATGTGATATTTTGAGCACCGTTGTCCTGATTTCCGGTGCGTGACGTGAGAGTGGCAGGACCTAGTATTTAGACTACGCTTCCCCCGGTGTCGATGACCGTGAACCTCCAGAGGGGCAATGCCCTGTTTATTTAAATTATCCCGCTTACGCTCGTCTCGCACAGAGTTAAGCGAGACGTAAGTGCGGTGTGTTGTTATGAGTGATTTGTTGGGCATTAGCTGTAAATAGACACTCTCGTTACTATTCGTCTTCAGACGCATAGGTAGTTGGCCCCGGTTTGCTGTATAGACAAACCTGGGATTCGGTCACAGAGATTCGTGAAGCCCTGCAGACTGTATTGTTCATCGAGCGCTCTGGCCCCTGTTTTAGCATACTGCACTGTTTTCCCGAAAGATATGAAATGTTGTTTTTGTGTGCCAAGGGTTTTCTAAATGGTTTTATTACGAGCTCAAATCTATATGTATATATATGATTTTATGGTTTCAAACCTATCATTGGTGGGCCTATATGTGAGCACGCGAGGACGACGCTCACCCCTACAACAGATTGTTTGCATGTACTGTGACGGGATAGATAGAGAGAGCTGTGTGTGGAGCCTCATTCCTTCCTCAATGTTTGGTCCAAGTGTAACCCCTATTCCGGTTTTACCCTTCGAGTCATATACCAGAGCTTTTGACATATATAGTAAAGGTGTCATCCCGATTTGTTAACCATGTTGTATATTTTTATTGTTGTCGCTAAAGTTTTTAATTGACCCCTTTATTTTGACCACCTTCCGCGAAATTAGAAAAACTCTGATAAATGTTTTAAGAATTTCATGTGGTGCCACTCAAAGTATTAAAGTTTTAATTTTATTTTACTTACTAAAAAGCCTACGACTTTAGGTTAATAAGTTGTTGGCACATCCTTCAGACGTGTTGGCTTCTTATTGGCTTAAATTCGTGGCTACTGTAGTTTACCCTCTAGGTGCTACAGAGTGGTATCAGAGCAATCGTTCCTCGGACTTTTGTTTTTTAAAAAAATGTTTTAAAACCTCTGATGCCTTGAAGTCTGTGCTAGCGCGTCAAAATTTTTCTGAAAGTGGTCTTTAAGAAATTTCGGAGCTAGTAGAGTTTCGTGAGTTGGCATAAAAAGGGTTTTGAAAATTCTCATTTGGGAATTTTCATTTACGATTTTAAATTTTAGTGACAACTTTAAATTCATTCACGAGTCGTGTTCCTACCCTTAGTGTCATTCCTTAAATCCAACTCGTTACCTTCTGGTAGTATTTGAAATCCCTTTGTGACTCAGGTTTGTTTTATGGCAGTGACTGTTACACTTTGAGCTAAAAAGCCATGTTGTCACCTTGATTCTATTCTTGTGTTATGTCCTGCCCGAGTATCTTGACCATTGTTTCGTCATGAGTACCTCGATGACTACAGAAGAATTTCTTGTGCTTCTGTTATATCCAAACCTATTTGATAATGAGGTCATTGTTTCATCGAGTATTTTCCCACTTAGCTCTCTCACAGTACACGGGCTGCGACATATGATAAGAGTGGCAGTAAATTGAAATTATAGATTTTGAGCTCTGAAAACTTGGCATACTTGAGGATTATGGATGTGAAAACGTCCTATTTTGGATTGTTGATGATATGGAGGAAAAACTTGTGCATGTGCTATGGATGATTGATATTGTTTATGCTATGAGATTGCATGTAGGGCCAGAGCATGTTATTTGAGCCGCAGGGTATGATATTTGTTGTACATGAGCATGGTATCTGGATCATGTTATGGACCCTCCTTGCTGAGATAGTGAGTTGGAGATGAGGTCCTTGGGTTTGAGATTCAGATTGAGGATCCCGTAGTGGTTGATCCTAGAGTTTGAGATTGAGATCGAGGATCTCGTAGTGGTAGATCCTTAAGATTGAGATTGTGGATCCCGTAGTGGTAGATCCCTGAGTTTGAAATTGAGGTTGAGGATCCCGTAGTGGTAGATCCTGGAGTTTTAAAAGAGATTTCAGATCCCTGTAGTGGTAGATCCTGTAAAGAAAATTCGTGATTGAAAAGAGATGTTATTGTTGGTGAGACCCAAGGTGGTTTCCCATATCTTATTGGAGTTAGGTGACTCCGTTGTTTGCTCATAGTCTTTGAGACAGAGTTTGTATTTGTCGTACGTGCTTGGTTGAGTATTAGCATGATTTACGACGAATCAGTGGTGTCTCTCCCCTAGTGTGGGAAGGTGTTATGTAGCGTTGAGGTGATTGGTATTATCCTCCGTAATGTGAAAGAGACATTTGAGGAAGTGGATTGAGCGATGAGTATCGTATCCTTCCCAGTGCATTGTTAAAGCTTGGCGTCGACGCTTGTGGTTACTCTGACGCGTGGTGAAGCTTTGGAAACTGTGTTGACCTTTTGAGGTCTTGAATTAAGAGTATGTGATGTGAACATGATAGTATGTGTATGTGAGGCCTTACCCTCGACTTTGTATGTTAAATGAGGTAAGAGTGGTCTCAAGAAGTTGCAAGTGTTGGAAGCAGGCAGCTTAAGACCTGTAATTCATTCCCGTTTTCTTGGGAGTACTTTGCAACTTGGATTTTGTGATTGTTCACGTACTCTTGTGACTTTGTGGTTCGTCAAGACACCAATCTGTGAAAGATTTTCCATGGCTGAGGAAATTTGATGCTATTGGAGCCATTTGAACCGTTAAGAATCGGTTCTAACCGAATGACGTGTTAAGAAAATGTTGTACGATCGAATTGTCAAAGATTGGAACGACGAACTCGAGTTTGTGCGTCTGTTTGATTATTTGCATTTAGAGTTTGCAACTTTATCAAGTGTCCATAGGTGTAATTGGACATGATGCTTTCTGCTTGAACTCTATGCATGGAAAGCCTGAAGTGAAGAAATGTGTAAAGCATTGTTTGAAGACCAAGTGGTAGCTTCATGATTTGAACAAACGGTTTGAGACAGGGAAGGAAATGTACCTAAGAATATTCGGCGAGTACCATAAATTTTTGGTGGAAATTGTTGGCTTGTAGCCAAAGAAGTAGGTACTAATTTTCCCTGTAATAGTCATGCTGTTAAGATTGACCGATGTTCCGATTATCGAAATCTTGGTCAGTTTCGAGTTTGTGAAATTCAGTGACAAAAGGGAACATCACTTCAGTGCAAGTTGATAGCGGGCCACTGAAAAGTGAAAGTGTAAAGAGATGAGAAAGTTTGTGGCCGGAGGACATTATCAAAGAGTCTCAGTTCAACCAAGTGTTGGACTTCGAGGAGGAAATTACCCTTGAGTTAATCACTTCTTCAACAAGTGATCACGGGTAAGAAGGTATGTTTTCGAGGTATATGGTGCCTATGACTGAGTCATAGATAAAGTGTTGTTCGGTTTAAGTTAGTAACGCTGTGAGTCTATGACGAGGCACGATAATGAGGGAAACGTCCATTGAGCAAGAGACCTGGTGAACGTTTTACGACGTTGATGACGTGTAACATCCCTCTTGACAGGTGTGGAACCTGAGATTCTATTTTAAGGAAAGCTTCGTACGAGGTGCGACCTGACAGCTTCAGAGGCGAAGACGTATTGATCCTTTGAATAGGATGCGGTAACAAAGACGTCTTCAGATCTTCTCGAACATGTTATCAAGGCTGACCGTTATCTTTCTGAAGGAGCCTGACGGAAACACTCGCATGAGACGACTCGTCATCGTATTGGCATCAAAAGAGTGGATTAGCGAAAGCATCTGCGGGTGTTTGTTCTGATTTTCGATGACGAGGATACTAGGTTCGCGATATTGACTTCGAGGAAAAGTCTATCGGTGACATCCTTACGAGTCATCTAAGAGTTGAAAGTATGACAACGTGTTTGACTTGGCTCATCATTAGTGGTTCTTCGATGTTGAGACATCATTCGTGGTTCATCGATCGTGTAGGCACGACGTTGTAAAGAAAGGTGTGATCATGTGTGTTATCACTTGTCAGTTGGTATTTGTGCGTCCTCTCCTACCGTAAGGCTTTGTTAATGTCGTTTGGGCACGAGGACTTTATGACGCTATGCGTTAGCGGATGTGACAGCTTGTTTCGAGTATCTTATCTTTACGATCGAGACGAGAAAGTGACAAGTTTGAGTTTGTTACTTGGCTATGGAACCTGCAAGATTGACGATCTAATCGACGGTTACACTTCGATCGTGACTTCAGCACTCGTTACACGAGGTGACGAAAAAGTGGAAATGTTTGAGTGTGCATGTCTTGGCATCGACATTGTTGTTCTGGACACGAGCAGAGATTCGAGGTTCAGCAGAAAATTCAATGAACTTGGAGAAAGTTGGACGCACGGTAAACGAGCTATTGGTGGACTAAAGTCACCAGGGTATCGGTTGTGACGTCGCAACACGTGGACTAGCAACGTTGAGCTATCATGATTCCGAAAGGAAAGAGATTGATGGAGAAATTGACCCTTGATCAGTGACCATTTTGGTACGTGAATTTCGAGGGCGGGACCCCGCACGTTTTAACCGTGGTTAATGGCGAGTTACTGAGGTTTAAGTCGCATTCGATAACTTCGCGAGTGAACGACCACGTTCATTTTCGAGTTTTTCAAAGTTCTCCAAATACCTGATTTAATGACTCGATGTCATAGTACGTGTCGACACGAGTCTCCCGGTATTTTCAGATTATTTTTCGGAGCTTCAGTTTATTTTCTACGAATTTTCGAAGTTTCTGGTAACTTTTAATTATCTATCCGGTAAAAAGAGTTTTACCATTTTACCTTTTACTTTTCACCTTCTTTAAATCTGGACCGTCAGATCTTTTCAAGATTGAATCTCAGCCGTCCATTTTTCTATAAATAGAGGATCAGTTTTGACTCGGTCAAAACCGTCCCAGCTCGGTCAACTGAGCTCTCGCCTCCTCCGCTGTCCTCCGCCCGGCGCCGGCGACTCCTGCCACCACAGGGCGGCAGACCAGCTTCTTTTTCTTCCCCTCCTTCTCCTCTACCTGACCCAACCCTCAGAATCTCCAAGCAGCCACCGTGCAGGGAGATCGAGCGCCATTGCGCTCGGCGATCAACGGCTGGAATCCGGCGATCCAGGCAGCGATTCGGCGCGTGACTGGTATATTCCATCTCCTCTCCTCTTCCTCTTCCTTCCCTTGCCTCTTGATGTCCGATTCGAGCCTCTATTTCAAATCTCTCATTTCACTGTTTTACTGTTTTTGACAGGACCCATCCCGAGATTTCCCAGTAAATCCCAAAATGACTCCTGCGGGACCCACCTAGAAGGGTAGTTACCGAAATTTCGGCATAAAGTCCCCTAATAGTGGGTAACCCTTCACCTAAAAACAAGGTAAACACACTTCTAATTCCATCCCCTTTTCTACTTGAGCCATCCTGCTCACATCAACACATAACCATCTCCACAAAATACAATCTCAACAACAAAACATTTGAAACTAAATAATCTTCAACATAAATAATATTCAGAAATTTCTGGAATAATATCGAATAAGTTCCGTACTCTACCCCGAAACAGAGTAAATTACACCCAGGTTATCAGAGCTCTAATATAAAGGAAGAAAAGTACACTTGTAGGTTTTCAGAAACCTACTAGTGAAAACTGTGTGGAGAGGTAACCACTATGCGCCTCCTAATTAGCTGGCCGAACTCTGCAGTCTGGGCATTTTAAGAAAAACAAAGGCCCAGGGGAGAAACATGGAAAATGTTAGAGTGAGTGGACGAAAAAACATATCCATGAACCACTAAAATTCACCACAATACTTAAAACCAATGTTTCATGCTCTCCCAAAGATTTAAGGATTTAAATAAAATTTATGCATGCCCAAAATTACTAAATTTCCACAAATGCATGAAAATATAAACCAATAAGGATTATGGGAAGAGTAATACTCACACACAATAAATCTGACCTATCAGCCTAGGGTCGGAGCTAAGAGCTCGGGTTGCGCCTTCACGCTATGCTAGCTATAAAAAGAAACGGTAATGGACAACCCTTCATATATCCACCTGACATCTCAGGCGTGTCTGTCCTCTCAGACCAGGGTCGGAGCTAAGAGCTCTGGGTATATGGTGATGGACAACCCTTAGAATATCCACCTGACATCTCAGGCGTGTCTGTCCTCTCAGACCAGGGTCGGAGCTAAGAGCTCTGGGTATATGGTGATGGACAACCCTCATAGTGCACTACGTAATTTGCCTGACCTCTCAGGCTAGGGTCGGAGCTAAGAGCTCTAGTAGCGCCCTCACGCTACTCTAGCTAGCATAATCATTGGACAACCCATAAGGAAATTCCTAACAATACTTTACTCGAATCCTCTTCCCAAACAAATAAATAAATCTATCCCTCGACACAAAAGCATAAATCCAAATGTAATATCCGTGCACCCGAGGAACATATCATACTCGAACAATCATAAAAACCATGCAATTATATCAACTATTAGGGCATGCAATTATTTAAATAAAATAATCTGTCCACTCACAGAAAAGGGACTAGCCCTGAGAGCGATCCTGTGCCTCCTCGGAACGTAAATCCTCACGTCCTAGTTCGAAATCGTCCACTTCTCTGACTTTGGGAGGCTCGGAGGTTGACTGTGGACCGGCTGCGAACGGCTGGAGACGGCACGGAGGCCCGACCCGATCGAAAACCCGAGTGTACAGTCGGATTTCGAGAGCTCTCTCTCTCTCCACACGGCGGCGCTGCCCCTTAACGAATGCCAGCTGGGTTGCCGGACCTCCGCCGAGTCGAGGAAGACCGGTCACGCGCCCCACAGCAGCCGGTGGTGGCGGATCTCGGCGTGCACAGTGCCGGAACCCAGGGAGAGAAAGTCGAACACGAAGAAGGAGAGAAAGAAGAAAGAAGAAAGGAGAAAAAGAGAAAATGACCGGAAAGGAAAGTGAAGGAAAAATAAAAGAAGTTTCCAAATAAGGAAACTTCCTAAAATGCGGGGAACCCCACTAAAAATCCCCGATAATTTTTAAATTACCGACAACAATCCCGACAGTTAATTTTTATTGTTCAAACCTCATTATCGACACCGTAAATTCACGGATAAAGGAGGGAAGGTAACTCACAGTGAAATTATAAGATTCGGGGTGTGACAGTTTTTCTGGGTTTTGTCCACTCCTCCCTCCGGCGACCTATTCTTGGTGTTCTGGCGACTCTTGGGAGACTGGGTGACGTCTAGGAGGAGCTCGGAGGCGGCTAGTGATGTTCTGGAGCAGTTGCAGTGCGTTGGGCAAAGCAGAGGCAGAGGTGGAGGTGGCTGGAGTAGCTGCCTGGACTTGAGGCAACAGGGCAGGCTGAGGCCAGGTCTTGGTCTAGGAGGAGGTAGGCAGCTAGGGAGGCTGCTGGTACTGGTTTTGGAGCAGACACAGAGGGTAGGATTTCCCCCCTCTTTGAACTGTGAGATTGTTGCTGTGTTACTGTGTTGGATTAAATGTTTATCTGCTTCTTATTCTGATGTTGTTTTCCTGCATATGTTGTCGAGAACTTGGTAAACGAAGAAACGAGGGAAACTCCGGCGAAATTCCGGCAAATTGATCGGAATCCAGCAGAGGATTCCGGCAAGTTGTCGGAATCCGGTAACGATTCTGACGATGCAGTTAAAATGGCAAAAAATGCCGAGGAGGCAGTCTTTTGATCCCTTCAAGTATATTGTTTCCGTTTAGTAGAGTTAAAGTGTCGTAATCGGATTTACGTATAAGGAAACGTATAAAAACGGAAACTAACCGTATTTGGGAACCGTCCATTTTGGGAAACTTTCTATGTTTGGAAACCTGCTTATTTGGGAAACTTTCCATTTTGGGAAAGTTTCTATTAAAGGAAAGTTTCCATTTTGGGAAAGTTACATTTTCAGAAAAATGGTTAAAGAATTGAAGTTCAACGAAGTTTGACACAACTTGGTTAAATTGGTAAAGTGTTAAATTTTTATCGGAAAATGATAACTGAATTTCTGGGAAAATGTAAGTTGACCGTGTTAAGTAAAAATTAGTGCTTCACGTAAATCGGTAAATCGACTCTTGGTAAATAAATTGGTTGATGTGGCACGTTGGGTGTCCATAGTAATTCAACGAATTATTATGTGACATCCTAACGTCATAAAAATGGTAAAGGAAAGTTCGGAAGCTAAGTCGGACTTCCGGTAAATTGAGTAAAGAGTCGATCACCGAAAAGAAATTCAAAAAGGTTAAAGTGCCATAAAAGGGAGTTGGTTGGTCAACTTAGTCAATGTGGACATTCCTTGTCAAACTAGGAATGCTGAGGTCTGTTGACTATTATTATTTCTTGGTTGCTAAGCTACATTAATTCTGCAGCGATTATTGGACGAGGTAGCTTACGCGGTGGCCTCGGTTCCCCGAGGCAGTTGCTGGGAGCTTACGAAAGGAACAGCAATTCCAGGTAGGGAATCTGAACCCCCTTGGTAGTGGTTTTATATATGTATGAGAAAGTGCATGATTTTGTGTATGCTCATGGTCGATGCCTCGGGAAAGTTTTCTTTATATAAATGATAAATGATTTATGATTGGGCCAAGAAAACCCGAGGCTAGACGTAAAAGATTTTTATACGATCATGTGATATGTTGAGCACCGTTGTGCATACTACACTGTTTTCCCGTAAGATATGAAATGATGTTTTTGTGTGCCAAGGGTTTTCTAAATGGTTTTATTACGAGCTCAAATCTATATGTATATATATATATATATATAATTTTATGGTTTCAAACCTATCATTGGTGGGCCTATATGTGAGCACGCGAGGACGACGCTCATCCCTACAACAAATTGTTTGCAGGTACTATGACGGGATAGATAGAGAGAGTTGTGTGTGGAGCCTCATTCCTTCCTCGATGTTTGGTCCAAGTGTACCCCTTATTCCGGTTTTACCCTTCGAGTCATATACCAGAGCTTTTGACATATATAGTAAAGGTGTCATCCCGATTTGTTAACCATGTTGTATATTTTTATTGTTGTCGCTAAAGTTTTTAATTGACCCTTTTATTTTGACCACCTTCCGCGAAATTAGGAAAACTCTAATGAATGTTTTAAGAATTTCATGTGGTGCCACTCAAAGTATTAGTTTAAATTTTATTTTACTTACTAAAAAGCCTACGACTTTAGGTTAATAAGTTGTTGGCACGTCCTTCGAACGTGTTGGCTTCTTATTGGCTTAAATTCGTGGCTACTGTAGTTTACCCTCCAGGGGTGCTACAATATGCTTCAACTATACATCCTTCAGGCGCGGATTTTTAGCTACATAAGCTTTGTAGTCTCCAAGTTGTCTATATATAAATAAATTTGTTGTAATATGTTATGATTATATATTGAACATGTAGAATAAAAAAATTCGGTGTAAAAAACATACATTTCCATAGGATACATCCATGTATAGTGTACTAGACCGGTAAACAACAATTGCTCGAGAAGATGGATCATCCGGTGCGGCATGATGTCAAAAAAATTTGGAGGAAATATCCTCTAAAATTTACACATGTTATAAACAATGTCCTGTTGCATTTCCTGGAGATCAGATTTTGTCACATCCCTTGTGCATAACTTCTGGAAGAATCTTGACAACGCTACTAACGGCTCCACCACCTGACGGGGAAGGAACGGTCGAATGAAAATAGGGAAGAGACGTTGTAGCAGAATATGACAGTCATGACTCTTTAATCCGTATATTTTATTGTCCCGAATGCTTACACACCGGGCTATATTTCCTACGTAGCCTGAAGAATACTTTACAGAATTCATCCACCTGAAAATTACGTTCTTCTGGTCAGGCTTCACAGTGTAAGGAGCTTGAGGCATTTTTTTCTTCCATTCTTTCAACTACAAATGTCTTCGTATCTCCATTTTTTTAAGATCAATACGTGTCTTCGGACCGTCTTTCGTCTTTCTCTCAAAGTTCAGCACTGTTCCCACCACACTGTCACACACATTCTTTTCTATGTGCATCACATCTAGGTAGTGTCTGATCAACAACTTACTCCAGTATGGGAGTTCCTAGAATATGCTCTTATGTGTCCAAAATTTATACCTGTCAGGTATTGCCGCCATAATATTGGGATGATTGCTGAGCTGCCTAAAATCATACTCATTAAGCACTGCCAAAATTTCTTCCCTCGTCCATCTTCTATGAGGCACACCGTTTTCTACAGTCCCAACAAATGCCTTGTCATCGAACCGTCATTCGTGATCATACGGAAGGAGAGTACGGTGACCCAATCTGCATATCTTGTTGCAATGACTACTGCTCCCCTCATCCCTAAGGCACTCTGGACAAGCCTTGTATCCCCTAACAACGTTGCCCGACAACATCCCACGGGCAGGAAAATCACTAATGGTACCAACAACCATGACATGCATCTGAAACATCTCGTGCATGAACTTATCATAAGTGGGATGACCAACGCCCCAAAAAAACATAAGCTCTTCAATCAAGGGTCTCAAATACACATCGAGACACTTTCCAGGATAACCGGGTCCCGGAATCAACAAACTCAACATATTGTATTCCTTCTTCATGCACATCCATAGAGGATGGTTGTATGGTACCAAAATCACCGATCATACACTGTATTGAAGACTTATGTTGCCAAAAGGATTGAACCCGTCAGATGAAGGCCCAAGCCTCACATTTCAGACATCTGACGTAAAATGAGGAAACTCACGGTCTATATGCTTCCAAGTCTCCCCGTCAGTAGGGTGTATAAGGGTATCTTCGCCATGCAATTCCCTATCACAGTGTCATCTCATAGCTTTGGTCGTGTGTGATGACATGTACAACCGTTCCAGCCTATCCCTCAACAAGAAATACTGAAGTACCTTCACAGGTTTCCTATTGCCTGCAGGAGTCAGCTTATACCTGTCACTCTGACATACTGGACATGCGTCAAGGTCACCAAGGTCATTCCCTTCTGGATCTTTACCCCAAAAGAGAACACAATCATATCTGCATGCATGGACCGTGGGGTAGCATCAAAGCAGTGTACTGTAGGTAGTCATCAACAGCCTTCACAGTCGATTTTGTCTCAACTTTAATCTTCATAAAGTCCATCACACTTTCAAGAACCGTCTTCTGACAACAGGGGTACACAGGGGTCTGTTGGAAAGCAAGTAGTTTGTTGTACTTGTCAATACCAGCAGTGTTGACAACTCTAAGGAAGGGCTGTACCGGCTCAGGCATATACGGTCCTTCAGAGCATACACCGCTCTCATAAGGAAACATATCGTTGATGAAGGCCATTGTTGGATCGTTGGATGTACTGCCCATCTCAGAAAATTGCCCATGATTATGTGGACCTCATGATGATGTTTCACCGTGATATATCCAACATGTGTACTTCTCCCAAAACCCATTACTCTTAAGGTGCTGTCAAACCTTGTCAATTGCATATCGCTACGACATTGACATTTAATACATGGGCAATAGAAAATTGTATTCCCTTTAGCATTATCCATCACATATTCAATAAAACTAATAACGCCTTTACCATATCTTTTGTCCCATTTTGGAAGCGAAATCCAACTCCTATCCATATCCTGAGAAGATAACATAATATATATTTATAAACTATAATTAATTAATTAATTAAATTTACAAATCATTTAGTATTCTATCTACAGTTAACGTACAATATAACAAATTAATATTTAACACACACATATATATACATGCATATATAACTAATTACTAATTATATAACAATATTATATATATATATATCAATTAACATCAATAATAATCAAAATATTACTTAAGTCATACTATATATATGCATGAACACAATATTATAATCAATTAATATATATATATATATATATATATATATATATATATATCATAGTATAGTACTGCTTAATATATATATATAACAACTTCATATATATTATCAAATTAAAATCGATCAACTCATGAATCACACTCAAAATCCAATAATTCAACTTAAAATCAATATATATAACTCAAATAAAACTCTTAAATCAACCCAAAAACAAGATATATACACATATACGTACCTATATATAGCGCCACAAACTAATTTTGGACAGATTTTGACGACACCCAACAATTTCGCCAACCCCCAAACTTCTGTTTTTTTCACATGAGCTGCTGTCTAGATCTGGAAATATAAGGACTTTCAGCCGACGAAATTATATATGTCGTCGGCTAAACTTTAAAAATTTCGTCGACTATAGTTTACAGACTATAGCCGACGAAAAAATTATTTTAGCAGACCAAAAAACATTTCGTCGACTAAAAATCCACTTTAGCCAAAGAAAAATTAACTTAGCTGACGATTTTTTGTTTCATCAGCTAAAGTAGACTTTAGCCGACAATAAAAAAATCGTCGGCCTGTTATTTTTTTTCGTCGGCTATAATACTTATTATGGTAGTGTGGTGCGGCTATGTATTTCTTAGAAGTACATAGGTATGATTTCAACAAAGCTTGTATTAATGGTGAGATGATCCTTTTTCCCTTTGAGTCGTGCTTTATATAGAGTAAAAACCCTATAGAGGCCGGCCACAAATCCTAAACCGAAAAGGTTTAGGTTTTCTTTATTGAACTTCGTATTGCTTGGCCGGCAAGGCTTGAGGATTGTAGAGACTTCTATGGCCGAACCATGGACTTATAATTTTTTATTGGACTCCGTATTTGGACTTTCCTTCATGGACGAGGCTTCATGGATCAGCTGCTTTGCTTTCCTAGGTCCATCAGGAACACTTTCTCTCAGCAGCAGTAAGTTACTCTATATCGGCAGTCCGACCTCCAACACTAATTCAGGCATAACTCCCTCCAAAAAATAGATATGGATGCAATTCAAAATTTTTTGGAACCTAGACTCACACAACTTTCTGTGTATATATGGTACATCTTCTAATTCCTTGTGAGTCGTCCTAGAGAAATTGAAGTTGGGTGATGTGCCCAGGCAATTTCTGCTTTCTGCTGAAATTGAATGCTCTCGGCCTCTTGATGTGCTGCCTATTTTATTACCTTCCATAGCTCTGATTCTCTTGATTCTTTTCCTATGAACTCTTCTACATGTCACCTAAGTATTAGAGAAAGTTAAATCAATGTATGACAATGCAAAAGCTTTACAGAATGATCAAAACATGTCAAAACCTTTTACAGAATCATCAAAACATGTCAAAACCCCAAACTGAACCTGTTTCTTGTTATTTCATGTAGCACTTAGTAAAATTCTTTATAAATCCTCTATGTTTAACATGTTTTCATCTTTACACAACCAAATACTCTTGACTCAACAATATGACTCTATTTTACGATAATAAGAGACAAACAAAGTACAAATGAAGGTAATAACATATTAAGAATGTCACATTTTATACTTCTATCAGAATATGACTGCTATCGAGTGATTTAGTGTTGTTCTCAGAGTGCTTAAGTGACTCGAACTTATATTTCTGCTTTGAAATATTACTGGTCGTAAATTATTTGAGTCATTGCATTATTTTACTCACACGAGCTTTTAAAGCTTACTGGGTTTGTTATTTTACAACCCGGTGCACCATTTCTTGGTGTAGAGGTTGAACCTGCAGGTGTTGATCTACAGGCGTGACATGGAGATTAGTCCAGGATAGTTTTGGGTAATTAGCTGTGCCGCTTGTATTATATTCTTTTTATTTGATTCAAGAGAGTTGATGTTTTCTTGAAGTTCGAGTACTGTAACTAGATGTAATTATGTGACTCACTTGTTGAGATTGTATTCTATTTATTACTCTGGAATTGTTGTTGTTGGGTTCGTGAGTTTGCAGGTTTTGGGATTTTTAAGTTTTTAGATGTTATCATGCTAAAAATTTGAAAAAAAAATTACTGTTCAAAATTAGAGTCGTGACAACTACCCCCAGCAAAAGTTTACTAAGGGTAATAAACTTAGTAAAGCCAAGAGATTTGAAGCCAGCTATGCCTCGCCGAAGCAAACCAACGTCGATCAACGCCTCACCGACGCCGTCCAATGCCTCGACGACGAGATGACTCTCCAACGAAGGATCTGCAAACCTCTCTCTTTCTCGTTCTAACTGTCACTCATAGATCTTTCGCCTCCACAATCTCTGACAACCTCATCCTCGCCTCCACCATCTCTAACCAACTCATCCACTCCTCCACCTAATCTCTGTCTTGTCCTCGCCGGTCGCTACAACACTATTAGTCCGAAGAGCAGTGTCAAATCCAGATTTGGACATGTCATCTACACGCCGACGTTATGAAACATCGATACTGGGGTTAGTAGACATGGTTTTGAAGTATACTGGGTTAGTAGACTTGGTTTAGAAGTATACTGAGGTTAGTGAACTTAGTTTTGATGTATACAGAGGGTTAGTAAACTTGGTTTTGGAGTATACTAGGGTTAGTAAACTTGGTTTTATAGTATACAAGGGTTAGTAGACTTAGATTTAGAGTATATTGGGGTTAGTAGACTTGGATTTGATTTAGATGTAGCCCTAGTAAACTTTCTGTAAAAGTTTATTGCCCTTAGTAGAAAAAAAATCTGACGAAATTCAGGCTAACCGTAATTTTCCGGCGTCTAGTGACCTATGTCCGACAGTGGTGATCGGAATCCAGCGATCGGTGACCGGAGTCTGGTGACTAGCAAAACATTCTCTCTCATTTTCTTTTTCCAAGTGTGTATAAGAAACAAGGGTAAAAATTGTCTCAAAAATATTATTTTATTATGAATTTAATAAAGATTTGTGTATATGGGTATGAATAAATACACCTTATATTAGAATGAGCGTTTGACTTTTCAATTCATTAGTTTGAGGTCTGATTTTTATTTTTTTGTGCAAATGGTCATTTTTCCTTATTTTTTTACTACCCTAATTTGTTTTTATACCATTTTTATCTAATTGAATCAAGTTAATATTCTAAAACCTTTTTTTAGTTTTTATTAATAACTCACACATCCTACATATGTCTAATGAGATTTGAACCTGTGACCTTAAAGTTATTAGTTAAACACCTCAAAGTTACTATTCTTAGTCGAAGACGTTCCTATTCATAAGAAACAGCTGTTATAATTGTGGTTCAGTAATAATTTTATGCGGTACATCTTCTAAAAGAAAATCAGTATCAATATTCTGACCGATGGTTGTTAAAAACAACGATAACAAGATATAGAAGACATAGAGCAAAAAGAAAAATGAATAAAAATTGATGATTAAGCTGCAAATCATCCATCTGCATCAGTATGTATGATCAATGTTCTTCAGTAAGCAGATCATTCTGAGATTGTTATTCCAAGCTAGACTTCCCTTTGTTTGTTTTTACGATTCGACAAAGAACGTAGTTAATGTTAGCCTGCAATCAGTGGCGGATCCAGGATTACGATGTTGGGTGGGCTTGAAATTTTTAATCAAAGAAAGAAAAAATGTGGAGAATCTCGACGCTGCGAGAGAAATTTATTGATTGAAAGAAAATGATACATCTAGTCAGGAGATGACATATATAATAAGCATTTTCCCTCCAATGCATATGCAAAATTATAATACAAACTGAACAATTAAACTAAATATGCAATGTGGTACAATATGATAGCATAAACTAACAAAATTTAACTCTACGAGTCGATGAAGCTTCAAACTCTTCAATCACCTCCTCATTAGTAATAGATTCAGCATACTCTTTCTCAATATATATGAAGGACCATACAATCACCAAGAAACTCATTCGACATTTTACTCTAACAAACAACACCTATTGATGAAGAGACAATATTTATATTAGACATTTATATTCTTCTAAAAAAACACATAACTATATTATGCAAAGTTGCAAACACAGTAGCAGTAATCACTAATCACCAAAATGGCAAAATCAATAGACATTAACAGAAAGTATGACATAAACCTGAGAGCCTAAAACAATAGCCCTAAGCCAAACACTTTATAGCTCTGCGGCTTCTGCCCAAAGCTCCAACTCCCTCCAAGCCACCCTTTAAAGAGCAGTGTAGCTGTGATTTCAGCAGTAAGTTTTTACAGTGAATATACATTGTTAAAAGAAAATAATGTAGGCAGTGGGTTTACTAAGTAGCACAACTTTCTATTTTGTTTTCATGTGTTGCTAACCCAAAATGTGATACAGATTTGGGGAAGGAGTTTGTGTTTGCTGTGGGGAGATTTATTGCAAAGTGAATATACATTATTCTTAAACTCCTGAAGTAAGAGATTTTATTTTAGCCAACGATAGAACAAGTATGGTGCACCGTATGGGAAGTTTCAGTTTGGTGTTTTCTACCAAATTGATGTGATCAACTGCGATTATCTCTTATGCTGAATTATATTCTGGTGGGTGTGCAGTCAGGAGTAATAGAGGTTCACGGCCTATGTTAAAGAAACATTTCGGCCTGCTGTTGTTACAATTGTAGTTGGCCAAACTATACGGAAGTTCAAAGTGCAGATCATGTCCATTGAACCATTGAACAATAGTGGCCTAGATTCGGAAGATGTTTCGAGGAAATTGTGCAACATATCTGATATTGAATAAAATCTCACTGGTCACTCTTAGAATTATTTCAGTAAGATGGTGATTAATATGCTTTTGTAAAAAAAAAAGATAATGTCATATTTAATGAATAACTGATCTGATCCCTCTCGAGAATTGAGATATATCATAAGATCATCTGAATCGAGAATGAGGAATTTGAATCGGATATGAGGAATTGGAAAACTTACTCTGCGTAGTGCGCTCGGCGGTGGTGATCTGCCGATCTGGATGCTCTGGTGCAGAGGTGCCGATCTGGTGTCTCCGCGTCTGAGACGACAACGATCTAGTGCAGATTGCAGAGGTGCCGCAGTGCAGTCGCCCGCCGGCCCGCCGAGGCGCCGATCTGAACTTGATGGAGAGAGAGCCACTGAGCCAGAGAGAACCTTTGCAGATAGACGAAGAGAGAACAGTAAGAGCAGTGGCGGATTTCAGAATTCTGATGGAACAAAAATTAAATATATCATATATATACTTAATTTTTTTTTGACCCAAACTTTTCGGTTGGGCTTGAACCCCACCCAACCATAACGTGCATCCGCCCCTGCCTGCAATATTGAAAACCACACAAAAGATTAGGTGCTTATTATTGTAACACGAGAAACAAAGCATGCGTAAACAGATATATCCGACCAAATCCATCCATATATATTGGCATTCTCCATAATTGAATTTTCCTGGCAAAACGAGGATAGACACTCCTTTTTTTTCTTTTTCTTTTTTTGTGAATAAGAAAACGATATAGACATACTCAATCTAGTAATGGCAGAATTAATATTAATATTTAGATCATGTTCTAAATTTCTTGTCAAAATATATAGGCAGATAAGAGAGAAGCTATATATGGTACTGAGATGTTTATATATATATGCATAGCCAATTTAAACATGCATGAAATCACAGCACTACCATATATGGGATTATATGCCACCCGGAACATATATACAATGAACCCCTAATTAATCACAGATACGAGACGTAAATAGTAAACCACACAAGTAATGTACCTGGTTGTGGTTAAGAAGACATTCAGCAAGTCTGAAGTCGTGCATGACCCATCCTCCTCCCCATGCCCTGCTAGTACATGTTGATCCGGCAGCTTCTTTCTTCAGAATATACGAGAAGGTTCGCTTAAACCCAATAATCTTCCTCTCATTCCTTTCATTGGTGACAGTACTGTGGATAGGCTTCTCGTTCTGGTTCTTCCATGTAGCAGATCCTGAAGATGTCCTAGCTACTCGTGAATCGTTGTCGTTTTTACTCTTGATCTCAGTGAAGTAGAGGGAGTACTCATTGGTTTGCTGGAATAGCTGCTTCCATTCTTCTTCGCCATAAAGATCACACTCCACTACATTGCAAGGAAGGCGACCTCCGTTTACCTTATTGTAAAGATAACAAAGCTCTTGCTCAGTTGGCATGAATCGGTAGCCGACTGGAAGTTCATGATCGAATGCATCAATCAGTTTCTATTTCTTAGACGTTTGAGGAATTGTTAATTAGACGGTTCAATTTGGGTACTCATATATGATGGAAAGATGAATTCTACAAGGACAAGTATTGAACTCCAAATAATTCCGACTCCAAAAAAATTATAACTAGCTAGATAGCGCACCCAGCAGCTAGGAAAGAAAAGTTGTCTGTGGACATATATCTGGTACAAGGCCTTAGATGATTTGGGCCGGCAGGTAAACATCAGAATCTTCCCTTTTTTGCTTTCCATTTGCACCAATCAGAAATTCAGAATATTCCCCTTGTATGATTGGGCACAAGAGTGAAATACCGACTTCTCCCCAGTATTTTAGAGATTAGTATTTTTAGAGATAGGTTAGGATTCACACGAAAAAGTACAATGCAGAGTAATCACCACCAATCCACCCCATAAGGACAAGAAAAAATGCACAAATGAAAAAGATTAGCCTCCAGCATATACGTAGGATAGAGATTTCTGGTCAAACTCATTAATACCTGGGAGGCTGGAATGTAGAAACAAATTGAAAACTAAATTTCACTTTAACCCTGAATCTATAAAATTAAGAAACAACCACATTTCATCATGGTTAAAGGTCAAGTGGGAGATGAATAGTTTTTTCCTATGCGAACCTGGATTTGTCACTGCATTGTTAGTCACACTCCAAACTTCTTAAGAAATAAAAGCTTCTTCAAGATAGTTTGGACTCTGGTGCTATCAGTTGTCATTCAATGTCCACTTATCAAGCAAAAGGAGGCGGTGGGGGATCAACACTCGATGTGCCTGCTAACAGCGTAACCACCTCGGTCATTGAAGGTCTTTGACGTTCATCAGTTTGGAGACACCAAAACGCTATTCTTAAAACACGCTCGAGCTCTTGAGTTGTATGCATACCACTTAGTCTTCTATCAACTACATTCTCTGGATGCCCATCTGACCACTCCTTGTATGCCCACTCACAGAGGTCCCCAACTTCTCTACACCCACTTACCAACTCCAACACCATCCTACCAAAGTCTTCTACATCTCTCATTGCTGAAGAGCATGAATCATTCCCGAGGATCGTCCCAAGCCCGAAGCCAGTAACCTTGGCCTCTAAATTTTCATCCAATAACACATCCTCCCATTTCAATGTCCCATGGATGATGCACTTCCTGCAGCTTGTGTGTATATAACTAATGGCTCTTGCCACGCTTAAGCATATATCAACTCTCCTCCCCCAAGTCAGCCTCTTACACAGTTTATGGTCTTCTATATATTTATCCACGGAACCATTTTTGGCATATTCATAGACCAGAAATCTGTGATTTGACTCGCAACAATAACCCTGCAGCTTTACAAGGTTTTTGTGATGAATGCCACCTATCACTGAAACAGCAGACCTGTATTCTCTTTCTTCAGAGGATGCATTCATCTTTCTGATTGCAACTGGTTCTTTATCCGGAAGAACAGCTTTGAACATCTCTTGTCCAATCTGATGCTTAAAGTTTTCAGTAAAGTCCTCTATTTCGGAGAAGGATAACACAATCAAGCCATTTGAATTGGAGCTGGTATAAGCAAAACTGGGTTTCTTCCTGACCAGATTTCTTCTTTTTTTCCTTCTTCTGTAGACCCATAAACCAAGTGCCAACTGAAATAAAAGAAATACAGCAACTGAGGCTGCTCCAATTAGACAAGGAAGGCAAAGCTTCTGTGTGGAAGGGGATGACATGGAGAGATTAGGATTTACAGCTAATGGATCTGCACACAGCTTCACAAAAGATACTGAACTTAGTGAGGGGTCCGAATAGCCAGTAACATACTGCTTTCTCTTCATTAAGCAGTTTGCTGTTCCATCATTTGAGAAGGTTGCTGCTGTACAGAGTGGGTCCTTGAGACACAAGCTTCTACATTGCTGTAAACTGGTTCGGACAACTAAATCATCAGTAGAGTTATACATTCCATATAGGACAGTATGCCTATAACTGGACAAACTGGAACCAGATTTACATTGCTGAGATGGAATCAAGCATTTTTCTGTGGACCCATTCACTGGATTAAAAGGGCATTTACAATCCGGCAACCCAGACTCGGTAAAGAAACAGATGCCACGTTGGCCACAAGTAGCAAAGACATTGCACTGGTTCTCAACAGCTTGCCAGACTGCTCTCCATGTCATTGATGCTTCACCCCATGAGTACAAGCGTAGATTACCATCAACATCCAGCCTAAGAAATCGGTAACTTATAGAATCATTGTAATCTTCCCCGAACATCGACCACACAGGTTTCAAGTTTTGGTCACGGAGTTGTAGGGCTCCCTCAGAGGTGAGGAAAGCGCTAAGATTTGAACTTGGAGCACTTCCACTTGTCCAATACACAAAATAACTTTCCCATCTGAGTTGCAATTGACCATACGCATTCATGAAAAGAGTGTAGTAACTGGACACATAATCGGACATGAGATTCTTGCTTGCAGCTCGAAGCATCTGCGGTCTAGAGAAGTTTTGTCCGGGAAGAAGTGTGTCAGAGGGGGTATTAAAACTTTGCCAAACAATATGTTTCTCTTCGTTCAACAGGACAAGGTTTCCAGTATCATGAAGAGCAGCTGAAACAACAGATAATTGGCTTGTTTTGCTGCTCCATACAGCCACTCCCTTCAAAGAATCAATAATTACTAATTCACCATCCTGGGTTAACTGGACATAAGACTTTTCGCCAACAATGATATTAGCTCCAGCAGTCCACACCAGAGTTTGTTTACCAAGTGGAATAGTCTTTGAATTGAAACGGATCCCAACACTATAGTTAGGGTCATCTGTTCGGTTAAGAAATCCGAACGCGAAATCACCATTTGGGGAGGCCCAGATGTTTTTCTCTAGTGCAGAAAGTTTTGAACCTAAAGGAATCTCTGAGAGGGCAAGAGAATGCAGCATCAACCCAGCAAAGATAGCTAGAAGGAAAGATGATCTAAGGAGAAGTCCTTCCTGCTGAAGCATATTGAATATGCTTATAGATCCTACAAAACCAACTAATCAGGACTTAGGGTTTAGGGTTTAAGAACCAACGCATTCCGCGAGAGAGTACACTAATTTTGGACCAAACAAGATTCTGAAGTATGAAGCTCACCAAGAAATAACAATGAAAACTAAAACTCATACAGCACCTGAAATTCAGTGCCACCATGACCATCTCAGACACGTTCCATTTATCTGAGCCCTACAAAGCAAAATTGAGAGATTAGCATCAAAATTATAAAGAAATAAAGAGAAAACCCAGTGAGGGATTGATCTAGAGAAACACAAGTTGAAGAGCTGTAAAGGTTATTAAAAACACAAAAGAATCAGATCCTTCAAGTGGGTGTTGAATTGAAGTTCCTATGTATAAATGGGACCCAAATTAGGACAATTGAATTTGAATGTAACCAAAAGAAAAAAGAAACTGCTAATCTGATCGCTCATGACTAAGAAAACAAGAAGAAGAGAAAGCCCATTTTCGTTGATTAAACAACAAAAGTATTTCTGAATTCACAAAGTCCAAGTGGGATGTGAAAACCCCAAATCATGAAAGAAAGTCTAATGAAAATGAGCATGCCCAAAAGGAAACGACGGCATTTGATGTACCTTAAGTGAAGCGGGGACTGTCCAAAGTGGGAGCTGAAGAATTCCGAGGAAGAACTGAGAGAACCGACGCTAGTGAGACTGAGCTGTGCTGCCTCTTGTTTTCACGCGTTCAGGTAATTATTGGCATTCTCAGTGCGCTCTTGGGTAAATTGTATGGCCATTCATCCAGCGACAGCAAAACTAGTAACTTTGCCAATTCACCGTCTGTATTTCACACCACGATATTTACTGATTATGACAGTAATTTTTTTAGTTCTTTTTTTGGATAGATGGGCCAAAACGATCTAACAAAACAGAACAAACTACTACAATCCTAAATTTAGGACTTTCACACAAGTCATCTAACAAAAGAGAAGTAACTTTTGGAGAGGGTTGCTCCATGACATGCACTCCAATCTCAGCATCCACTCTGGATTTATAGCCGACGAAAAAAATATTTTAGCCGACGAAACAAAAAATCGTCGGCTAAAGCTTTAGCCGACGATTTTTTGTTTCGTCGGCTATAACAGTTATTCTGGTAGTGGATCCCTCTCCCTCACTCTCTCTCCCTCCTTTTGTTTCCTTCTCCAACGGAGCCATACAGTCGCAAGTGGAGCCTCACTGCCACCACCATCTGCCTCACCTAGCCCCTGTCAGCCTGCCCAGACCCTCAGCTGCTCGAAGACACCATGACAAAGCTCAACCGAGGAGGAGAATCACGCAGGCATTCTACCCAGGAGAGTTGGACCGTAAACCAGACCGGATGAGCGCCTTGAAAATTCCAAGCAGCAGCTGAAGCTGCTCAGTGGCTTGGAGGAGGAGGGAGAACGCCTGGAACACTTCATCGGAGAGGATCTGTCGGGGAACAACGGCTACTAGTCGTCGAGGTAGAAAACTCACCTCTTTTCCCTCGATTTTAGATATCCTAGGATGCTTGGGTTGTGTAGATCCTAGGGTTGCAGGAGGAGCACAGTTTGGCCGAGAAAACTTAGATTCCGGCCAAACTAGTTGACTGGAGTAGAAAGGGGTAAATCTTTGGGTTTTTATAACTATAGATTTGGTATTTTATCATTTACTGTGAGTGTGAAATGTCAAAACTGCCCTTGACAGTTCAGGTTAATTACAAGACTGAGGCTGAAATCCTAGGAATACCCTTAGTAGCTTTGCATATTACAAGGCTGCCACTGAGGCCAGAAAGACAATACTACCCCCGACAGTTCTAGATAATTGCAAGGCTGCCACTGAGACTAAAATTCCTAAAATGACCCTAGTAGTTCTGCTTAATTACAAGCTACCATTAAAGCTAAAATGACCATGCTGCCCCTGGAAGCTTTGGATATTTACGAAGGTGCCATTAATGTTGATTTTACCTTAGTGTCTTGGTGGATTTATTATTTACGTGGATACCACTATATTTATTTATGTGAATAGTAAGTGTTCGGAGGTTGTACACCTGGTTATGGTATATCAGTATAAGGCATGCTTGGGATAATCCGGATATATAGATGTTTAATGCTTCCCCAGCGGAGAGGTGGAACTCCCTGTTTACGATAGTAATGTTTTAGCGGGTTTATTAAATGGTCCGTTAAATAAAAAAGTGGCAATTAACCGGTTAGAAAACTAAAGTATATAAGAGCTACGCGTGGTTTGATCCCTACGTACAGGATACGTAGGCAGCCTGTCCGGGATACAGTTGCACTCACAAATAATATTTAGACCCTAGGTCCTCTAAAGTAATTTGTATGAAATTCAATTCGGTAATCGGGATAACCTCAGCTTTCGTGAGGTCTACTTCGGTGTCGTTTAGACTGTTGAAAATGGTTTGGGTAAAGGGTTATCCCTTTTCAAGGGGGATTATGAGGGAATCAATTTTGGGATGGGTCCCGCACGTTCTATCCCGGGTTTAGGGAGGTAAACTCGTGTCGGGGCGTGACAATTGTTTCCTCCTTTTTAAATTTTTTTGGGGTATTTGATTATACATCCAATTTATTAGACTCGTTTTAGATTAAACTCAGCTCTTTACAATCTTTTTAAATATGTCCATCTATTAATTAGGTTGATTTAAAAATAGAACATGTTCAATAATGAAATTGTAAGATTTGTCATTGTTTAAACACAAGCCAATTATGTAAGTTTTTTGCCCGCACCTCTTAACCCTAAACCCTATACCCTAACCCCTAGCCTAAAACCCTATACCCAAAACCTAATTCTTTTATTTACAACCTAACTTAAAGATAGAAAAAATACATAGTTGATACATGTACCATAATCACAAATTAAAATGTAAAAAACAAATATACATGTGTTGAAGAATGATTAACCACATACCCAGACCTGGCATGAGACCCATAAGGCAAGTAGCTCAGGCACCAGATATTTGTAGTCATGTGAGGGTCTTTTTCTTTCACATATACATATGATATTGAAAGAATTTATCTTGCCAGCCGTCAACATTATCTATTGCTCTCCATACTACACTATAGTGGTTCTCGTCGATCTCCAAGTACATAAGCAACGTACTGATTAGAATGGGAATTCAATTTTGATATTAAACTAATTGACTTTTGTTTCACATTTTAGCACCAGTGGTCAATCCTCCTTGACGAGCTTCATGTTAACTAAATAGATTAATTGATATGTTTTCCTTGAGATATAGTTTCCATGACTGGCTTGAGATTGATCATTTTAATTTCTATTTTTGCAAAATCTACGTTGTGTAAATTAAATATGTCAGACCTCAGATACCTAAATTCTATTTGGAACTACAATTGGAAAACTCTTATTGCTTGCATTCTTACTTCCCTTAATTTTGATCGATCATGAACAATATAAGTATGTAGAAAGATATGTTTTCATTAGCTTGAGTTATCAAAAGAAACAGAACGTATACACATGTATAATTCTTAGATTCTTACATCATGCATTTTTTGTATCCGAGGACCATAATTGTCACCATCAATTTAGAATTTCTTTTTGACTAACAGATCATGTATAAACTAATCTTGTTCATGTCAAAGTTTCATAATTTATTAACTCTTAGCATATGTTTATGTTATCGCAATGATACGTACTGTATTTAATACACTACAAGGAGAAAGTGTTTAGCTGACGAAATAAAAAAACAAACAGACGAAATATTTTTTTCGTCGGCTAAAGTGGATTTTAGCCGAAGAAATTAAAATTTCGACGACTATAGTCTGTGAAGTTTAGCCGACGAAATTTTAAAAGTTTAGCCAACAAAATATGTTGAGTGTTAATTCCAGGGCCCGGTTATCTAGAGAAGTGTCTCGATATGTATTTGAGACCTTTGATTGAAGAGTTTAAGTTTTTTTGGGACATTGGTCATCTTACTTATGACAAGTATATGTACGAAATGTTTCATATGCATGTCATGGTTGTTGGTACCACCAGTGATTTTCCTGCACGTGAGATGTTTTCGGGCAAAGTTATTAGGGGATACAAGGCTTGTCTAGAGTGCCGTAGGGATGAGGGGAACAACAGTCATTACAACAAGATATGTAAATTAGATCACCGTACTCTCTTTCTATATGATCACAAATGACGGCTCGATGACAAGACATTTGATGGGACCGTAAAAAACAGTGTGCCTCCCAGAAGAAGGACGAGAAAAGAAATTTTAGCAGTGCTTAATGAGTATGATTTTGGGTAGCTCAGCAATCATTCTAATATTGTGACAGTAATACCTGAAAGACCGGACATGTACAAATTCTGGACACATACGAGCATATTCTGAGAACTCCCATACTGGAGTAAGTTGTTGATCAGGCACTACCTAGATGTGATGCACATAGAAAAAAATGTGTGCGACACTGTCTTGGGCACAGTGCTAAACTTGGAGGAAAAGACGAAAGATGGTCCTAAGGCACGCATTGATCTTAAAAAAATGGATATAGAAGACATCTGTGGTTGAAAGAAGAGAAGAAAAAAATGTCTCAAGGTCCTTACACCGTGAAGCCTGACCAGAAGAACATAATTTTCAGGTGGATGAGTTGTGTGAAGTATCATTCAGGCTATACAAGAAATATAGCCCGGTATGTGAACTTCTGGGATAATAAGATGTTCGGGTTGAAGAGTCATGACTGTCATATCCTGCCACAATGTATCTTCCTTGTTTTCATTTGACCGTTCCTTCCCCGTTAGGTGGTGAAGCCGTTAGTAGCGTTGTCAAGATTCTTCTAGAGGTTATGCACACGAGAAGTGAAAAAATCTGAGCTTTGAGAAATGCAAGAAGACATTATTTATATCATGGAAATTTGAGAGGATATTGATAGGAGCATAAAATGTGACATTCTTAATATGTTATTACCTCCATTTTACTTTGTTTATCTCTTATTGTTGTAGAATAAAGTCATAATGTAGAGTCGAGAGTTTTTGATAGAGTTGTGTGTAAAACAAGTTAAACATAGAGGAATAATGTAAAAAATTGTCAAAAGCCGATTTGTGGAGTTTTAGAGATGTTTTGATGATTTTGTAAAGTTTTTGCATTGTCATAAATTGATTTAACTTCTCTGATAATTAGGTGACGTGTAGAAGAGTTCATGGGAGAAAGAATAAAGAGATTAGGAGCTATAGAAGGCAATTTAAACATGCCGCAACATCAAGAGGCCGAAAGCATGCAGAATTTCCTAGGCACGTCACCCAACTTCCAGAATTTCTCCAGGACGATCAAAAGGAATTAG